>OY292537.1:6254343-6725235 GCA_958496365.1 Subacronicta megacephala
GATATCCTGTAATGTTTGACCACTATCCGACATAAAACTCTGAACTAGCTGTCACCTGCGGTGGCATTCGCTTTGATATCTTGATTTTATTTGTTAAATTTGGTACCGTCCACGGTATCGATTTTATAGATTGATATTTAAGGACGCTATCACATTTTGAACTTGCTCAAGTTTAGGTATCTTATTTGCAACACAACAACATTACGCGCACGCACACATTGAAACCGCTGTCCGGACGATTTTATACGTAACTTAACTAATCTTGATACTTGAAGGTATTATTTTTTAATTTATTTTACTGTTGTTAATTGAGTTAAATTAGTAATAAGGTTGCAATCGATTTTGGTAACCATGTAAACATGATTATCCCTGGTAGGTACCATCTACGTGATAATCATGTTTTCAGTTATTTTTATAGTTTATCAATACCTACTCATTACGTACATAATGTAGGTACCCAAAATAAATGGATTAATTACAATATTCATACGAAACTAACGACCATTTTGCTATTACAAGGAAAACCTACGATCCCCATTTTGAAAAGATGTAAATACTTATCTGCTGACAATAAAATTGTTGGATCAATATATTTTCAAATATTAGCCTGGGAGTTTATACCTACCATACTTTCGTTTTGATATTTAAAAATGATTATTCCCTTATGGAAACTGTAAGTATATTATTTACTGAGATCAGTATTTTTGATAAAAATTAAAACAAAAGTAGGTAGTAAACAGTATAATGTATTGTAAATAGGCAGGATAAAAGTCGCAAAATATATACAGTACTGTACCGAAATGAAATGATATTTATTTCGGTAAATAGATCTTTTAAAGACACTTTTACAAGTCAATTTTTTTTTTTAAAGTAGGTGGCGCCGATATTTTCTTCCCTACGACTAGGGATGTGACTTTACGGTAAAAATATCGATTATTTGAAAAACGATTTTTATTTCTCTCTTTTGAGAGAAATAAAAATAGATTTTTTAATCTATTATATAAAAATTGATTTTTCATAAGATTTAAAAAAACGTTTTTTTAATAAGATTAACAAATAATCGTTTTTTATAAATAATAATCGTTTTTTTCTGTCTGTCTGAGAAGAAATGTCGAAACAAACTCAGAGAACCATGGTCTTTTTTAAAGTCCAGACAATAGTAATATCATAGATATGTGTATTTTACAATTTAGGATAAAATCAGAACAGGCCTTTTGAAGAAAGAGCCATAGCAGCTTTGAGTTGATCTGTCCTAACAGACGGCAAAGAAGTTTTTGCAAAGAAGTTCAAAATTAAAATGAAGGCCAGCCTTTTTTCAACCGAACTCAAAAAAGGAGAAGGTTCTCAATTCGTCTGTGTTTTTTTTCTTTTTTTTCTATGTTTGTTACGCTATATCTCCATGAACTATTCCTGCTCCTGAAAACAAAAAGGCAACATTAGTAGGTACCCAAGGAAAATCAAATAAACTTACAAGTGAAATATCATTTTGGTCATCATCACCTACGGAGACATCTAAGCTGCACTCCCCACTCCATAAAAAAACCTACTATATTTTCTAATATAAGGTATGGCATAACAAAACTCCAGAGTAGATTTCTGACTACTAACAAAGTCTCATTACTTTTTTTATTGCTACGTGTGCAGTTTTTATGCTCTTTGTCCAAATTTCCGAAGTCACATCTATAATAACAAATATCAATATTTTAGCAATGCCAATGCACAACCAAAAAAACGCACATTTGGTGTCAAAAGTTACAGCCATGCGCCTGTTTGATTTACAAACGCCAGCACATCAGGATATACAAAACTGTCAAATTTTTCCAAATTATTTTAAACCTTAAGCGTTGGTGATTAAGTTCACTATCGAGTGAAAAAAATTGTCAGTTTGTGGTAACCTGATGTGCTGGCGACCGTACCAATTAAGTCGATTTATCACAAAAACATTACATCTGTCATCTTGAATCAAAAATTGGATTGTATATTCATAAAAATCACCTCCACAATCAATAAAAATATAGATTTTTTATAAAAAAAATAAACCCGCCATTTTGAATTAAAACATAAATGACGTACACACGGCTACAGGTCAACCTATACAAAACCAGTTTAAGCTCATCTCGCACTGTATAGGCTTTCTATACAATAAGAGGCCAGCGTACACTGGTTTTGTATAGTTTAATCTGTAGCCGTGCGTACTCGTAATAACCACCCCCAAAAATCCCAAAATCAACTATTAGTATATACGGTATCGCATGTCTCAAAAATATTTATTAACGCCATTTTTTTGTACTATAGATAATAATATCATTATTTATCCGTAATCTACATCCATTACTGCCTAATTAGTCTAGAGGTCCTGGGTTCGATCCCCGGGTCGAGCAAAGTGTTATTGGGTTTTTCTATGAAATTCCCAGTAGCAGCTCGGAGTCTGGATTAGTGCCGGGTTAATGGCAATAGGCTCGCCCCCTATTACATGGGACCAAAACATACCGGCGAAATGTGGGTGTACATTGGTACACCTCTGCCTTACCTTTCGGGGAACACAGGCGTGATGGTATGTACATCTATTATACAAAAAATTACAACAATGTATTTATTTCTAAAACAAATTTCAATACTTGTACTTACTTTTATTTCGGACCAAAAAGTATCAACATTTTCGAGACCGAGTCCAACCAGAGTATACAACAGGGCACTCACCTTTTACGTAATATTTTTTTCGACAGCATGCGATACACCCGTGCTTTCGCGAGCGCGTTTGAGCGCGGAATGACGAACGGCGAGTAGAAATTGTATGGAGAAATTTGGCAGCGTTTCATATTTTCCTCATAAATTAAAAATTTATTCATTTGGCTACAAAATTTTTAGCCATTCGTATAGAGGACTATATAATAGGGTGGAGTGAAAGTGGCCAAAAATTTATTTTTTCTTTTTTTCTAATTTCCTGTATCATTTATCGATGATCCTAAGTAAAACCTATGTTCATACCAAAAACCAGGCATCTAGGACTTAATCTTCAGGTGGCGCACCTTGAAGGTAGTTTACAAAAAACTTTAATTTTTAAGCTTCAGTGGCTCCCACTATTCGAAGTCGATTCACGATTTAACTTTATAAACGCGGTGTTTTTAATTGTATCGAAGTGTCATCTCGTATATGAATTGGTTTTATTTGAAGTAAATACAATTAATTGCTTGTGGCGAAGAAGTGAAAATTGAAAGTGAAGTGTTACAAAATGCCAAAAACTCGAAAAGATTTGAGGTGTCCTGTGTTTGGCGATCCACAAAAATTAAATGGTAATATGTTTCCGACGTATAGTGATGTGATTAAATATTACTTATGGCACAGAAACTATCTACTCGAGTTGAATAATGGAAAAGATCCTTCAGTCAAAGATATTTGTGAAATAATTGCTACCGATATCGAAAATATATGGGCTAAAGCATCTATCCCTACAATTAGTCATCAACAAGTTGTCGCGAGATTGATTGTGTATTACAACAAGTATAAAGGTGTAAAAAAACTGCGTAATGACTCCAAAAAACAAACCTTTTATGAAGATTCCCTGAAAAAGTTATTTGATATCGCAACATGTAAATGTATATCCAGAGAAGTATGCAAATGTGCAACTAAAGTGCCTGTTGCTGAAGAATTATTCTTGCACGACCAACGAACTGATCGCAAAATGTATATAGGGACTGTTGACAAGGTGATGACCCAATCTATCCAGCGAGGCGAAATTAGGAAGCGAAAGTATGAACAGTTTGTGCAAAAATCCATGTGTGCTCCTAGTACTTCTTCATCTGCTTCAAATATAATTTGGACGTCTGACAGTTCTTCTACAGAAACAGAATTTGATGAAGATGATATTATCATGTCAATAGAAAAAGAAACCTCTAAACGATACCCAAGTGAAACTCAGCAGATGAGAGGTAAGCTGCAAAATCTAGCTTCAGCGTGCGATAGAACAGGAATTTCCGATCGATCTGCGGCATTTATTGTGAACGCTGCATTGGTTGATTTAAATGTTATCAGCAAAGAGAACGTAAATAAAGTTATAGACCGAAGCAAAATACGTCGAGAGCGAAAAAAAGTACGCCAAGATTTGCAGAGTGTTATTGCCAGTAAACCTTTAAGGGCTATTTACTTTGACGGTCGAAAAGACAAAACCTTAGTGATGACAACCACAGACAATACATCGCATCGCAAGACTGTTACAGAAGAACACATCTCAATATTATCAGAGCCAGATTCTGAATACATCGGACATCTTTCCATTGATTCTGGGAAGGCGACGACGATTGAGAAGAGTATTGTTGACTTTCTTGAGGGTAAATTCGAATATCAGTCTTCTTTGATGGCTGTTGGTTGCGATGGCACAGCTGTGAATACAGGACATAAAAATGGAGTTATTGTTTTACTAGAAAAACACCTGAAACGCCCATTGCAATGGTTTGTGTGCTTGTTACATGCAAATGAATTACCACTTCGTCATTTATTCTCCAGTTTAGATGGCACAACAACAGGCCCTAATAGTTTTTCTGGCAACATAGGAAAACAGCTAGCTAAGTGCCTCGATTTTAAGGTGGAGGAATTCGAAGCCATTTCCACAGAATTGCCAGCTTTGAATCCTAATTTGCTAAGTACTGATCAAAAATATCTGTTTGACATTTGCACCGCAATTTCTTCTGGTTCGGTGTCGCCCAACTTAGCTAGCAAAGACCCAGGAAAACTGGCACATTCCCGATGGTTGACTTGTGCAAACAGGATTCTCCGTTTATACATTGGAACAGCTAAACCAACAAAGAATTTGAGGGATCTCGCGACTTTCATTATGAAAGTTTATGCACCAACCTGGTTCGACATAAAGACAAAATCATCATGTAAATATGGTCCAATTCATGTTTTTAACATGGTTAAAAGATGTCAGTATTTACCAGATAACCTGAGAAGTATTGCACTGAAAACTATTCAAAGAAATTCATTCTTCGCACACCCAGAGAATTTGTTGCTGGCTATGTTGCAAGATGATGCGTCTCACATAAGGGAGCTGGCGCTTCGAAGAGTGTTAAAAGCACGAAAAGAGACCAAAGGAAAGAAGGTTCGCGAATTTCGACTCCCAGAACTAAGGGCTGACGCATTTACTTATTATGATTTAATAGATTGGACGAAAGGAAAGATTACAGAACCTCCTATGACAATGAAATATAGCGACACAGAAATTTCAAACCTGATTACTTCAGGAGCTTTGATGGATTTCGAAAAGTATCCTTGCCACACTCAGGCTGTCGAAAGATGTGTCAAGCTGGTAACGGAGGCTTCGTTAGCAGTTTGTGGACCAGAAGCTAGAGATGGATTCATTCGTACAAGGATAAAAGCCCGGCAAGACATACCCGTTTTCGACACCAAATCTCAATATTTTCGTGTTTATGAGCGCCCTGAAACTACTGATTTTCAACAATAAAATGTAATTTTTTGAGTTTATTTTGCTAGTTTATTATGATTTCAGTAAAGTTTATGAATAAAATTGTTAAATAGGTCCATATATCGTTTTCAATAAGTCATATATGTGAATGTCAAAAATTGCATTATTTTAAAACTTTAAACCTAATGCGCCACCTTAAGATATATATTAAGAAAACTAAAATTTTGCATAATTACTTCTAATACTATGTATCATCAATTAATAATACAGGAATATTAAAATTAAAAAATAAAAATTTTCGCTCCACCCTACTATATAAGCAACATTTTTCTATTATTTTTATGTTTAAATTTGCAGTGGATTTAGCTATACTGGTACTTATTCAGACCCCATTTTTATCATTTTTTTGCGATTAGTGTGATGGTGAAATCGTATTTATGTGAAAATGTTGTATAGGGTTATACAATTTTTATGGAATCATTGTGGAGATGAATATATTATCTTTAATTTGAAACCAAGATATCCTCGGAGTTGTGCTCCTAATTCGTTAAAATGGTACCGGAAAAGCACTGATATTTGTAGAAAAATGTGATAGCGTCCTTAAACAGAATATTTTTTAACTGGATATTAAATTCAACCCATGTAAACTCACTCATACTAACCTTTCCGGGAATACAGGCTTCACAATTCTTTGAACCCGTACCGTGTTACACGAACCGGGCAAAGGTCTCTTTATAAACAATGGCAACCTTCTTTTTGTATTTTTTTTGGCATTTTCCATGCAAGGATTATTTAGTTATTTTAGTGAAGGAAAAATACGACCGCGGGCAGGATTCGAACCTGCGTCTTCTGGTTAAGTACACCAGCCGCTATGACGTCGCCTCAAAGACGTAAATTAAAAATGTGAAGGCAAATTTCGACATGGCGGGTGGGAGTCGCGGTGGCTTAGCGGTCATAGCGTCTGGTGTACTTAATCAGAAGACGCAGGTTCGAATCCTGCCCGCGGTCGTATTTTTCCTTCACTAAAATAACTAAATGTCAACCTTAATAAAAAAAAAATACAAAGAAACTGGATTAACGTCAGCAAAAAAAATAAGTCGGTGCTAAAAAAAAACATTTACGAACTCCACTGTCGCATGACGGTCAATCGTTTGTGGTTTGAAGAAAAATGCAACTTGCCTGGATATCGCTACTTCACCTTTTTGGAGACACAAACCATGTTTTTTGCCGAAGCAATTTTTTTGCCGGTATGGCACGCTAGAGTTTTAGAGGGGTACCAATAAATCCTTTCAAAAGTTTGCTGTACTCGCCGCGGTCAATTTATAGATGGGTGAACATTCTTAACACTACCGATACTATGATGATAAATAACAATAATCGACCAAACTTTCTCAATTGCTAAGTCTAACGAAGCCTTAAAAGGTTCGTCGGCAAAAACATAAAATAATTTCGCCCTAATTTAGCCCGCAGCAAAAAAAATGCCGGAAAGTTACATCGAAACTCTGTTCGCTAATCTAAGCGAGCATCTATGGTCGATTAGCCAAAGGGTGCAAAGGTTAGCAGGATAAATAATTTCTCGCGGTACGCCGCTCTAATTGCCTTTTAATTATGATTTAAAGTTAACCGACGATTAACTTTGTCTAAACTCTAAAATCATGGCCGAACATCGTTAGCAGGTAAACAGAGATTAATCAAAGGTCTGGCTTGTTCTGGCCCAACGTTTTTTTTTTAATTGTCCGTTGAATTTACTTTTGACTTTGGAATATTGTAGCCGCGAGTATTGAGCTTGCAATTTTGCTTGTAATCAACATGTTTACATTGTTTAAGTCTGTTTAAGCAACATATTTTTGCAAAAAAGTACCTAATAATACACTGCCTCATTAGTCTAGTGATAGTCTTAGTTATTGGGTTTTTTATGAAATTATCAGTAGCAGCTCGGAGTCTGGATTTGTGCCCGGTTAATGGAAATAGGCTCGCCTATTACATAGGACCTAAGCAAACTGGTGAAATGTGCGTGTACAATAGTACATGTCTGCCTAACCCTTAGGGAAAACTGGCGTGATGGTATGTATGTATGTAGTTTTTAAGGTTTCACATGTCTTAAATATTTAGTGAATAACGTAGTTGGATGTACAATCGTAAGATCTTCTAAATGTAACTTCCTAAATAATAGAAATTGTAGATATATGTTTGTTGTTCCTTATAAATAAATAAATTTGTGTAATAAAAAAAAAAATCCTCGTAAAATTTTAGGTACCGAAACAATATTATTGTCAATCAAATTGAAATACTTACGTAGGTATCGCTGTGTACATTAATATTAAATACCTATATAGTATAATATTAGGTCAACAAGACTTGCATTGGCTCGGAAGCATCAGAAAATTGAACTGTCACCGGCAGGAGGTTGGATGCAGTCCAACTGGCCAATGGTGATTAGATATCCCTTTTCATGCATTATTTATCAAGTTTTATCAATACTAATATTATAAAAAGGTAAAGTTTGTGAGGTTCTAGGGGGTTATCTCTGGATGTACTAAACAGATTTAAAAAATATATATATTTCATCAATAGAAAGCGTAGCGAGTAGCATAAGCTACATAATATTTTTTATGTCCTGATCTTTTCCAGACTGTATGTATTTTATAAGTGAAGACTTGTAATTGGCTGTCAGTCTTATTCACTATTTTTTTAGTCTCATTTGATAAGCTGTAAGTTTTCCATAGTAATTAAATAAATAAATATTATCCCGTAAAATGAAAAGAAACGTATAGTCCACGTTGGCGAAGACGCGGGCGGAAAGCTAGTCTATTAAAATTTGAAAAAAATTAATAAATGACTTTATACATTGAAAACATTAAAAATAAAAATTATGAAGATATTGTGATCACTCAACATTAAGCAAATTAAAATAAACATACGACAAACACAATAATATCTTGAATTTAGATAAATCTTTGTGTAAGCAAGTGCTGTATTAAGCATTTGCTAACCACTGCAACCCGTCACTACTAATGGCGTTTTAAAAAAAAAACCACCAGATGGCAAGACAGAATTTCTATAATGGAACTTAGTAACAAATTATATTAAAAATAATTATTCTGTTAAATCAAAAAAGGTCAAAGAGTTTAAGGGCAGCATGCATTTCTTCCCAAACCGAAAACGAATTCTCTTCAATAAAAACACTCTAAGATATTCATCATATTCACAAAAGCAGCTTGAAATTAAAAAGGCAGGCGTACGAACTGTGGAGAGTGAAGGAACCACTAGACACGTCTCAAGAGTAGCATTAGGCATGTTGCATTCCTGAAAAACCTTTTTTACGCTTGGTACCTACAAAAGATTTTTATTTAGTAACAATTTTTTATTTAGTTAGTATTAGTGTCTCGCTGGCATGTCTACGTGCCAGCATGAATGGGTCGGCACGACCGGGGAAGTACTACCCTTCCACAGAATATCCACGTCAAGTAGCAGTACTGTTGCGTTGCGTACGGTGAGTAAAGAGCGTCGGAGGCCCGATTTCTCCCTCAATCCCCTACTTCTCCTTTTCTGCTTCTGCTCCGTTTTCCTTGGCTTGACAACGCATCTGCAACTCCTTTGGTATTGCAGATGTCCATGGGCGGCGAAACGAGCAGGCGAGCCATCTGATGGTATGTACTCAGATCAAATAAAAAGTTAAGATGGAACTTTGCGAACAAAGAAGTGAGGACGGCTAAAACTACGCCTAACGGTGTACATCACACAATTACACGCGCAGACGTATACCGAAACTACGCCTTATCTTGTCAGTCAAGCTATCGAGGTATCGAAAGCTCGACTGACAAGATAAGGCGTAGTTAACTAATACATAAATGTGCGTGTAATTGTGTGTTGTACACCGTTAGGCGTAGTTTTAGCCGTCCTCACTTCTTTGTTCCCAAAGTTCCATCTTAACTTTTTATTTGATCTGAGTAGTTTCCATCAGATGGCTCGCCTGCCGTCGGATGGTTTGCCTGCTCGTTTGCAGAGTTATCCCATAAAAAACAAACAAACAAGGCAAATCTCAAGATGACAACGAACAAGTGATATTACTGTTGCCGCTTACTATCAGGCGAATCAAATGCCTGTTTGTTATCTTATTATCAAGCTTTTTGTCCTACTGCTAGGCATGGGTCTCCCCTCAGAGTGTGTGGGGTTCGGCTATAGTCCACTACGCTAGCTAAGTGCAGTGATAGAGTGACTGGCTGGTTAATTATCACGCGCTTTAAGGAATACTTTGTGAAGAAACGCATGTGAGAAAGATTTTCTCGATGGCGTGGGAAGTCTGCCAACCCGCAGTAAGCTAGCGTGGTGGACGGTTGGGGATGGTTAAAAATTGTCTCATAGTTAAATTTTTTTTATTCCAAGGATAGCTGTATATTTCTAATATCCCAATTGAGACCTAAGTATTATGGAAGTTTGTACAATTTTATTGTTAAACCGTAGCTAATCTGAAATATTATAAAAACCTCGAGAGAATTGGCAAGAGAATTTCTTTATTGTAGTTTCATAAATTATTCGAATTTCAAAATTGAAAGTACTAATCTAACCTACACCTTAATTTTTCTTTTTTTTGCAATTCGTAAAAGCTCATGAATTTTGTACCAGTTAATACTGTTCCTAAGTAGGTACTTTAAATTTTTGTGCTTCAATAATAAGTATTAATATTTTCTGCTTCAATATTGTTTGTTTTAAGTTAATACAGAGCTGGACCGGATTTATTTTATGTATTACAAAAAATATTATTACGTACTTATGCCTGTATTCCCCGAAGGGTTAGGCAGAAGTGTACCTACTAATGTTAACCCACAGTTCGCTGGTAAATTGAGATCCTATGTGATAGGGGACGAGCCCATTACAATTATCCAGGCACAAATCTAGACTTCTAATAACAGTTTGTTCGACCTGGGAATCGAATTTAAGACCTCTAGATATGGCGGTCACGATCACCAGACTAATGAATCTTAAGTTTTAGATTTTTTAAACCGACAGCCTCGATTACATTTAGAATACCGTTCGGAAAAAAACCGTTAAAACATACTTAGGTCTAGGTTTCATGTGATTCCAGTTGTCGGAGTCTGGATTTGTGCCCCGTTAATGGCAATAGGCTCGCCCCCTATTACATGGGACCTTAACATACCGGCGAAATGTGGGTGTCAAGTACATAAGTACACCTTTGCCTAACCCTTCGAGGTATACAGGCGGTATGGTATGTATGTATGTATAAGTATAATGCTAGCTGACCCATCAATTTTTGTTTCTGCTATACTAAGATCGCGATTATAAATGGAGGGTGGGGGTAGGAGGGTAATAAATAGGCCAATAAATTGCCAAATATACAAAAAATAATCTGAGGAATTCGATAACAGACACTGTTTTAGTTTTAAGTTTTTTATTTTTTAAGTAGTTTTTAATTGGCAACACTGCTCAAGAGACAAGATGGTGTATAGGCTAAAAGGACTTGTATCCAGGGCCGTAAAATAAATAAATAAATAAATTAGACAAGATGGTGGTTGAATAAAATTTCCTGTTAGAACAAGTTGACCCGGTGATTTTAATTTAAGTAAATCCCAATGATATATTCCCCAACAGACACTGTGACACGAGATTTTTATATATTAGATAATAACTAAACCATAAAATGTTACGGACCCTTGTAAAAATAAATATTTAACACTTGGTAACAAAATTTCATGTAAATAATTTCAGTTGAAACTTTCGTGAACTTGAAGCACTATCGTCTTAGGATGCATATTATTCCTCACACGTTTGTATAAAGTTTTGCAATTTTCTACATTCTAGACTGTATCTCTAGAGGTATGCTTAAGAATTTTGCATTACATATCAGCTGTGAGGAAATATGCAAGCTACAACACTGAGACCGAGAAGTTATAAATATTCTACAAAGAATTTTATACAATGTTTGTAAAAAAGTGGGCAAAATAAAAATGATTTTCTGAGAAATATACCTTAATAATATACAGCGGAGAGAGAGACCCGTGCCCAGCAGTGGGACAATGTAATAGGTTGATGTAGGTTGATGATGAATATAAAGCGGCGGTAGCGGTAGTCTAATGGCTAGGGTGTAGAACTTGCGTTCATGTGGTTGCTGTTTCGAAACCCACCCATTGCTCTACCGACGTAAACCCACTCGTAATACAAGCATTTAGTTTAGGTACTATGACGGGTTACCGAGAATAATAGTAATGTGCGACCCACATTGCTAGAAGTTTTGTTAAAAAAAGTCTTTGTTAGAAAAAAGAGGACATTAATAAAAGTGTTTAAAAAAGAAAACTGTATAGTTTTTATAGGAATCGAGGCTAAAATTGACAAAAATGTATTTTTTTTATATAGAAGTTGTTAACAATGAGGAAGGTAGCCTAGTGAATATAATTATTTTAGAAAGAAACATATAAGTGTTAATATTCTTTTTTTATAGTTTTTATATAGATATATTTGTATAGAAAATTTTCCAGAACATTATCTTTGCCCCCTTTATCCAAATTTAATAAAAATGATTTGTTAATCCACTAACAATACCAATAACTCCGAATGCTACATTATTTTATTTTCTGTCAAAATTTATAATTTCACATGGTCCAGCCTGTAGATTCCTTCTCTTTAGCTCAGCATCGGCGAAGAGAAAACCAATTAAAGAGAAATTAAATTTTAAAAAACCCCTGACAATTGCATTATCTCTCGACCGACTTTCATCAAACATAGCTAAAACACTACCGACTAATTCACCTTTCATACAAAAAAAAAACTAATCAAAATCATAGTTCATCCGTTCGGGAGCTACGATGCCACAGACAGACACACACACACACACACACGCATACACGTCAAACTTATAACACGTTTTTGCGTCGGGGGTTAAAAAGAAATATTTCAAGAAACCTTAGCCCAACCCATTCTTTGCCACGTACTCTGATTGTAATTTATATGCCTGAGTGGTGTCCCGGGCACTATTACTGAAGCTTAGCGCTCGCTGTTTAGAACAATACCGCATTATTTCAGGATTTTCCACTACACAGTCGGGATTACAGTAAATAACATGTATTGGACATTTATAGACATTCTGAAAACTGGAGAGTTAGATCGTCGTTTTATATTCATAGGAAAAGATAAGTTAGGTCATGAGAGCTCATGAGTAAATAATAAGGTTGCAAGGTTAAGTTGAGCTTGCTGCGGTGGGTTTATGGATGGGATAAAACAATGATTTCTAGGAAATACTACGTAGCTATTTTAAAATTGGAATAATTCCTGATAAATGGTGTACCGTCCCCTAGCCCATGGGACTTTAATACTATTATCGACAAAATGTGGGTGTAAGCGCCTGCCGCAATCACTGGAGGAGCGTACAGAAAAAAATTAGGTATTACACTATCGCATTAGGTAGAAACCTGTAATGATAAGTGTGAAATTGGTTGAAATAAATAAATAAAAAATAAATAAATAAAATAAAAAACCGGCCAAGTGCGAGTCGGACTCGCGCACGGAGGGTTCCGTACCATTACGATTTATGACGTATTAAAAAAGAACTACTTACCTACTAGATCTCTTTCAAACCAATTTTCGTTGATAGTTTACATGGTAATGTACACCATATATTTTTTTAGTTTTATCGTTCTCTTATTTTAGAAGTTACAGGGGGGGGGACACATTTTACCACTTTGGGGGTGTCCCTCTCGCAAACTATTCAGTTTAGAAAAAAATGATGTTAGAAACCTCAATATCATTTCTGAAGACATTTTTGTTTGATAAAAAAAAAAATTTGAGTTTCAGTTCTAAGTATGGGGAAACCCCAAATTTTTGTAAAAATCTTAAAGCGGTTCACAGAATACATCTACTTACCAAGTTTCAACAGCATAGCTCTTATAGTTTCAGAGAAAAAAATCTGTGATATACGGACGGACAGACGGACAGACAGACATGACGAATCTATAAGGGTTCCGTTTTTTGCCATTTGGCTACGGAACCCTAAAAACGTTGGACAAGCATTGCCCCACTCAATATTTTTTTGTTTTTTTTTAAAAAAAAGCTTACTAGCAGTGTGGGTAACACATTTAACACACTAGTATTCTTGTTAACCCATCGCACTAAGCTAAATGCTTGTGTTACGAGTGGGTTCACGTCGGTAGTGCAATGGGTGGGGTTCGAACCAGCAACCACATGATCGCAAGTCTGACGCCTTAGCCATTAGGCTACCGCCGCTCTTACTTACTTACTTGAACCGACAATAACACATAATCAATAACACATACCGTTTACTTGAGACATTTTTAAAAGTAGGAAAACAAGACAAGTTGTTATTTGAACACTTTTCACAATCTCTAAATCACTATGTACAATATGTACATGTCATAAAACAAAGTGCCCCGGCGGGTCTGTCTGTCTGTTTGCGATAAACTAAAAAACTTCAGAACGGATTTTCATGCGGTTTCCACCAAAAGACAGAGTCAATACAGAAAGTTTGTGTAAATTGGTTGAATATCAAGATAATTGTATACAACCCTGTGAAACCAGGGCAGGTAGCTAGTTTACTTGTAAATTAAAAGATAATTCAGTGACCTGAAAAATGTGAGCAGCAGCGTAGAAATAATTTCTTTACGTTAATAAATTGCCTATGTAGACGATACCTATATTTCCCGGCAAGTAGGCAATTTACTTTAACAACGAGCAATTTATATAAAGACTTTCTCTTGAATCGGTTCTAGGTCACCTGATTATCTAAAAATTTAAAAAGTTGTTTTTAGGAAAATAAGTAGGTAGGTACTCAAATGGCTATCTGTTTTATTAGTAGTTGTTCTAAGTGCGACTGCTACACCAAAGGTATCTTGGATTCAATTGCGAGGTCAAAAAAATGTAGGTGTACAATATTACACTTCTGCCTAACCATTCGGGGAATAGAGGAGTATTGGTATGTTATAATAATTATGTTAAGTACTCAAGTTATACGCTGTTCCTCCTCCAGTCTAACCAGATACGACTGTTTGCCTCCATTTGTGACAATCAGCCATTTGATTGAGTGCGACACTGTAATAGTTCGTATATTTGATCCGTCCAACGCTTTGGTATCCGCCCTAAGTAACCGGTTACAGCCCATTTTACCATATTTGGTAAAGCTTTGAGAAAACTGACATTAGTTCAGGTACCTCATCCGTTCAACGCTTTGTTATTCACCCTAAGTTGCAGGTTACAGCCCAATTTACCATGTTTGGTAAAGCTTTAAGCAAACTGACACTACTTCAGGTACCTGATCCATCCAACGCTTTGTTATCCGCCCTAAGTTACCGGCAACAGTCCACTTTACCATGTTTGGTAAAACTTTAAGCAAACTGACATTAGTTCAGGTACTTGATCCATTTAACGTTTTGTTATTTACCCTAAGTTGCAGGTTACAGCCCACTTTACCATGTTTGGTAAAGCTTTAAGCAAACTGACACTAGTTCAGGTACCTGATCCATCCAACGATTTGTTATCCGCCCTGAGTTGCAGGTAACAGCCCACTTTACTATATTTGGTAAAGCTTTAAGCAAACTGACATCAGTTCAGATATCTGATCCGTCCAACAGTTGTGTTATCTAAAATCATTAACAACATGGCATGGGGATGATGTTGACCTTTGGTGATAATTTTATTGTTAAGAGTCTTTGAAAGATTACTCAGACAATATATCATCATCAACCCATTTACTGTCACAGTGTTGGGCATAGGTCTCCTATAGAGGGGTCAGGCTATGATCCATCACAATAGCCTACTGGGGGTTGGCAGAATACAAATGTCGTTGGGGAAATTTCTAAGGCATACCTTACGATGTTTTTCTTCACCGTCATCACCAATAACTCCTATGTGCATATTGTACATGATTACGAAAATTTGGGGCACAGTATATTCAAAATAACTTGGCCAGTCTAAAATTGTCTGCAAGTGTGTTTGCAGTGGTAAATTTTAATATAAAGACTTCACGTAAAGACAATTGGGGTTGTAAATGTTTCGCACTCGTAATTATTTTCCTTAATAATTTACTTATTTATGTATAAACCACTTAATAAATTAATTTTACCAGTACGGCTATTGGGAACGACTAGCTTCAGACTAGCCAATTCTTAAATTCAACTTCTAGGACTACGGCTTGGCAGTTCAATGGTTATATTAGAGAGTCACTGCTAGATAATGAATATTGTATATAAAATAATAGCAACAAGACTACCACAATCTATTAAAGCAATCTGCCTCCAGGCCGAGGCTTAGAAAAGTAAAAAGACTGCAATAAAAAACTTTTATTTGAATTCTTTGTTTGTAACACGACTGAAGAGACTGTGGCCTCAGTGTTCCACAGTTCCTTTATTACATCCCTGTACAACTTATATAGCGCTAGTTGTAGGACTGAATCAATTAAGGGCTTTTTAACACGATTTTATTAGCTTCGCCTATATGTATCTTTGAACTCAATTTTTAAGCCCTTCAAATTGTCGGATTAATTTGAAATTTGAACACTTATGTTTTTGTTTTAAGGGCATAAACTCGCCTCACCTATTTTACTTTGGACCAAAAAAACACCAGAAACGTGAAGCTATGTGACATTAATATACCTCTGCCTAATACTTGGGAGAATACCAGCTTTATGGTTCCGTATGTTATTGAAGAAAACGATAACCAAGGCTCTATTAATTCACTAATGCATGTAGTTGCCTCATGAGGGCAAAACAATAGAGTTTGCATTGTTTCTAGAATATGGCGCTTGACAGGTAAAAATCTCGCAAAAAGGACTAGTTTTTGCAACGATTTATTTACAAACAAAAAAACGGTCACATTGCCACGAAAACCGACGGTGACCTATTTCCCTATTACGTGGCCTCACCAGTCCGTGAATACAATAAACTAACACTGTTATTTAGTTAATTAAAACGTACGGTTTGATGTAACAAGGGTTCCGTTATACTTGTTGGACTGGTTTAGTACACAACACTACTACCTTTTGGTAAATGGCTATAATTAAATTTGATGTGGTATAAGGTTAATTATAATCATAGTTAAATAAAGTATTTTAATAGACACCTCCGAAAGGTTAGGCAGAGGTTTCATACAAACATCTTTCACAATCTTTGAATACCATTAAGCTTAAAAAGCCTGACAACCAGTCTACATATTCTCAGAATATCGGTTGGTATTGTTCTTAAATGTTATTGGAGGTCCGATTGTGGTGTAAAATATGCTTCGTATAAACCACAACATAGTTGAGATAAATTTAAAAATCCCCCGACCATTGCATCATATCTCGACCGATTTTTATTAAACATAGCTAAGAACACTCCGATAATTCACCTTTCAAACAAAAAAAAACTAAATCAAAATCGTTCATCCATTCGGGAGCTACAATGCCACACACAGACACGTCAAACTTATAACACCCGTCGATTTTGCGTCATAGGTTAAAAAAGGGTAGGAGGATGATGTCATCAAACATTTTGATCTTCATTAATCGTTAACTGCGTCAGCATTTCAAGACATACTATACTGCTTATGTTGAAATTCATAGAAAAAGCAGGTCTATTTCTACAATATAATTAGGTATAATATGTTCCTTAGGTTTGAACCGATTTTCATCAGGTATGTTTTTTGTTTTGCTCTAATGCTCTACTATTTAATGAAGCCAAAAATATATTAATTCAAACAGCCTCAGACGTTGGATTATACAGTAGTAAAACCTTATATAGGTACCTTCTTCGCAAGAACCATTATCCTTTCCAAAATGTTACCTTATACCTAAAGTACGAGCAGTTAGATTGATTGTTATTGTAATCGATCTGGATTTCAACGTGCCTAGCTTAAACGTGATCCTCGAGAATTACATTTTCTACTTTGAATGTCTAATGTATTTTATTAGCCTTGAAAATGGGACAAGCATTCTAAATGGCGTTAATCTTGGCAATGGCAAACTTATTTAGGTATACGTAATACTATAATAAAATTGTGACAGGACTGTGTCTGTACATTATAGTTGTTTTTATGTAGCCTCTCTTCTGTCCCACTGTTGGGCAAAGGCCTCCCCTAACTTTGTCCAGGATTGTCTTTCCTGGGCTTCTTTATACGTTAAAAGAACACAACCAGCCTATAATAAGTGGTGTTTTCCCACTTACCATAAGGTGCAGTGTTAGCCTAGTGATATGACCATTGGACTGCCAAGTCAAAGGTCTAAAGGTCGAATCCAAGGCACGCACCTCTGACTTTTCGAAGTCATGTGCGTATTAACAATTAATTATCACGCGCTTGAAGAAAAACATCGTGAGGAAACCTACATGCCTGAGAGATTTTGTTGACGGCGTGTGAAGTCTGTCAACCCGCAGTAGGCTAGCGTGGCAGACTATAGCCTAATCCCTCTCGTACTGAGAGGAGACAGCCCAGCCCAGCCAGGAGGCCCAGCAGTGCATCATCTCGGCAACGCATATGTTACGCCACATCGCCACAGCCAATCACAGCGCACCGCCAACGCCAGCCAATCGTAGCCAAGCCAAGCCACCACTACCGCCACCGAATGCCCTTAGTGGGGATAAGCTTATTTAAACTTGTGCGCGCTCATTTCGAGCGCTCTTGTTTGCTAGACTGTGATTAAGCAGTAACTCTGCCCGATTGTGTATTGGTTATTTATAATTAAAAATCAGTGTGATTATACGTTTGCTTCTTATTTATACCCTCTGTTACATCTCAGAAGTGGGATAAATAAAGAAATTATGAAGCGTACTCACTCCGACGCAGCTAAAATAGGCCACCTAGTCCGTCCGGAAGGATGGAGCGAATCGCAGCATCGAGACTCATCCCAAACAAGTGACAAAGAAGATGAAGTCGCATCACCAGCAACTCCCCCGGCCCGGAAAATCCTTAGAAGACTTTTGGAAACCGAAGTGCAAAAGGCGATGCGTGAGTTACACGAGGAACTACCCTCTGTCACCACAAAAAGAGAACACCGGGCAGCCTCGTTAATTCCCGAATTCGACCCCGACAGTGACGAGTGTACTTCTGCGTCGGCATGGCTCAAAAAGATAGATCAACTTGGCGAAATTCATGGTTGGAGCGAAACTACGAAGTCGTTTTACCTACAACACAGATTGAAAGGTCAAGCAAGAAGATGGTACAACCGGCTTGATGAATACGACTATTCCTGGGAAGATTGGAAGCAGATGCTGGTGCGTGCCTTTCCTAGACACCGTGATTTCGGCAATATGTTAGAAGAAATGATGAATAGGAAGAAACTGCCCGCAGAAACAATGACGAAATACTACCAGGACAAAGTGGCTATGTGCTTCCGGTGTAAGTTGTCTGACAGCGCGACTGTTTCTTGTATTATTCGTGGCCTACCACCATCACTTCAGGCGAATGCGAGAGCATACCAGTGCGAACGACCCGAAGAACTATACGAAGGTTTCCTCTGCGCACTGGATGACTATCAACCACCATCAACGTCAACTGGAACACGCAATGCAACAAATAAAGATACCAACAACTGGCTGGTGAACGATAAGAAATACACCGCTATCAACCCAGATATTGATCCGTGCCCGCGTTGTAAGAAGACTGGCCACATACTACGCAACTGCCCATACCCAGATTCACGAACATGCTTCAAATGTGGCAAGCAAGGTCACATTGCTACGCGTTGCGTAAATTCTTCAAAACCGTTAACAGTAACCGACGATAAAGTCAAGGAGATCAAGCTCATACAAAACCACAACAAGATTTACGAAAAACCGGTGAAAATCAACGGCATACATGTTAAATCTTATATTGATACCGGCAGCCAAGTTAATGTACTATCTACCCACGTTTCGAAGTTACTGGATCTTGATATCAGCCCGACTAGCGCAATTCTGAAGGGATTCTCCGGAGACCATTTACCTAGCCGTGGGGAGGTAGATTTCGAACTAGAAATAGATGGCATACGTATGCCCTGCAGGGCCCACTTAACGGATGTGAATATGGGTAACATCAATCTATTGGTTGGACAGCCCATTATCAACAGCGACGGAATGACCCTGGTAGTCAGTGAAGGAAAAGCCATACTCAGGCAAGACATTGACTTTACAAGGCACATGAACGCAATTGAAGAGCGCACTCGCTTCAAGGTTGTAACCGCAGAAAAAGAGTGCATATTACCTGGACTTTCCATCATTAAAGTCAACGTGCTGCATAATGATGAAAATAACGATGTCGTCACTACCCCACAACATTATGAACTGCAAGGTATATCCTACTCGATTCCAGCCACCCTGCTACGCGGCACCACCGGGTACATCAAGATTGTCAACAATAGCGCACAAAACATCGTCTGGAAACAAGGTGAAGTACTCACCAGAGCCGACAGCTGCAAAACTCCACCGCCACCAGAGGTTCAGGTTAGTCCGCAAAAGTATACTTTACCATTGCATTCCATTGCCAAAGTCGACAATAATTATAGCCATCATGTAGCATCTGTACTTCACACTGGACTCGCCAATGTTAGCAGGATTGGGGAAATAAACTTAGATGAGATAAAGTCTGGCCCATTAAATAAAAACGATTACAATAGTTTAATTACTTTATTGACAAATTATAGCGATTGCTTTGCGAATAAAACACAAGACTTAGGATGTACGAATTTATTACAAATGAAAATAAAATTAACAAGTGAACAGCCCATATACCGTCAACCTTACCGCTTGTCACACAGTGAGCAGGATATAGTTAGGTCCAAAGTCTCCGAATTGTTAGACGCAGGCATAATACGGGAATCTGAGTCATGTTTTGCTTCTCCAGTTATTCTTGTAAAGAAGAAGAACGGCGACAGTAGGCTTTGTGTCGACTATCGAGCGCTTAACGCCATTACAGTCAAAGATAGGTATCCATTACCCAACATCGACGATCAGATCTCAAAGTTAGCTGGAAAGAATTTCTTCACAAGTCTAGATTTAGCACAAAGTTATCATCAGGTTAAAATTAATCCTGAAGATACACACAAAACGGCTTTTATAACACCACAGGGCCACTTTGAATATACGCGTGTTCCATTTGGTCTAGCCAACGCACCATCCGTTTTTATGCGCCTCATAAACAAGCTTGTAGATTCTATAAGAAATTCCAATAATAAATCAATAGGCGGTAGCATTAAAACTAGCAATGACTTTTCGAATAATTGTGAAGTGTTGGCATTTTTAGACGATCTTTTATTACCTTCTTTCGATGTGCAATCGGGATTAGATATTTTAGAAAAGGTTCTTCATAAATTGAGATCAGAAAATTTAAAACTTAATATGAGTAAGTGTTCATTTTTGCAAAATAAAATCACTTATTTAGGTCACGAAATTTCATCGAATGGCATTCAACCGGGTGAATCGAAATTGGCAGCAGTGTCACAGTTTCCCATCCCTAGTAACGTTCACGAAATACGTCAATTTATAGGGTTATGCAGTTACTTCCGTAAATTTATTAAAAGTTTTGCAATAATTGCTCGCCCATTAACCGATTTAACGAAGAAAAACGCAGTGTGGAATTGGGGTAGCGAACAATCAAATAGTTTCGAATAATTAAAACGGTGTTTGTGTACAAAACCTATACTGGCTTTATACGACGCTGCATTACCAATCGAGATTCACACGGATGCATGCAAATCAGGTATCGCAGGCATTTTACTCCAAAAACAAACAGATAATTCACTACGTCCCGTTATGTATTTTAGTAGGGTAACTAGTAAAGAGGAAAGTATGTACCATAGCTATGAACTTGAAACGCTTGCCGTGGTCGAATCATTACGTAGATTTAGGGTGTACATTGTCGGTAAACACGTGAAGGTCGTTACTGATTGTACGGCCGTTCGTGCCACTTTGACCAAACGTGACATCATCCCGCGAATTGCTAGATGGTGGCTATCGATCCAAGATTATGATATGAGTGTAGAGTATAGACCTGGAGAGAGGATGAAACATGTAGACGCTTTAAGTAGGAACCCAGTAGATACCATTAATGTCCACCGACTTGAAGTGTCAGACTGGTTTTATACTGTCCAGTACCAGGATGACAAATTAAAGCGAATAATTGACCAGCTTAAGGATGGCTCAGCTGCTACTGAAATAACAAACAATTATGTGCTTTCGGATGATAAATTGTATAGAAAAACATTACATGGTAATCGTCTTGTAGTGCCAGCATTGGCTCGATGGAGGCTGGTCCAAATGCATCATGATGATATAGGGCATGTGGGTTTCCAAAAGTGTATGGGTCTGATAAAAAATGACTACTGGTTTCCAAAAATGACTCGCTTTGTTCGAAAGTATGTAACTGCATGTCTTCATTGTGCTTATGGTAAAGGTGATCATGGAAAGAAGGAAGGAAAATTATTCCCTATTCCTAAACCCACTGAGCCCATGCTCATGGTTCATGTTGATCACTTGGGTCCCTTTTGCAGGACAGCCAAAGGCTACCAATATATGTTGGTTATTACAGACGCTTTTTCAAAATTTGTCATTGCTGAGCCCACCCGATCAGTCAATTCCGTAGAAACAATTAGAGCACTTAAAAAAAATATTCAGTTTATTTGGATACCCTGATAAACTTGTTAGTGACCATGGCAAGGCTTTCACTAGTAGGTATTTCAAACAGTTTTCAACTACCAAACAGTTTAGACACATCTTGACCTCTGTTGCATGCCCACGTGCTAATGGCCAAGTGGAGCGCACCAATAGAACCATATTGAATGCATTGCGCACCACTGACCCTAGCGAGGCTGCAAATAATTGGGCGAACTGTTTACCTGATATTCTGTGGGGTATTAACAACACCACCAATGAAAGTACAACCTATAAGCCTTATGATTTAATGTTTGCCAAAAGTTCTAGGTCACGCTGTGATGTCACTACTGATGCAGGTATTAGTGAGCCTGTGGAAGTTAGACGCAACAAAGCTAGTGCTCAGTTAGAAAAAGTTAGTGATAGGATGAAGCGTAACTTCGATAAGAAACGCAAAAGTAGCCATATCTATAAGAAAGGGGATTTAGTTCTCTGGCGGCAAGCGCCCACGAGCAGTGCGACAAAAGTAAACTCTAAACTTGACGACATTTACTCGGGCCCATATATTGTAACCCAGGTGGTAGGTAATGACAGATATCGGATTCGAAGTATCAAGGGCCTTCGAGGTTACAAGGCCTTTACTGGGCTGGTAGCTGCGGATTCTTTAAGGCCTTACCATAGTACGGTACCTATATCTGACAGTGCCAGCAGTTCTGATGAACAACTTGAAACTGAAGATCTTATTGACCTGTTAGAAAGCTAATTGAGTATCCTCCCATTGCGGGAGCAATTGTTTCAGGACGGCCGAATGTTACGCCACATCGCCACAGCCAATCACAGCGCACCGCCAACGCCAGCCAATCGTAGCCAAGCCAAGCCACCACTACCGCCACCGAATGCCCTTAGTGGGGATAAGCTTATTTAAACTTGTGCGCGCTCATTTCGAGCGCTCTTGTTTGCTAGACTGTGATTAAGCAGTAACTCTGCCCGATTGTGTATTGGTTATTTATAATTAAAAATCAGTGTGATTATACGTTTGCTTCTTATTTATACCCTCTGTTACACATATTTAACTTCTTTTTCTTCTCGTGGCTCGTCTGCCTGTTTGACGAATTGACCTCTAAAGAAAAGGGAACGAATCGTCTAAAACAGTTACATAAAGCGTCTAGACGCTTATTTACCTCCGGCTCTACCGCAACTCATTAAAATCTTATCTCGTCTAACCTCACCTAAAACAAAACAGGCTTAAACAAACAAAGGCAACGACGCAAGGCCGGCCTTAACGAAAATAAATCCCCAGACGAGAAAAAAATGTTGCTTAAGCTTGAATGATAACTTCATAAGACTATCCCTTACAAATACTAATACAACTGGCTTACTATGTGGTGGTACAAGGTAGGAGATGTTTGACTTTAAGACGTGGCTTTTAGTCTTAAGCGCCAAATACATTTTTTTTTTGGTTTTTCGCAACTGTACGTCGCATATTAGGGCTATGCAACTTGAACATATAGAAACGCATGACATCCATTGACGGGTCGTAGCCAGTCAGGCATGATCCTTTCTCGACAAGTGTGTCCACGGCCAGAAGATGTCTGAGTAGTAGCTTTTTCGGTTTAAATAATATTTCATAGGTATGTCCGAACATTATAAAATATAGAGTAGTGCTTATAAATATTAGAAATATGTTTCTAGTTTAAGCGTTCGATGTAGTCCTGATTTATTTTTTGTGTTTGTGTGGGCAGTGCTGTGTTGTTCACATCATCTTTTCCAGATTGTATTTTATAAGTGAAGACTTGTAATTGGCTGTCAGTCTTATTCACAATTTTTTTAGTCTCATTTGATTAGCTGTAAGTTTTCCATAGTTATTAAATAAATAAATAAATAAATGATACACGCCTGGTAAGAGGGGTAATACACCTCGCCTCCTACTTATGTATGTAATAGTTGATTACCTACTGTTATTAATTGGACACAAATTCTTTTCGAGGTATTAGACGGCGCGGGAAACTCATGCGGATATAGTGGGATGAACTAGCCTCCCATTTCATAAACTGGGCTGAAAAAGCCTTAAAAAGCGAGAAGTAGAAGTTCAAATTCAAATGTTTTTATTTCAAATAAGCTGGTACAAGCGTTTATGGAACTTATGACACTAGTTGCACGGTTCCAAAAAATAGACCGCTTGGAGAAGAATCCAGCAAGAAACTCTATGGACACTCTTTTTAAATAAAAGGTGTATCTTTATTGACTGATAAATTATAGCAATAACAAGATGTGAGGAAGTCAGAGTATGCCCTGCAGTGTAGCTGCTGCTTGAGATCTATGGATTTAAGGACCAAGGTCACTGTGAACCACTACTGGACAGATTATAACTCAATAAAATAGAACCAATGTTATCAACACATAACATAACATACCATCACGCCTGTATTCCCCGAAGGGTTAGGCAGAGGTGTACTAAATGTACACCCACTGTTCGCCGGTATGTTTAGGTCCCATGTAATAGGGGGCGAGCCTATTGCCATTCACCGGGCACAAATCCAGACTCTGAGCTGCTATTGAGAATTTCATAGAAAAACCAATAACACTTTGCTCGACCTGGGGATCGAACCCAAGACCTCTAGCGTAGCAGTCGCAATTGGGACCACTAGACTAACGAGGCAGTCTAGGTTATCAACACAACCCTAATATTTATCTTTTTCTCGCTCCCGCTATCGCTATTGTCCAGGCCATGGCCTCGTACTCAGCACTTTAGTATTCCTATCACGTGCTTACCCCATACTAATGACACTACGCATTAGTGCCTAAGCGTCCATTTTTGCTGTTATCTCGTTATTGTAACGTGATCCCAATTTGATCCCAATACTTTTTTTCAGAATGTTTAAATGTAATTTCTAATTACTATCATTGTAGATGCCGCTCCTACGTGCGATGGCGGTGTCTGATAATATTTTCACGCCTGTGTCTCAGATCAAATAAAAAGTTAAGATGGAACTTTGCGAACAAAGAAGTGAGGCCGGCTAAAACTACGCCTTGCCGCGTACAAACACAATTACACGCACACACGCATACCGAAACTAGCGATAGCTCGACTGACAAGATAAGGCGTAGTTTCGGTTTTAGCCTGCGTCACTTCTTTGTTCGCAAAGTTCCATCTTAACTTTTTATTTGATCTGAGGCTGTGTTAACAAACAAAACAAGACAACAAAATGTGTTTACGCGATAATTTTTTGGATGTCAGAAAGGGATGGCGCTATTTAATATATAGAGCTGCATCCCTCTCTCTCAATCAAAGAGATCGAAATTACACATTGTGGTACAAACTCAGCAAGTCCCCTGCGTCTTGGAAAGACAATTACCCGATGGAGCAATACCTGGAGGTTAGTTAGTTTCAAATAACTAGTATTTATGGGCGCGTCATTAATACGTAATCAGATTAACATGTCTAACGGTTGGTACACACTGTCGCAAAATTCTTCGAATATTTCAAGTCAACCAGTCCGTAGACTAAGGAGGTCTTTTTGACACTACATATCTTTATGGATTTTATCGCGTGATGTTGATGTAATTTAATCTATGATGAAGATATTAAATTTTTATAGAAACTTAGAGATTAGCCTTGATTTTTCGTTAGTTCGATGTCATGGAACAAGTTTTTCTTTTTTCTTTTTTTTGATGGTATTTAATTTCTGAGAAAAAAAATAAAACCAAAAGACGTGTTATGATGTCACTATACGTTGGATTGAGGTAGGTAATACTTTGAATAACTAATCTGTGGATTTTACAAGCATAATAGGAATGTCATTATACGTTGAATGTCAACGTTAATAGGTACGTCATTTAAAAAAAACCTCAAAGGCATTATCACCGTTCAACCGTATGTATGCAAGGACATAATTTGGTGCTTACGTCTGCCGAACTTTAAAGTCGAAAATAAATATATTATTTGAGAATGATTGAATATCAGGAGAAAAAATGTGGCTTTCCTATTCTACGATCTAGTTTCAATTAAAATTATGATATAATATGTTAAAATAATGCTAAATGTAGTTAAAAAAATAAATATTGACAATTATTCATGTGATTTATTGTATAGAAAAACTAGGCCGAGGATTGTTAAATATTAGTATAGTACAATAATTATATAGGTCTAGGCCTAATAATCAGTAAGGCCGTAATATACCTAGTTAATTCACATTTTTACCACACTTAAATTCTACACGTCCGTGTGTCCTAATATAAATCGCAAAGAGATTCCTTAAGTCGGCAGATCATGAATAATTCACGTCACTATCCGCTTCAAAGGGCGCTTGCCTATACAATGCATGTTTTTAATATATAATTATCCTAAGCCCGGTGTAAGAATGGAAACAGATGTACGCAATATGGTTAATTTATAGCCAAGATTGGGCGAAGAAAATATATTCCATTATAATGGTAGAGTAATGTGATTTCTGATTTATTTTTAGCTTTCACAGCAGTAAACAGGTGAAGGTGGTTGGAAATATGCAATTCACGATTAAATATGATGAAAGACGATGCGGAATATAATTTATTTAGGACATCTAGTATTATTGGCAATAGGCTTGCCCCCTATTCCATGGGACTTAAACATACCGGCGAACTGTGGGTGTACATTAAGCACTTACACTTCTGCCTCAGCCTCTGCCTCGTGCAGTGATAGCCTAGTGATACGACCGTTGGACTGCCAAGTCAAAGGTCTCGAGTTCGAATCCAAGGCACACACCTCTGACTTTTCGAAGTCATGTGCGTATTAATAATTAATTATCACGCGCTTAAAACGGTGAAGGAAAACATCGTGAGAAAACCTGCATGCCTGCGAGATTTTCTTGACGGCATATGAAGTCTGCCAACCCGCAGTAAGCTAGCGTGGCGGACTATAGCCTAATCCCTCTCGTTCTGAGAGAAGACCCGTGCCCTGCAGTGGGACAATGTAATGGGTTGATGACGATGACTTCTGCCTATCCCTTCGGGGAATACAGGCGTGATGGTATGTATGTATTTATTTATTATTTTTATTTATTATATACTTTATTGTACACCAAAACAAAATACAAAAGACAGGATACAAATGAAGTTTAAAACATACAATGGGTGGCCTTATCGCTATCTGCGATTTCTTCCAGGCAACCTTAGGATGGACAAACTGGAACTGAACATAAAAATGGGTTTATTCACGGTGCAGAAACACATAGGTACATAGATTAAAATATATACATATATATTTGTAATATTACGTAAATACAAAAAACAATACATACTGATATAGCTACTATACTATATTAAATTAATTATAGATAAAGTTATATGAGATAGTTAAAGAATATGCAACAAGAACTAAGGGTATAAATTAGCAACAGTGAAGTGACACAGTTATGAAGATAAGGTATGTATCTAATATTTATTACATTAACTAATTGTGTTTACAAAAAACTTTAATTTATATTTTATATTAAATGCATAGCTTTCTATGCTGTCACAACATGCACAACATCGTGGAAGCAATCTTAATTTTAACCCCCGACGCAAGAACAACGGGGTGTTATAAGTTTGACGTGTCTGTGTGTGTGTCTGGCTGTGGCATCATAGCTCCCGAACGGTAGAACCGATTTTGATTTTGCTTTTATTAAGGGTGAATTCGGGAGTGTTCCTATAATGCAATTGTCGGGAGTTTTAAAAAAAAAATGATTTATTTCCAAAATGTTTGCTATTACTTTAACCTTACCTATGTGATACAACCATAAAAAAATAACATAACATTAAACTCCAAGGAGTGCCAATTCTGCATTCTCTTAAACAGTCTTAACATTTATCTATCCTAATAATGATAATTATGTCGATAAACGGCCAGTTTCAATAACAATTTATCTTATAGCAGACTTGCTTACTAGTCCTAAGACCTGCTGCTTACCGCTAGGAAAGGGGAAGGAAAATTCTGGAACTCAACAACTTTAAAAAAATATAAGTAGCACAATATCTTAAAATTTCCCTGCAGCTTTTCGGTTTTTTAGGATACAATTCAATTCAATTTCATTCATTTTAATACACAAAACTCCATCTTGATTTTCCATTTATTTTATAGATATTAACATAGCCTATGCAAACACTGACAAATTCACAACCATGATAACTACTTACTTGGAGTGTACTAAAACGTTATCAGACGAAATCTCTAAGGCTGCGAGGGAGAGATGGCACTAGTTGACGTGTATAGCGCCATCCTTGTCCCACAGCCTTAAAATGTTCGCGTTAATATTGCCGTAGTACGGCTTGTGTTAATCTAACTGAACTGCCAAACTAATTCATGTAACTCATACCAGCTTACTTAAATAGCAAACTACCAAATTTGGAGTGATTGCACTTTGCTTAAATTTGGTTGAAATAGATTTGAATTCAGATGGGGTAGTCCAAGCTATGATACCTTCATAATCAATCCATTATATCGTCCCATAGCCGGGCAATGGTCTGGTCTCAGAAAGAGAAAGGTTGGGCAACAGTCCACCGCCCTAGCCGATTGCAGGTTGGTAGACATCACACGCCGTCGAAAAAATATGTCAGGCATGCAGGATTCCTCACGATATTTTTCTTTCACCATTTAATGTATTAATACTCGTATAATATTTATAAACTATAACATTTATTATAATACCTTACTGGTTTTTTAGGGTTCCGTAGCCAAATGGCTAAAAACGGAACCCTTATAGATTCGTCATGTCCGTCTGTCTGTCTGTCCGATCGTGTCACAGTCTTTTTTTTCGAAACTATAAGAACTATGCTGTTGAAACTTGGTAAGCATATGTATTCTATGAACCGCATTAATATTTTCACACAAAAATAGAAAAAAAACAATAAATTTTGGGGGTTCCCCATACTTGGAACTGAAACTCAAAATTTTTTTTTTCATCAAACCCATACGTGTGGGGTATCTATGTATAGGTCTTCAAAAATGATATTGAGGTTTCTACTATCATTTTTTTCTAAACTGAATAGTTTGCGCGAGAAACACTTCCAAAGTGGTAAAATGTGTGTCCCCCCCCCCCTGTAACTTCTAAAATAAGAGAACGATAAAACTAAAAAAAATATATGATGTAGATTACCGTGTAAACTCCCACCGAAAATTGGTTTGGACGAGTAAATTGTTTTTTTTTTAATACGTCATAAATCGTAACGATACGGAACCCTTCCGTGCGCGAGTCCGACTCGCACTTGGCCGGTTTTTTTTTATTGTAGTAATGTGCATTTTTGCATGTTAGCAAATTTGTGGAAACATGACTACAAACTGGACTCGAACCTCCACCTTATCCGAACATTCTGGATCCACCACTGATGTACGCTATTCAAATATTTGTTCTGCGCGGGAGCCGATCACTACGCGTTAAAAATAAACTTACAATAAAATATTTACTTTATCACAACGTTTTGGGTTCATTATTAAATACCTATTAACGGATATCAAAATCACAAATTCATTCTTAAACCGTATTTAAGATAAGAAAATTATCCTAAAGGAAATTCCAATACCTAATTATCTTGTTATTTCAAAATGGAACTTACGTTGAATAGATTAAGAACTTATATTCGCTCGAACGAATGGAAATAAGATTGCTAATGTATTTTTAAGTAACCTTCGGTAATCCCAACTTAATCAATATTCCAAATCAAATGAAGTCTAATTTACATTTAAAAAATGTGATCCGTTTAAAAGCAATTGCTTTGAGTGCGCGAATAGGGCAAACCAAACATGTGCGAACAATTTGATGAGGCGCATTATATTTTTCCTAAGCATTACTATTTTAAAAGACTGTTTGCTACGGATAATCAGCTACAGCCCGTTTAATATACCGCGATCCAGAACAAACCTAGGATATGTTGCCACTCTGCCAAGGCTCTGTAGGGACTTAGCGATATAGTTTGTACATAAGTTACCCCCCGTTAAAATATAAGAAGGAATTGAAAACTATACTGTAATGACTGCCTCATAAGTCTAGTGGTCCTAAGCGCGACTGCTACGCTAGAGGTCCTAGGTTCAATCCCCAGGTCGAGCAGTGTTATTGGGTTTTTCTATGAAATTCCGAGTAGCAGCTCGGATTCTGGATTTGTGCCCGGTTAATGGTAATAGGCTCGGCCCCTATTACGTGGGACCTAAACATACCGGCAAAATGTGGGTGTACATTAGTACACCTCTGACTAAACCTTCCGGGAATACAGGCGTGATGGTATGTATGTATGTGGTTGCGGACATTCAACAAATTGTCGGTCATGGTTAGGGCCACTAGATAAATACAAATAATACCTAAAATACAAATCTTCAAATACAAAAGTGGTTTATAACTTCTACTTAAGTTAGTTGCAAACTAGTCTGGAATGGTACAGACCTAAAGTGCAACTATTCTACATGATCCTCACGTTTTGTTTGTCAGCTGGGGAATAGCTTGCTACTGTTTATGGTTGTGTTGGACAAAATAGAATTGGAAATATATTTTTTTACAAAGGCAACGGTTAATAAATCCTACTTCCTAGTTCCTATCCTACTATCCTACTTCCTACTTCCTATCCTATCCTACTATCCTACTAATATTATAAATGTGAAAGTTTGTGAGGATGGATGGATGGATGGATGGATGTTTGTTACTCTTTCACGCAAAAATTGCTGAACGGATTTTGATGAAACTTTACAGTATTATTGTTTATACATCAGAATAACATATAGGCTTTAATTTATAACGATATTTTGGGAAATTCCCACTGGTTTGGGAAAAATCTATTCCACGCGGACGGAGTCGCGGGCAAAAGCTAGTATAACATAATATGTTTGTCAAATAAATGATCTTGTGTCAGCCGTTGAAGAGAAACAGACACTTTATATGTTTGGTTACATTACAATCTAAAAATTCATGAAAATAATGGGACCGCGGTCCCACACGTGACGGGACGATAATCTGGTATTCAAACAGACCCAATATTGACAAGCTATTGACCATAAGCTTCTATAAAGCTTCCAATTTTTTGAGGCATGAATTTCTATTCGACCGTTTTGATTTCTGGCGCTCAGGCTACATATTATATTTATTCTTAGTACTCAGGTCAAGCTATTGACATACAAAATACTACTCACGAATTTTTAAACGCTGAAGCAAACCCCGTTTCCATCGTACGTTAAGTATATTTGAGAAACTTACAGCTAGCACGACTAGTTTTAAACTATATTTTTGTATGTTTTATGGATGTTCTATGCTAAGATTATAAAATTATTTTAGTGAAGGAAAGATTTGTGTGAGGGCAGGATTCGAACCTATGACCACTAAGTCACCGTGAGTTCCACTCGTCAGGTCGAAACTTGCCTTCACATTTTGAATTTACGTCTTTGAATGCTTTGTGAAGGCAAATTTCGACCTGGTGGGTGGGACTCGCGGTGGCCCACTGGTCATACTGTCTGGTGTACCTAACCAGAAGACGCATGTTCGAAGGTCCTGCCCGCAGTTGATTTTTCCTTCACTAAAATAACTTTATTCTATGCAGATTAAAATCCTGATGATTACTAGTAAACATGGTGTTCTAGTTAAAAGGGTATCTAATGAAGTCAGTGAAATTACGGAGCAAATGAGACTTTATAACTGACGCAAGTTAGGGTGACAACACAGTAAAATCGATTTCAATTATTATCTAAGTAGAAAGTACAACAAAACATTTCTGTCGTACTACGCTTCAAGTTAATTATTCACTAAGTCTTAAGACCCTCAAGAAATAGGTAAGAATCTAAGCTCCATAATTAAAGGCGAGTTTCTCAAAATTTCGCCGAAGTAAGGAAGCTAAGACGAGGATGTAAATAAAATATTGTACGACCTTGTGTCCTCGCCGGAAATACAACACTCTCTCAATAAAGGTCAGGTGTCATGACGGGAGTAGCGGAAAGCGGATTAAAAAGCGACTTGAATGCATGTGTTTTTTCGGTCCTTATTTCGTAAACGAAATGCCGGAGGAATCTATGTCAAACATGCTGGTGACTTTTTTGTATCCGAATATGTGCACGAGGATCAATCTCTACGCAGCCACGCTTACCTTATAAGGTGGTCCCTTTATATTCAAAAATTGTCAAAATTAGAAGAAGTACCTTGTAATCTTGCGATGGCTTACCACACAGAACGAGTATTTGTCGCATATAATTTCGGTATAAAAATGTAAAACCACTTCTACCACCACTACCGATCCTAAGGATCAGTCGCGGGATAATAGTAAATAGTTGCGTTGAAAAAAAAATTTTTTTTACATTTTTTTCATGTTTTGACACTATTTTGAATGGGTGGCCTGAAACTAACATTTGTCGAAATATTGATTATAATAAATTCTTGCCAAGTTCATTCTTAAACTGCGGCATTTTTTATAAAAAAAATTATGGACTTCCATTAGCTATTTCTTCCGTATGTGAGTGCCATTAAAGATAGGTGAATCTCTTACACTATATCTTTATCATCAGCTTACAACAGTCCACTGTTGGACTTAGGCCTTCCCTATTTCCTTATCATACAATAGGTATCCTACATAAATACCCAGAACTGAATACAATAATGATAGCAATTCTTAACAGAATAGGCTAGTTGACTGTAATTTTTTGATGGTGTCATAAAACTTGTTACCACAAATAGAGAAAATAAAAAACTAAATTAAAATTGGTTCAAAAATAATGAAGTTAACAGCACTTTAATTTTAGCCTAGACAGAGAGCGATCCATATAGGCTTGTGACGTCACAATCCGATATGCCATACAATGTCTATACTAACACTCTTTTGCGGGAAAGGGACAGAACATTCCCTCTCAGTCCCCACCAAAACGTTATTGTAACACAAATCCGCTGTATTTTTTACCACGCTAACGCTTATACAATAAATACAGACACGAATTATAAATAATACAACACACCACCCCGTCTATGTTGCGACGCGACGCATCCTTCATAATATACCTCTATGTATATTTAAATATGCTTTTCGTCTAGCCGAAATATAATAAAATTGTAAAGTTCTACAGCAACGTCAATCCGCAAGGGTTGCCATCGTAAACTACGAAATGACCCGTAAATACGGATTTGCTTATGATTCTTCTTTTGTTTATGGCATCTGTGGATCGTAAAAATTTATAGATTATATTATTTTAACTAGCAACCCATGCAATAACATTTTTAAGTGACTTCTCAGACGATGACATGACACATTTTGAATAGAATATTATTTTTACAACTTCCCCGTGTTTGTTTTTTTTTTTAAAGAAAGATTACTATCAATGTGGATCGCACATTACTCGTATTCTTGTTAACCCCTCATACTAAGCTAAATGCTTGTATTACGAGTGGGTCCACATCGGTAGTGCAATGGGTGGGTTTCAAACTGGCAACCACATGATCGCGAGTCATAGCCCTAGCCATTAGGCTACCGCTGCTTTAAATTGATTCGGCGTTTAAATGAGTGACAGTTAATTTCGAATATACCTCAATTAAGACTGCCTCGTTAGTCTAGCAGTGGTCAGGGCGACAAGTAACATGGAATTGTTTTTTTTTTGCCCGGTTAACGGCAATGGGTTCTTGAACTTCTTCTATGAAACGGCCATATATATTTTTTTACCAAAATGTAGGATTTGTAGAGTTAAGGCTCGCAGAGATAGGCGGCTTGACTCTACATGATCAGTTAGAACTCTTGGCAACCAACAACATGTACACACGGCTACACATCAAGCTGTACAAATCCAGTTTAGACTGACATCCCACTGTAAAGATTTTCCGTAAAATTCAAGGCCAGCCTATACTGGTATGTATAGCTTGATGTGTAGCCGTGCATAGTGAAATATTTTTGGTGGGATACTATTTTAAGAAGACTTAAGCCACAACGCCCCCTGGAGCGCATTATTATTTAACACAAAACTACCTACATGTTTTTTTATACTGTTTAGTATAGTAGTCGTTAGTAAAAAAAAAAACTACTGAAGGATAGACTGTAGTATTGGTCTATTAAACTTCCGAATGCTACGTTAATTGATATTTTCTTATGATAAGCGTTTCAATTGAGGGACCACCTTTAATCAATTATATTCTTTGAATGGCTACTTTTACAAACTAGAGGTTGAATTTACAATCTTTTAAATACTTTTACTAACGCTAGAACCATATGAAAATTCCTAATTCCATTGTGGTCTTCACTCAAGGTGAACTTATAGTGTACGATTGAGGGACCACCTTCTGCATGCTAGTATTTTTTTTTAAGCGATAAGACCGCCCATTGTACCCTTTTATATATAAAACTTGTACTTGAAAATATTTTTGGTGTGCAATAAAGAATATTAAATCTAATTTTTACACAGTGAACGGAAAGGGTTCATATTTGGTAAATTAGTTTTACAAATCTTTTACTAAGAGTAGACATTTACAGCAGTTGTAAATTTTCACTAGGCTACGAGATATGGATGCCTGTGGGTCACGACTGAGGGACCACCTTTGGCCTATTGTAACTTTTGAGACAATACAATTGCAATTGTTTGGGAACTTTTACTAAAGGCTGACGCATTCAAAAGCTCAAAATTCAAATGTGGTCCCTCAATGGGAACGCAAAACCTACATGTTTGAGCTACTGAAGTGAAAAATACATGTCAGAATGACAGTTGCTGTGTGTAGTGTTCATTCCAAAACATCCTTTGTGTTGCTGAGATATGGTTTAATTTCTCTAGTTGCTCAGATAATTATGAACAGTCTGTCTGCTCCGATATATATGGTAACTGTACACCTCTGCCCTTCGAGAAATACAGGCCACAGGCGTGATTGTCTTAAAGTCCGATAAAAATAACCACCATGTCGTAAAAGTATTTATTTACACATCAAGAACTGGTAACAAGACTTCACATAGTTTTTCATTATTATTTTAACGATTCTAAACATATGATTCTGGTGTACGGGTTTTGAAGAATTTGTGCCGTACAACATATATGGCGAGTGAGCCTATTACTATTAAACCTACAATTACTACAGTCATTATTGTTGAGGTGGTCGCAAGCATATTATGCATGTTACACTATGTATTTTATCATTATAAAATAATAGTCTTGTGATTGTATAATTGACATTTTGAAGAAATCATATTGACAATATCATGACATTTAAAAACCACAGATTAAGACGGTCACCTCCTTGTAATAGTGGTCATAGTGGCAATAAACAACAAAAATAAAAAGGTTTATTGCAGAAACTTGTACAACTTTTACAATTAATCTTACATGGAGACATCCTTTTAAGTGAACGATATACCTGTGCTAATAAAGCAAATAATAAGTGGTTATAGTAATAGAGGCGTTCACTTAAAGAGTCTGCGACCAACAGTGGACGAATACGGGCTAATGATAATGATGATGAAGGAAACTACGAAATGACCCGTAAATACGGATTTTGTTGTAATGGTATCCAAATATGAAGTATTTGGATCTGCAGTGGATATATTGAAATGAGAGACACTAAATTAAATGAAGTAATTTTATATAATAAAAATTACTTATTACAATGAACAACAAGAAATGTAGAATAACAAGAAGAGTTGCTAGGCAACGTACCTACATTAAAAATATACTAATATACTTTTTATTTTCTTGGTGGCTAGCATTGTGTATTATAACCTTTATGGAAGAACAACACTCCCACTTAATCCACAATGTTTGGCACAGAATTGATGTTTCTGCCTAGAGACTCCCTTTGTAAACATATCTGCAGGCATAAGGGCAGTTTCACAATATTCAATGCTGATTACCCTTTGCTCTGCCAATTCACGAACAAAATGGTACCTAATGTTAATGTGCTTGGAACGCTTTCCAATTGCAGGAGTGTAAACAAGTTTACAAGCACTTTGACTATCACTAAAAATTGTTATAGTGTCCATTTTGTCAGTCAGTTCGGCATATAAACCATTTACAGAAACGACTTCTTTGGAAACCTCGGAAATAGCAATGTACTCCGCTTCTGCGGTACTTAATGCAACACATCGCTGTTTCCTTGATTGCCAAGCAACTGCAGCACCGCCAAAAATTAGAGTATATCCAGAAAAAGATTTCCCATCAGGTCCATTACCCCAATCAGCATCTGTATAAGCGACCATAGACTTATTACATTTTTTGTAACATAAGGATAGGTCCAATGTCCCCTTCAGATACCTCAATACGCGTTTTACTGCTGCCATGTGAGTAGAATCATTACAATTATTATATTGCGATAACATTGTAACTGCAAATGAAATATCCGGTCTTGTGCAACATGATAGATACATAAGTGACCCTATTATTTCTTGGTAACGTGTATCATTACTTTTCGGTCCAGGCTTCAGGTGAATCAGCCACATTAAAGTTATATATAAAGTCCTTTTCTCGCTTTGGATGTCTTTCTCTAAGTGGGTAGCGCCGATTAACAGGACCAACCACATCACTTGGAGGTTCAGGAACATTTGAGTTCACTGAATCTTGCTCTGTAGTATAACTTTCAGGTTCAGGATCATTTGCGTTCACAAGTTCTTGCAAATCCTCAGACATCTGACTTTCTGAATCAACAGAGTCATAAAAATGCTCTCCATCTTCTGATTCTATTGCTTGACTAGATGGTCCAACTGGAACATCTACTACAGGAATAATATCATTCTGTATGTATAAATCGACAGAATCCTTTTTTAAAATAGGAGGATTTTCACCTACCTTAGTCACGGGAAAATTCTCGAAAAAAGTTGCGTCTCGAGCAATAATAACATTTTTTAGACTTTTATCTAGATTGATAAATCGATACGCCTTTTGGTTAATTGCATATCCAGTCATTATCATTGGAACCGTTTTCGGATCAAACTTTTTTCGACTATGATCCTTTATCAAAACATGAGCCCTGGACCCGAATATTCGAAGATTCGACAGGTCGACTCTTTCTCCAGTGTAAACCTCCTCAGGAATTTTATCCATTAAAGCCATAGTTGGAGATCGGTTTTTTAGATATACAGCACATCCAATGGCTTCTCCCCAAAATCTCTTATCCAGACCAGCGTCGTGCACCATACATCTTGCCTTCTCAGTTAAGGTACGAATTGTGCACTCCGCCACTCCGTTCTGCTGAGGAGTGTGCGGTACAGACCTTTGATGCTGGATACCGTGCATTTTCAAAAATTCTTGAAACTGGCCATTGGTATACTCCGTCCCATTATCACTACGAAACTTTTTAATTTTCTTACCAGTTTGTGTTTCAACTAGTGCCTTAAATTCTTTGAATTTAGCAAATACTTCGGTCTTGGACTTCAATAGATACCCAAATGTCTTCCTACTAAAGTCATCTACAAATATCAAATAGTATCTATTGCCACCTAAGGATTCCACCTCCATGGGGCCTGCTAAATCGGAATGCACTAATTCGAGCAGTTCCTTTGCTCTCTTACCTTTTCTTTTAGGAAATTTTTTAACACATCCTTTTCCTTTGCAACAACCTTCACACGGTTCCGTACTCACTGCTCCATATGACATCCCGTCTGCCATACCCTTTAACTTATCCATTAAGGGTCGACTCAAGTGACCCAACCTTCTATGCCATAAATCAAAAGCCCTAGAAGCACTTGAGGTATCTGGAGGAGATGTAAGAACCATTGCTGCCTCTTTATCTAAAACATATAAACCCTGTTTTAGTGGTGCTGTTAACAATTCATTACCAGCTAAAGTTATATCATTTTTTCTATATATTTTACAACAATTCTTATCAAAAACTACAACACAATCTTTACTACAAAGTTTACTCACTGACAATAAATTTGTCATCAAACCTTGAACCATAAGAACGTCCTTAAACCGTACAGTACGCCCTTTAGTGAACACATCCCCTTTTAAATTGGATACAATCTTGTCATTGTTCGCTGTAGTCACCACCTTTGAATCAATGACCTTCCTTTTTTCTAATGTGTCCTTTTTTGATGTCATGTGACATGTAGCTCCAGAATCGATTACCCAATCGTCGTCATCCGATATCGATAGTAAAGTGACCACACCTGCTTTCTCTTTACTGTCTTTATTCTCCAATTGAGTTTTAGTCTTGTTGCGATTAGCTGATTTCTTGCTTTTACATTGCCATTTATAATGACCTTTCTTCTTGCATAAGTGACATATCACTACCTTAGCGGTATCACTATTAATTGCCAATGCTGAGTCTTCATTAGAGCCTTTACCTTTTCTGCAACTTTCTTTCATAAGCGCCGCCATGACATTTTCAGATGAAATGGGTATGCTTGAATGTTCTAACGTCATCACTAATGAATTATACTCATCTGATAATCCAGCTAACATTATGATCCCGACGAATTCATCATCAAGTCCAGCTTTGATAGCTTCCAATGCTTGTGTTGTTACCTGGATATCATTTATGTAATCCTCTATAGTGGGAAATTCAGTTAACTTTACACTAAACAGTTTCTTCAGCAGATAAAGCCGCCGTAGTAAACCGCTGTCAGCATAGGCTCTCTTTAGTGCTAACCAGGTGTCTCTCGCAGTTTTTAGGTTCATAACCTTTGGATATATTATTTCCGTACACATCAGACATATTTTACTCCGAGCTTTGGCGTCTTTCCTTTGTGCCTCCGCTGAGTCACTATTAAAATTGTCGTCGATGCACTCCCATAGATCTAAATCTATTAAAAACATTTCCATAGCGAATGCCCAAGTGCCATAATTAGATGGGCCTTTCAGTTTTTCAAAACTGGAAACCGCTTGGACAGTTGCTGCTTGCATGTTAATTTGAAAAAATATTTTTACAACTTGAGATAATACTTTACCCGTCCTGGGCCCATAACCTGTTGTAATGGTATCCAAATATGAAGTATTTGGATCTGCAGTGGATATATTGAAATGAGAGACACTAAATTAAATGAAGTAATTTTATATAATAAAAATTACTTATTACAATGAACAACAAGAAATGTAGAATAACAAGAAGAGTTGCTAGGCAACGTACCTACATTAAAAATATACTAATATACTTTTTATTTTCTTGGTGGCTAGCATTGTGTATTATAACCTTTATGGAAGAACAACAGATTTGCTTATGATTCTTCTTTTGTTTATGGCATCTGTGGATCGTAAAAAAATATAGATTATATTATTTTAACTAGCAACCCATGCAATAACTTTTTTAGGTGACTTCGCAGACGAAGACATGACACATTTTGAATAGAATAGAATATTATTTTGCAACTTCCTCGTGTTTGTTTTTTATTAAGAAAGTTTACTAGCGATGTGGATCGCACATTACTAGTATTCTTGTTAACCGCTCGTACTAAGCTAAATGCTTGTATTACGGGTCCTCATCGGTAGTGCAATGGGTGGGTTGCAAACCGGCAACCACATGATCGCGAGTCATAGCCCTAGCCGTTAGGCTACCGCTGCTTTAAATTAATTCAGGGTTTAAATGAGTGACAGTTAATTTCAAATATACCTCAATAAGGACTGCCTCGTTAGTCTAGCAGTTGTCAGTGCGACAACACGGAATTGGGTATTTTTTTACCCGGTTATTGACAATGGGTTCTGAACTGCGACTGTCCGTAAGTATACCTCCACCAAACTCTTATAAAATAGAGATTTAGGAGTAGTGATTAGACGGAGAGAGCTGCAAATCATATGCATTGTACAATTGCACATGACATAGGTGAGAAGACCGTGACGCCTGCCTATCTCCAGGCAAAACCTATATTTTTATACCTACAACCTATCTCATTATATATATCATTATATATATCTAGATAAAAACTCGTGGCTTATGACTTGGAAGTCCCATCGATACTAAGCTGCTTATTACGAATAAATAGACTTATTATTTATTCGTAGGATACTTAATATCTGGTATATAACTCTTGCAAATAACGGCCATAGGTATATATTTTTTACCAAAATCTAGGATTTGTAAAGTTACAGCTCCAGAGATAGGGGACTTGACTCTACATGGATCAGTTAGAACTCTTGGCAACTTTATCTTCAACAATCTAAGGTTTAAAATCATTTGGAGAAATTTGACAGTTTTGTTTACCTTGACCTGCAGGCTGGCGACTGTACATGAAATATTTTTGGTGGGATACTACTACTACTATATATTTACATTTAATTATGTTATATTTCTTTGTTTTAATGAATAAATAGAAAAAAAAACAAGACTTAAGCCACAACGCCCACTGGAGCGCCAAAACAATCAAGAGAAAAACCTCTTCTCAAATTTAGCTCTTCAAAGTTCAACGCACTCCGCGTCATATTATCAAAGCCAGGGTTCGATCAAACAGATGGGACGTCTCCTAGAAAATTGGGGAACGTGATCTTATTAACAAAACTGTTAGTAGTTAATAGAAGAGACCCTAGATTGTACACTCCGCTTAAATTCAAGTTTACGTAACAGTGCTTCTGATTTGACCTTATTCACCTTTTTTGATGTCAGATAGGACTGCCTCGTTAGTCTAGTGATCCCAAGCGCGACTACTGCGCTAGTGGTCTTGGGTTTGACATCCAAGTCGAGGAAACTGTTATTGGAGATCCTCTATGAAATTCTCTGTAGCAGCTCGGAGTCTGGATTTGGGCAGTGAATAAGCTCAAAAGATAATAAGCTCGCCCCATATTACATGGGACCTAAATATGTCGGCGATAGTGTACATTATTATATATAGTGTACATTGGTACAGTCACCATCAAATCTATCGGTGCAAACTGTTATATAATTCATCTGAGCAACTAGGGAAATTAAACTTTAGCTTAATGGGATAAAATACATGTCAGAATGACAGCTGCTGTGTGGTGTTCATTCCAAAAAATCCTTTGTGTTGCTGAGATATGGTTTAATTTCTCTAGTTGCTCAAATAATTATGAACAGTCTGTCTGCTCCGATATATATGGTGACTGTACACCTTTGCCCTTTGAGAAAAATACAGGCCACAGGCGTGATTGTCTTAAAGTCAGATAAAAATAACCACAATGTCATAAAAGTATTTATTTACACATCAAGAACTGGTAACAGGACTTCACATAATTTTTAAATTTTTCTTTTAAACATTTTCTAAACATATGATTCTGCTGTAGGGGTTCTGAAGAATTGGTTACGTATAAAATATATGGCGACTGAGCCTAGTCCTACTAAACCTGCAATAAGTAACGCTGTTGTGATTGTGGTGAACGCAAGCATAATATGCATGTTACACTATGTATTTTATCATTTTATCATTATAAAATATAGTCTTGTGATTATATAATTGATAATTATTTTGAAGACATCAGTTTGACAATATCATGACATTTAATAACTACAGATTAAGACCGAAAGACTCTTTGTAATAGTGGTCATAGTGCCATATATAATACAAATAAAAAGGTTTATTGCAGAAACTTGTAGTACAACTTTTACATTTTATCTTACATAGAGACCTCCTTTTAAGTAAAAGATATACCAGATTATAAGTGGCAATAGTAATAGTGGCGTTTACTTAAAGAGTCTACGACATGCAGTGGACGAATACGAGCTAATGATGATGATGATGATAATGATGATGATTATGATGATGATGATAATGATGATGAAGGAAAATAGTACAGTGGCACATTAAGTTACACAAAACTGTCAAATTTCTCCAAATGATTAATAATTATATATGACCTTAATTAATAAACCTTAATAACGACTGGTAACTTGATGTGCTGGCGACCGTACATTAATACAAAGTTGAGTATGAATATTACAGAATTCTCATAAAATGTCTTACGAATACAATACAAAGAAAGAAAAAACATTTTACAATACAAACTAAAGCTATATTCAAAAAATAAAATTTTAATGTCACTTTTAAGCCTGAGGAAAGAGAGAAGGTAAGGAAGGAAAGGAAATACTTATGTGAGGGTATGTATGTATATATCTTCACGCCTTTTTCCCACGGGTGTAGGCAGAAGCTATAGATTGCCACTTACTTACTCTTTTGCTTCTTCCACATTCATACATCGTTTTTAGGGTTCCGTAGCCAAATGGCAAAAAACGGAACCCTTATAGATTCATCATGTCCGTCTGTCTGTCTGTCTGTCCGATCGTGTCACAGCCTTTTTTTTTCGAAACTATAAGAAGTATGCTGTTGAAACTTGGTAAGCAGATGTATTCTATGAACCGCATTAAGATTTTAATAGAAAAAAAAACAATAAATTTTGGGGGTTCCCCATACTTGGAACTGAAACTAAATTTTTTTTTTTCCTCAAACCCATACGTGTGGGGTATCTATGGATAGGTCTTCAAAAATGATATTGAGGTTTCTAATATAATTTTTTTCTAAACTGAACAGTTTGCGCGAGAAACACTTCCAAAGTGGTAAAATGTGTGTCCCCCCCTGTAACTTCTAAAATAAGAGAACGGTAAAACAAAAAAAAATATATGACGTACATTGATTACCATGTAAACTTTCACCGAAAATTGGTTTGAACGAGATCTAGTAAATAGCTTTTTTTTAATACGTCATAAACTGAATATTTTGCTCGAGAGACACTTCCAAAGTGGTAAAATGTGTGTCCCCCCCCCCTGTAACTTCTAAAATAAGAGGACGATAAAACTAATAAAAATATATGATGTAGATTACCATGTAAACTCACACCGAAAATTGGTTTGGACGAGATCTAGTAAATATTTTTTTTTAATACGTCATAAATCGTAATGATACGGAACCCTCCGTGCGCGAGTCCGACTCGCACTTGGCCGGTTTTTTTATTTACGTAATTTAAATAAGGCTTAGTAAGCTTCCTTATAAACTTTTATGACTATTCTGAGGCTATTGTTCTGAGATTGCCCAATATTTTATCTATGAAAATTACATTATTATTACAATCTGTAGTCACCTCTTGTAGTGTCCAAACGCCACACACAAACATCACTTTATTCTGAGTCACAGACTTAATCTGTCAGTTTCCCAAAATGCTAAGTTTACGTCACTTTTATCATAACAAACAATACAATCTAAAATGTATCTTCCTAGCTCAGCTTCGATAACGATTTTAATTATATCCGTTATAATAACGCTCACTATACTCCTTCACTGTTTGCGTCGCAGATATTTTAATACAGGGGCTGAAGATTCATGATTTTTTTTACTTATTGGAAAACCTGTATTTAAAGGTTTAGATTTTGAGTTTTAAGCGTATTAAATGTAATATTTTACAAGTTCATGTTTATATTTCAATAGAATCAAATCAACTGCCTTGTTGTCTAACGCCTCTGCCTAAGCTATAAATATTGTGCCGTACTTGTTGCCTTAAGAAAAACTTCAGATGAACACAACAGTTATACACAACAACAGTTATAAATCTGTTGTTGTGGAGGACTTTTAATGCTTGGCACCGGAACCCTCAATGCAATAGGCACGTGATGAGGAGGGATGAAACGCATGCAACTAAAAGAGTTATGAGTATGAATGTGGAAGGATGAAGGGGTACAGGGAGTCCAAAGAAAAGATGGATGGATTGTGTGAAATCAGATACGATGGAAAAGGGATTGAATGATGAGATGACGACTAACAGGGATGAATGAAAAAAGGACAGGCTGCGCCGACCCCAAGTAAATTGGGAAAAGTCTGAACCCTCAATGCGCAAGAACAATTAACATTTTACTGGTTTTCATAGCATATTCACATTGTCATTCAAATAAAACTTAGAACAATAAAACAATAATCTTATTCAGGTGCAATTTATCATCAACCAAATAAAGTTTTGTCAAAGAAAACATAAACTTTGCAGACATACAAATGCTTTGTTTTAGAATATACCTGGCTTATTTTATCCGGGACAATAAAAATAAACTTTTTGTGTAGCTACCAACGTGCAAAGAGACAAACTTTTCTACTTCAGTTCCGCAGCCAGTGTCCTCTTCATAATATAAGTATTTGCATATGAAAAGATGAGGCGTATTTAGAGGTGAAACGTTTCTATTCTCAACATCGTGCGATAAATTGTGAAATTCGACGGCAAATTCAATACTCCTGGGCCCCTAGACAAGTGGCATGAACGCTAATCCAATAGAATAGAATAGAATTCTCAATGTATGGGAGTGACACTAGCTTACGACATTAATTGACATGTCATGTCGTAAGCTAGTGTCACTCCCATACATTGAGAATTCTATTCTATTCTATTGGATTAGCGTTCATGCCACTTGTCTAAGCGCTCTGATGTTGTATTTTGGAGCATATCGTAGACGTCTGCACAATATGCTTCGCTTAAACTACAAACTGCTGCGATTGTGAAATGTTAATTCTGTATTTGAAGCCGTACAGTCGATTGCCCTGTAGAATATTACTATTTTAATATAATTATCAAATGTTTGTAGCATAACTTGAGAGTAGTCAATCTTGTTGTTATTATGAAATTATCACAGTTTTACGACAAAATGATGGGGTGCTTGAATTTAACCCTTATTACATTGAATAAGAACCACCTCATTAGTCTAGTGATCCTTACCGTGACTGCTACGCTCAAGGTCCTGGCTGCAAATCATAGGCCGAGCAGTGTTATTGGTTTTTCTAAGAAAATCTCTCGCAGCTCGGAGTTTGGATTTGTTCCTTGTTATTGGTAATTGGCTCATCCTCTATTACATGGAATTTAATCATACTGGCGAACTGCGAGTTTACATAAGTACAATCCTGCCTAACCCTTCAGGGACTGCAGCCATTTTAATATTGAATTAGAGGAATGAGTTTATTTTATAACATACTGAGCCTTGCGGTACAAGGTGAGTGAAAACTCGCTTTGCTTCGGTTTTAAAGAACGTAGCGCGGTATTAAATATCTCATAACCTAACTCAAGAATTGGGCTATCGAATGCACAAGTATTTTTTTAAATCTGACGGGTAATTCTAAAAATAAATGTAATTACCAAAAAAAAATGCAGCATTATATTTATGTACATACAAAACCACTGCAACAAACAAGATAGCCAGTGACAAAGTAATAGAGCGAAAAAATGTCGAACGCTTTTATAATACCTACTATGCCTTTAATAATATACGATTTTAGTTTGCCAAGTATTTTGTATAATATTATAATAATTCTTTGACATTATCTTACAGGTGTTTTGTGAACGAAGAAATAATAACAGTATTTGCATTTATTTCAAATTGGACTTGTCAGTTGTCTGTGAAAGTATATATCTCTATATCAACAAATATAAAGATATATACATTTATATAAATCCCTACAGTTGTGGATGTAAGCGGCATATAGTGTAACACTTTGCTCGACCTGGGAATCGAATCTAGGACCTCTATTGTTGCAGTCGCGCTTGTGGCCAATATACTAATGAGACAGGCAGTTGAAAAATAAATGTAATTTAAACCAGTTATTACTTTGTGGTGCCATCTGTATTCTTCCGCACGTAGCAAGACAAATTACCGATAGCGGTATTGTGCGGAACTATGCACAGCTGCAACTAGATGGCCCTGAAATGCGGTAGAGGAAAAAATCAACCACTTTAAAATCAACAACCACACAAACCACGAAGTTAGCCAGCAAGCATACGGCCCGCCTGATGGTAAGTGCTGTAGTCTATAGAAGCTTGCAACACTAGGGGTATCACTCGCATGTTGCCGACCCTTTAATAAGGAGGGGAAGGAGAAAAAGGGAAAGAAGACTGAGGGGGGAATTGGGCCTTCGGCGCTCCACACTTACATTGCAAAAACTTCATCATCATCAACATTTTACCCAAAGGACGACTGCGAATGACCTTTACCTCGTCAGTCAATCTTTATTTCTAGAATAGTTACAAAGCAAAGTAGGTATTGTAGTTATTGTGAAGCAATACTTTAGGTCGAACAACTAAACACAGCGTTTAATATTAAACAAGCCAAAGATGTATTAGCTTTCAACGTCAAATTCAGTGAGAGGAATTGTTTCTTGCCAAATGTTAATTTCTTCCCAATCTCAACATTTTCAGTTTCCGAAACCATGTAATGAGTTTCCAAACTCGTTCGTTGCTGAGATTTATTGCACGAAATTGCTACGGCCTCAAAATGTTTTTCTGTATCTGACTTTGATAACTGAAAGTCGAAAAGACGCTGACTTCGCCGTTTGAATAAATAATTTCGAAAACTTCGTGACAATACTAACTTTTCTTTTGGACTGGTAGTGTTTATTTATACCTGGAATTTAATCGCGTATACTCGGATTGGGCATTAAACCTTAAAAGTCTTGCTCAATTTACTTCTTCTTCAGTGACTTCATGTTGAAGTAAGCCGACTATCCAGTTTGCTATCATTTTCCCAGTTCCCTTTTCTTTTCCCCTTCGCCTCCCATTTCCTTACATAGGCTCGGAACGCATCTGCAACTCCTTTGGTTTTGCAGATATCTATGGGAGGCGATGACTATTTACCATCAGGTAGCTCGCCTGCTTGTTTGCAAAGTTATCCCATAAAAAAAATCTATCTATAAACTTCAATGCACTGTTGTCAAATAAAGAATGTGCTACAACTAGGCTAAATCTCCACAAAAATCACCTTTGTGAACCCTTTAACATTCCTGACTGTATCAGGAAGGAAGGTGGGGGAGTATCAAATGTGATCCCTCAAAGGTTGAAAACATCAAAAGGTTTGTAACACCACCCTATTATTGCATCGGGAAACGAATGATAGTAAAGCCAGCTAATACTATTACAGGGATCGTCAATTTAAGGGTGTTTTTGTTTGATATTCAGAAATAATATTTTCTTTTGTATTTGAATTTAGTTTCCAGCCGGTGAGACGAGCATTTTTTTTTATAGTAGAGGGAGGCAAACGAGCAAGCGAGACACCTGATGGTAAGTGATCATCGCCGCCCATGGACACCTACAACACCAGGGGGGTTGCAAATGCGTTGCCGGCCTTTGAGATACGAATAGGCTCGCTTCTTGAAGGTTGCCATGTCGTACCCGATCGGAAATACATCTGCTGGTAATTGATTCCACAGAGTAGTCGTGCGCGGTAAGAAGTTAATTAATTAATTGTAGTTCAATATTTCTTTTATTGTCAATCCGGTTGCCTTTATTTTTGGACTACTTTTTAATGTTCTATGTTTGACATGTCCATATCTCGCCCTCTGCAAGCCTATTATCGGTCATATTATTGAGAGTTTTTGTAAGACTAACGCACGGCTATACCTACTTACTTTTAGAGAGACTAGTTTTTGCCCGCAGCTTTAATGACAATGGGCTCGACCACTATTACCTATTGGGACCTTAACATACTGGCGAAGTATGGTTTTCATTTGTAAATGCTCCAACTATAAAAGTGTGATATAATGAAATCAAAATTATCAAACCCTGATAAACAGTCGAGAAGTAAAATTTAGGCTGTGGAGACTAACCTATGTACTTGTTTTTTTTTTCTATATTTAATTTACAGAAACAGGATTTTTCCTTACAATTTTATGATAGTATAGATAATAAAACCGTTTGTAACATATAGCTAGACATTACGCACTAAATGCCTGATAATTTCCCAATGTCCCGCGTGAGGCCGCCCTATAAATCTCTGTCGGCCTGACAATGCTTACCGGAACACTCTGACACTCCGTGACGTCACAACGTAATGTGTATTTGCCTGTAAATGGTACCCTATGAACTTAGCTCATTAATCAGACGTATAGCTATGACTTGTGGGCAGATGAAAACTCATAAGCGGAATAATCGGCCTATAATGTTCTCAGTGCTTGGTCACAGGTCTCCTCTCGGTGAGAGGGAGTGGGCTGTAATCTACCACGCCGGCACAGTGCGGTTTGCTAGATGTCACATGTCTTCGAATTTTTGGTTCTACGACATGCCGGTTTCCTCACGTTGTTTTCCTTCACCGTTTTTGGGGAGCAGTGGTGATGAAATGTCGAAGTCTTAATGCAAATTGGCCAGGACCGCAAGCTCATGCAGTCCATCAAAGAAAGAAAAGTTGCTTACGTCGGGCACGACTTTCGGCACGAGAGATATAACTTACTGCCTCATTAGTCTAGTGGTCCTAAGCGCGACTGCTACGCTAGAGGTCCTGGGTTCGATCCCCAGGTCGAGCAAAGTGTTATTGGGTTTTTCTATGAAATTCCCAGTAGCAGCTCGGAGTCTGGATTTGTGCCCGGTTAATGGCAATAGGCTCGCCCCCTATTACATGGGACCTAAACATACCGGCAAAATGTGGGTGTACCTTAGTACACCTCTGCCTAACCCTTCGGGGAATACAGGCGTGATAGTATGTGTGAGATATAACTTACTGCAACTTGTAATGGTATGCAAAGTGGCGTGGAAAGGCAGCGTTGGCCAAAAAAAAATCCTGGTTAAGGAACATTCGCGAATGGACCGGAGTCACGAGTGCTGCTGAGCTGAATAGCAAAAGAAAAAGAAGCAGAAGGTGATGAAATAATTCATACAATATCAAGCGCCTGTCTGTGTTCGAACCTACGACCTACAATTCCTAGGTCGCGACTTCAACACTAAAGGCCCTGGGTTTGATTCGTATATTATATTGATTGATAAATTATACCTAGTCTGTTTATCTGCTTGTCTGTCTTTTACTTGTTCATGCGTAAACCTCTAAACAGATTTCGAAAAAAGATGATAAATACTTCATGAGGTTCTTCCTCATGAATCTTTTTCAAGGCTACTTTTAGTCTCAAAAAATCCTTTTGCAAGTAAAGCAACCAAGTTATAAAATAAACACGTGTTCGCAAGCAATAAATATTCACTAACTTGAGTTGTATGTAAACGAGAAAATAGATTTATGTCAGTTAACAATTTGATATAGTAGCAGCGCCTTATAAGAAAAGAAATGTAACAACTTTTTATATTCTAGGTGAGCAAAAGAAGGATTTATATTGAATTTTTTGGGTGCCTTAGCATAAAATAAAAGATTCGAAATTGCTGTCTCAACTGATAAAATATTAGGGAACTAGGTGCTACCTGCGGTTTCGCTCATATCCCATTTTTTATAATAACTACCCCGTAGCGAATAACGACCCTAGTATTGAAGCGAAGTAAAATAAATAATGTTACTGTAATCATCGTCATCATCATATTAGCCAAATGAGGTCCACTGCTGAACGAAGGCCTCCTCCATAGACTTCCAAAACGACCGGTTATATGCCGCCTGCATCCAACGACTTTCAGCGTCCGACCTTTACCAGGTTGTCTATCCATTCTATTTGAGGTCGAACACTGCGTTATCCAGTGCGTGCTTCACTCGAGAACATTTTTGCCCCAACAGTGGTCGTCAGTTCTACGAGCTATGTGCCCCGTCCACTCGTGAAGCAGAAGCGCACGCTGCCTATTGGAATACTAATCTACGTCTTCATCATAATCAACACATTACGTTGTCCCACTGCTGGGCACGGGTCTCCTCTCAGAATGGGCGGGATAAGGCTATAGTCCACCACGCTACCCTACTAAGGGTTGGCAGACTGTACACTCTGTCAAGAAAATCTAGTGGGCATTCAAATTTCATGTTATAATCCATCACCTTATAAGCGCGTGTTTTTTTTTTTTAAAAAAAAAAAGCTTACGAGCAATGTGGGTCACACATTACTAGTAATCTTGTTAACCCCTCGTACTAAGCTAAAATGCTTGTATCACGAGTGGGTTCACGTCGGTAGTGCAATGGGTGAGTTTCTAACCGGCAACCACATGCTCGCAAGTCCGACGCCCTAGCCATTAGGCTACCGCCGCTTTTAAATGAGTGTACTGCCTCATTATTCTAGTTGTCCCAAGCCCGACGAGAGTTCCTGGGTTCCAGTCCCAGGTCAAGCACAGCGTTATTGTGTTTTTCTATAAAATTCTCAGTATCAGCGTAGTTTTAGTTTGTGCACGGTCATTGGAAATAGGCTCGACACCTATTTACATGGGACTTAAACATACCAGCGAACTGTGGGTGTACATTAGTACACTTCTGCTTACCGTTTGGGGATAGGCATGATGGTATGGTACTTTCAGGAGTACAGAGATAATGTAATGGATTCCAAGGAAAACTCAAAACGAAAAATATTAGTTTTACAAAATATCTTTCAGATACAAAATAACAGTGCAAAAGTATCGTCTGCTGGTATTTATTTCCATTACTTGGATTTCTATTGTCAGTGAAAATGACAAAAACTTTGCCCCTTTACAATAGGAAATGTATTAAGGGTCAACGCTTAAAGAGTTGGCAAATCACTGCTGCAACAACAGCCCAAAGATAATATTCAGTTAAAACAATAATCGTTTTTATTTAGGTATGCCACTTTATCATCAACGCGTGCTATCCTACTTTTGACACACCCAGAATTGAAGTTTGGATTAGTAGCAATAGACTTGCCCTATTACATGGAACTTAAACATACCGACAAATCGTGGTTATACATTAGTATTTACAGCTTTGCATAAAATTCAATGTTAAAATACAACTACTTTTTACGGATTTTATCGCGTTATATTGATATTTTTAATTCCCGACGTTTCGGATCCTTTACAGCATCCATGGTGACGGGTGGACTGAGGTGTTGGTCGTCCTAATGTCAAAATGATCAATTACCTAGTTCAATGTCTAATATTCGCGTAAGTGTTAGAAACCAGTAGGTATTCAATGTTAAGTTTAGTTTTAAATATAAAAAACCGCTGTTCCCAAAAAGATTCTCAGATCATTTTCCTTCAAATCCCTAGATTAAAAAGACCATTAAACATTACATTAGAGGACGATCCCACGCAGAATGCTTAATACCCTCATCATATTTCCCAAATGTCTCCCACGCACAGCCTACGTCGTACCTGTAACATTCTTTTTCTTTTGTAGACATACTACAAGCTTCTTGTACAATTGTACGTTGGTCCGAACCGAAGCCATTACGATAATGAGGATTTGAGCTGGCCAACCCTTGCCCGATGTATATTTTGCTGGCTTGTAAAAGTGTCTTTAAAAATCGATTTACAGAAATAAATATCATTTATTAAATACTACATCTGTGATTCACCTGTTTAAAATACAAGTATCTGACATTAATATCGAAAAAAGAGCAAAAGAGTGCTATAAATAAAAAAATACGCGTTAAACCATTCTAAATTATTCTACAAAACATAAAGTAACATCAAAGTGTGTTTCACTGAAATACCTATTATATTTTGCATACAAATATAATGCTTAAAATACAGTCATAAAAATGATTTCTCGTGGCTCGACAAGTATTAGAATATTTATTGAAATAATTTTAGTTTCGATACCGTGGAAATAACCGTTACATAAAATACTGAACATTATAAGAATGAAGTGGATAAATCTAAAATTTGTATATATCGATGATATTATCGTTAACTCCGTAACATCGACGTCACATTGGAGCAGTGCGTTCAGTTGACTTACAAGTATTATAATAATATATAAACAATACACACAATACCAAAAATAAGAATAACTTTTAACAAAAAAGTAAAACCGCTAACAGTTATTTTTAACCCCGACGCAAAAACGACGGGCTGTTATAAGTTTCGCGTGTCTGTGTGTGTGTCTGTCTGTGGCATCGTAGCTCCCGAACGGATGAACCGATTTTGATTTAGTTTTAATTCAAGTTAAGTTGGAAGGTAAATTTGTCGAGAGTGTTCTTAGCTATGTTTGATGAAAATCGGTCGAGATATTATGCAATTGTCGGAGGTTTATTAAATTTTTAATTTAGCAGTTATGACCCAATCCTGAGCCTAGAATTAAAAACAAGTTGTATTTTCATAAACCGCACCTACAATCGCCTAGCGTAACAGATGCGATGTGTTCACCGTTGTAATGCAGGGCACGTCACAATCTCCTGAGCTAGAAATGTTTGACGCTGCACGCTACGTGAAGCGAACAGTAATCGCCTGACGATAATTGTATTGTGACCAGGATAACGGCTTCATTTAATTATTAAAATTGTTTATTTAGAGTTAGGTGCAACTCCAAAAACATAGGCCTGAGTAAGTATAGCCCAATGGTATTTCCAATGACGTAAAGTCTGACCAAATTTGTAAATAAAACTGTCAAATGTCAACAATTTCGAGGTCATCGAATGTAATTTTTAACAAAATAAAATTTAGAACTCTAAGTGACCTGACCCTAATTGACTAACACGCATATAGACAAACAGACGGAAACAATCACAGACTCCCATATGATTAGTATAAATGCGAAAGTGACTGTCTCTCTATAAACTGCTTAAGAGATTTTGATAAAATTTGGCAAAGTTTACGTTATACCTAAGATACGTCTCTTCACGGAAAATACATGCACACTGTTGTTACGCCGAGTATTAACACGACGAAGATGAGTCATGAAGATTCCAGAGCAGTCGTAGAAACACGCAGAAACACTAATGAACGCGCTGGATCGCAACACTTGGGAATAATAATAGTTCAAGGCCGGGTTCAAAGGTCAAAGCCCGCAAACAATAGACGAAATAGTACCTACTTGTATTTTATAGACTAATCGGGATTATACGACCTATGTTACACATACTATACAAACGATGGAAGCCGGAGCGGGTTGCGGGTAAAAACATCGGCGAACCAAAAATTGTTGGCCGCCATTACGAGAAACTAATAAACCTTTACAGACCCCAAAATATCATCAATCAAAGTTCAGCATAATTAATCTCAATGAATCTTTATAGCTGTCTTAAAATAAAGGGAACTGTGATGACGCCGTCAATGTTAGCACCCAATCAAGCGTCACCTCTATCCCTATTTGAAGTGTAATCAAAACAATAATTTTGATCTCAATTTAACTTGACAATACCCACAAACATTACCCTTTGAAAACCCCTGTAACAATCACTAACTATAACACAATAAGATTCAAAATCGCACAGCAAGACGAGATATTATTTGCAAATAGGATACCAGATGTATCTTTAAATGAATTTGGGCTCTACATTTATGGAATTAAGGTTCTCCATAATGTTACCCTTTGTTCAGCTAGGGACATAAATCGATGTTTTCGATATTTCGTTAATATTCATGTCACGTTAAGGACACAGAAAGTTGTTAAACTATTATTAGTGAGTCCGATATTCAGTTTATTACTGTGATAGATATTGGGGCTATTAATAGATTACCCTAGGGATAAGAGATGTGACCACTAACATTATAATAACTAAAAGTAAGATAACCATCATATGCCCTTAGCATAGTGCAGAGCTTAGCATAGCTTAGTAGAGTGCAGTGATAGCGTAGTGATATGACCATATTGACTTTTCGAAGTCATGTGCGTATTAATACTTAATTATCACGCGATTAAACGGTGAAGGAAAACATCGTGAGGACACCTGCATGCCTGAGAGATTTTCTCGATGGCGTGTGAAGTCTGCCAACTGGCAGTAAGCTAGCGTGGTGGACTACAGCCTAATTTTGTTTTGAAAGTAGACCCGTGCCCAGCAGATGGACAATATTATTATATGGGTTGATGATGATGATGCCGTCATGATTGTTACATACCTATTTAGTCTTGTGTTAGGAGATTGTTGAAGTTTTTAGGCACACCAACCTATTCTAAACGTGACATGCGTCGGTTTTCTATAAAAGAGAAGCCGATACGTCAGCTCACTCACTTTTTCTCGGGGTCTCGGAGGCGACGGATACGTGTCATGGACGTAATGTCAGACGCTGTTCCGCTAGTAATTGTTATAGTGAGGTTGAATCTCTGTCCGACCATTACCTGTAATTATTGTGTGTTTGCTTGATGTCACCCTGACTGTGTAAAATTGTAGATTGTTACTTTGACCAAGGGCCATATTAAATCTTTGTAAATACCACCCCCTGTCATAATTTCTAATTCTTGTTTATTAAGACAGGTAGTGAACATTGTTCACACATAATATTCACCTAGGTAGCAATTATAAGCCTACGTAATGTGGACTTAAAAAGACAACTCGAGCCTCGAGGTACTCACGGCTACACATCAAGCTAAACAAAACCAGTATAGGCTGGCCTTGACTTCTACGGAAAACCTTTACAATAGGAGGTCAGTCTAAACTAGTTTTCTATAGCTTGATGTATAGCTGTGTGTACAAAGCGGGGCTGTAAATTATCCGTTCTCGCCGTGTTATCCGGCGGACTCCCCGGTTATCCGGGCCGTGTCCGCTGCGAGGCCGGTTGACTGATGTTTTCCGGGCCGTTCCACTTAATTGTGGCCTGTGAAATTTGTCCATTCGAATTGTGGTTGGATTATAATTCTTTTAACTGGTGGGATCCGATTTTTAAAAGAATATTTTTGACTGTATGTTTGAACGTGGAAAAATTTCGTGTGATCGCGATTTTTTTATAAATTAGTCGGTGACGGTTTTAGCGTGACAGGGCTTTTCCCAATGTTGAAATCGACCTTTACTCGAACCAGATGTGGTTACACATTGAGAATATCAAAAAATGCCCAATGCGTTATACCCCAACCGATTTTCATCAAACATAGCTAAGATCACTCCCGACTAATTCACCTTTCAAACAATAAAAAACAAAATCAAAATCGGTTAATGCGTTTGGGAGCTACGATGTCACACACACACACAGACACATCAAACTTATAAAACCCCATCGTTTTTGCGTCGGGGGTTAATGTCTGTATTTTACCCGAAGAGATGGTGAAGGAGACCGTGGTGAGGATGAGGCCTGATTTTGTAGACGGCATGTGAAAACTGGCAACCCGTAGGCAACTAGCAAGGTGGACTATAACCTAATCACTCTCACTTCGAGAGGACACCAGCGCCAGCAGTTACATAGTTAATCGATGATCTATCAGATCCATCTGTTATTGATTATTAATAAGTACAAATTGAACGCTAACAATCTATGATGTAATCAATTAAGTCTATGATGTGAATATTGTTTCGTTTTGTTATGTTTTTGCTTTTTGAAATATTGTACGTCGTACGTCTGCGTGCATTGTCATTAGCCCCGACATGAATTTTTTTTGCTAAAATATTTACTTCTCATATAAGTGAACTGTAATGTTCTTTTGAGAATAAAGATTCTAGAAGAACCTATGATAATGAAAGTGACATTAGGGAGGTATGAACTCCAATTAATATTAATGTAGAAAAGTTCTTAACAAAGGCCAGTTTCCGAGCACCCTAAACCGACGGCCATGCATGAAGAGATTAATGAATGTAGATGAAGCGAAAGTAGTGTGCCAGGATCGTGGCTAGTGGAAATCTATAGTCTCTGCATACCCCCATGGGAGACAGGCGTGACAATATGTCTGTATGTATGTAGAAATTTTCCTTTAACACTAGACTGCCTCGTTAGTCTAGTGGAACAGTGTTATTGGGTTTTTCTAAGAAATTCTCATTAGCAGCTCGGAGTCTGGAATTGTGCCCGGTGAAAGGCAATAGGCTCGCCCCCATAACAACATAGGACCTAAACATACCGGCGAAGTGTGGGTGTACATTAGTACACCTCTGTCTAACCCATCGGGAAAAACAGGCGTGATGCTATGTTATGTTAGGTATATAAATATATAGCTGATTTAGTATTACATACTATGACGATGAAAACCGATGCTTTCAGTGACATGTAAGGGCCTGGATACGCACGGAATGGTCACCTATCAATATATTAACCGCAGCAAGTGCGGCTTAACATTGCAGATCAATTGATAAGCGCAGTTAAAGGCATAAGGCGTGGTTGTGACAAGGAAATGCTCCCGTGTGAACGAGGCCTCACAGTTGCCGAATTAACAGCTCCGATAGTGTAACGTTTATTTTATCATTTAAACGGTGAACAATTAATGGTTTGTCCATGCTTCAATGCGTAATTACATAAACTGTAACAACAGAAAGGGTGTCCACGATTTTGTTCATTACGCACAAACAGTCCCAAAATACGAATCTGGCGGCGGACCAAATGGTGGTGTCACCACGACAGCCACAAAACGAACCATTTCAAACACTTATTCAGATTCGATGCATTGTGATGCGTTACGATTTGTGTAATTAATATCTGCCATTTCTCTTGTATGGTCACCCTAATAATTTTAGCATCTGCCATAAATATTTGTAGAATTGTAGAGGCGAAATATTATTAACTGTTTGCCTCAGTCTAGTGATCCTACGTGGCACTGCTACGCTAGAGGTCCTGAGTTCGATTCCAAGGTCGAGCAAAGTGTTTGGATTTTTCTATGAAATTCTCAGTAGCAGCTCCGAGTTGGATTTGTGTGGTAAATAAAACATAATCGCGCTAAGGGCTTTAAATTTGAATATTAAAATTTTAGGAAAAGAAATATCAGAAAATAAAATCTACAGCATAAGAATACATTTAATAAAACTCATAAAAGTAATTATAGACTTTTATGAGTTTTATTAAATGTATTCTTATGCTGAAGATTTAATTTTCTTTCTTCGGCGAATTAACAGAATATTTGGCTAACCCTATGGAAAATTTCATATACATAGGTTCAGCAAGCGACGAGCCGACAAAAAACTGAATCGTTAGGCAAACCAACCGTCTTATTGGATCTCGTTCTATTAAATAGGGTGGGGTGCGATTGAGGGCGACAGAAGACGTAAACAAATTAACCTTCGTCATCATAACATCACGCCTGTAAGTATTCCCCGAAGGGTTAGGCTGAGGTGACGATGACTATCTTAAGGTTGCATTGGTAACTAGCTTTTGCCCGCTACTTCGATCGCTTGACATAGATTTTTCCCAATCCTGTGGGAGTTTCCCTAAACATCGTTATAAATTAAAGCCTTTATATGTTATTCTGATGTATAAACAATAATACCTACTGTAAAGTTTCATTAAAATCGGTTCAGTAGTTTTTGCTTGAAAGAGTAACAAACATCTATCCATGGATGGATGGATGTTTGTCCATCCATCCATCCATCATACAAACTTTCACATTTTTATAATATGAGTAGGATAGGATAACACTCATATTATAAACTCATCTAGCTACTAAAGTTCAGTTACCTACCCAATCAGCGGTGCAAAAAGAAAGCAGCTCGGTGTTACAGAATCCTACTTACCTATAAAAGTCAACATTACCAGCATACAAAATTAAATTCCCCCTTCCTCCAATCGACTGTTTCAACTACCATTACTCAGATAAGGACTCTGAGTTAGTTTAAATGTAGTCGTAATGTAAGTACTTTTCAACTCATTTATTTCTCATAGCCCTACAAATTGCACTGGGACTTGGGACTGTATTTAACTCGGCCATATAAGCTTACTCATAAAACGGGTCATTTATTACTAATTTGATGACTCGAATATATTATACAACTAGCTTCCGTTCGCGAGTTCGCCCGCGTAAAACGTTATTAGTTTTAAAATCTATACTATTATCTATATTAAGTCTATAGAGCTTTTTGTTGGTTTATTCTAACGTGCTAATCTCTGTAACTTCCAGTAGAATTTGCAAAAATATTTTTGCACTTAATAGCCAATTTTATTTAACTATTCGAATTTTAAAAAAATCTAATGGTTGAATTCCTTCCTCGAGAATTGGGCTATAAAGAATCAATTCGCATACGCACATACGATCAAAGTTTGTTTGTCTTTTTTCCGCCAACTTGTAAACCACGCAACGAATTGTAATACGGTTTCACTATCATTAAGAAAAATTTCGCGGATAAATGATAAACGATACCTAACTAGATTGACTCCCACTGCCTTATTATTGTAGTGGTCCTAAGCGCGACTGCTACGCTAGACATCTTGGGTTAGATCCCCAGGTCGAGCAAAGTGTTATTGGGTTTTCTATGAAATTCTCAGTAGCAGCTCGAAGTCTGGACTCGTGCCCGGTTAATGGCAATAGGCTCGCCTCCTATTACATGGGACCTTAACATACCGGCGAAATGTGGGTGTACATTAGTACACCTCTGTCTAACCCTTCGGGGATTACAGGCGTGGTATGTTATCAACTTCCCAGTAACATGGGTCAAAATTTCCTAAGAGCTAACCCCCGCCGCCACTGTCTCCAATATCCTCGCCGCTTGCAGACGAACCTGTTCTTACGCACACTACAGTAAATTTAATCCATTTACTTGGTAGGACCCAATTTGTTTGTCATCAGAAAACGTTGTAATGATATATATTCTAAATATACTTTAGGCATCCTATCATAGTCTGGATACGCAGGAGTAAGTATTTGATTTCTTTAAATTGTTGGAGTTACATTTTAGTACTAAAACATTCCCTCTTGATGGTAATAATAATAATGAAACATACAGATACACACCATCACGTCTGTATTCCCCGAAGGGTTAGGCAGAAGTGTGTACCATGGTGTAGATAACTACTGATATACACCCACATTTCGCTGATGTGTCTAAAGTTGACCTGGTCTACATGACCCACGGGCCTGGTGGAGTGAAAATTTGCGGAAGGCAACTGGCAATGTGGGTACCTAATCTTGTTAACCCTTCGTACTAAGCTAAATGCTTGGGCTACGAGTGGGTTCAGGTCGATAGTGTAATGGTTTCGAACAGGCAAACATATTTTCGCAAGTCCGACGGCCTAGCCATTAGGGTACCACCGCTTAAAGTATGTACTACTTATCTAGACCTCGTTTCAATAAACTTCATCATCATCAACCCATTACATTGTCCCACTGCTGGGCACGGGTCTCCTCTCAGTACGAGAGGGATTAGGCTATAGTCCACCACGCTAGCCTACTGCGGGTTGGCAGACTTCACATGCCGTCAAGAAAATCTCTCAGGCATGCAGGTTTCCTCACGATGATTTCCTTCACCGTTTAAGAGCGTGATAATTAATTATTAATACGCACATAACTTCGAAAAGTTAGAGGTGCGTGCCTTGGATTCGAACTCGAGACCTTTGACTTGGCAGCCTTTGACTTCACATATCTTAAATACCACGACAACAAAACGAATAAGCTTTGAATATTCTAACGTCTTTTGCATTAACAAAGTATAAATCAAAGTCTTAATGAGACAAATTAAAACGGCAGATAGTATTAAAGCTGAGATCACACATAATCCTTTACGATGACTCAGAGTCGAGTTGTCAGAGACGCGGCCCGTGATATAAGTTATACAAGAATTCGCTCGAATGTACTCGGTGTAATGACGATAAATTCGTTACCGATGACATTCGTGATTCGAAAGACCAACTTGAAGTAGCAGTTGTTGCTTTTCATTCGCTCAATCCCCTTCTTTCCCCTTTTCTCCTATCCCTTACGGTAGGTAGCGGCTAGATTGCGTTTTGCGCAGTGTTTATTTAGGTGAAATGTAGCTGGAATAAATAAATTAAGCCTGGATGAAATAAGGGAGCTCACCCCTTAGAAAAACCTGCAGTTTATAGTAAATGCAGGGTTTAAGGATGAAATTATCTTTAAATCAAGAAGTGACGATCACAATAGCCGCAAAGAAAGAAATTTAAAAAATACTATAGCTATGGTGCTGTTTAGAGTGTTTATTTTATATCTTTGTTCCTAATATCACAGCATTGTCTTAAGAATTAAGTATCATATATGTGACGTAAATTCTTTGAAAGTTAAGCAACACAGAGATACAACAAAATGTCCACCGGTATCGGGGAAAGGGTCCAAGGTACAGTAAGCTTTAATAAAGTTATTCTAATTATAACAATATCGATTCTGAAGTCGCCAAAAATAACTGTGTCCATTCATAAAATAATACTCTGTTAAACTCTCAGTCGAGGTTTCTTGTTTGCGGTTATTATACTTCGCCCATGAAAGACTCAAAATGATATTGAATATATTGACAGTACATAGAATTGCAAACATTTTATGCAAACTTATTTGATTCGATTTTACTGTGAGAATGTAACTTGATTTACTTTGACATGTTCACATGTTCTTACTGTATGTATTTATGTTTTTAATCAAATCTAGACACGCGGCAGCGTATCCAGCCAAGTTCAAAGAGAAAGGAACTGGTGTCGCAGCACTCGTATGTTGTTATACGAAACATTTCGAGCTTCCTTATTCTACTTACTTTTGACCCCTTCACAACTCGAAACCTATTCAAGCTTCATAATTTATATTTATGAAATTTATTAAAACCTAGCTTGTCTTTAATCGAAAATTTCATTCATTCTCTTTATAAAATTTGGTTATATTATAGGTATATTTTCTAAAATTTGATTTGTTGAAAAAAGTACCTAAGTCTAATATTGAGCTTGAATTACATGCCACGTGAAATAAATGCATTGAGTAAATTATTTTCTAATAAGTAGCAAACATTGTAATAGTACGAGGAAACAAGAAATTGTAATCCCTACTATCCCTACTAATATTATAAATGCGAAAGTAACTCTGTCTGTGTGTCTGTCTGTCTATCTGAAAGGATATAAGCTACGTTTTGTTGTAAAAAAGGGGTTGTAATAAGGGATGAAAAATTGTATGGGAGTTTGTCATTGTTGAAGATAAAAGCTGAACTTTTGTGTTTAGGCACTTGATAAGAAATAAATAAATATTGGATATGGGGTTTTTGTAATTTCAAACTGTGCGGAGATTACTGGGGATGAAATAGGGGATGAAAGTCCATTTGGATTTTGACGAAATTTTGTACAAAAATAGACTAGACCTTGGGAAAGGATAAAAGCTGCGTTTATATTTCGGTAAATAATAAAGTTCGGCAAATTTTGTGGTCTACCCGAGCAAAGAAGCGGTCGGAAAGATATGTAAGGATAATTGCAATTTCCCGCCAGAATGGGAAGAAACTAAACAGTCAAAATCGTGTTGTCCACGCGGGCGAAGCTGCGGGCGGAAAGCTAGTACAAAATAATTTAGAATGTTGCACGTGTAATTAAATTTTTTTAAGATTTTCTGTAGATCTCAATTCTTTTGACAACGTCGCAATTTGTGATATTGAACTTGGCTCTCGTTTCCCTATTATGTTTTTGATGGGATCCATTGTTACATAAACTTTGTGCTTTAGATATTTCGACGTCATGTGTAACAGTAGGAGTATAATTAATGTTTCTTCAATCTCTTCCTGTATTTATTCCATTCTTCATTATTGTCATTTCATGCCGTGAGAGCTAGTGTGAGCTGTTTTGTACTGAAAGGTTTAATATAAGGATTAAGGGGTTTTTTTACTATTACACTAGACGTCCTGTAAAGTGTTGTTGATTTTTATTAATACCACGAAGGTGGCAAACAAGCATACGGCCCGCCTGATGGTAAGTGGTTACCATAGCCTATGGACGCTTGCAACAACAGGGGTATTACTAGCGTGTTGCGGGTAAAGGAAAGTAAAGGAAAAGGGAGGGGAAGCTGAAAAGGAGAGGGAAGGGGACTGAGGGAGGGATTTTCTACGAAATTCTCACTACCTAGCAGCTCGGAGTTTGGATGTGGCCCGGTTAATAGCAATACAATGGCCCCTGGCACTTAAACTTGCTAACAAACTGTATATATTAGTAGACCTTGGAGAAGTACAGGCGTGATGGCATGTTCAAATTATTTTAAACTAGCTTTCCACCCTCGACTTGGCCCGCTTGGTTTCTCGGCTTTTCTGTCTCATAATATGTAAGCATTATACACATAAACCTTCTTCTTGAGTCACTTTATCCATTGGTGAAACTGAAAACAGCATGGAAATCGGGGCAGTATATTTTGAGTTTATCGCTAACAGACAGACTGACAGACAGACGCGGCGGAGGACTTTGTTTCGTAATATGTAGTGAATAGTGAACAGTTAATTTATATAACAACACCTTATCCAAAGTTACTCGGTTTATTTGTCAAGCCTAAACCACTGAAAATAATGTTAACCACAATGTTATAACGTCCAGCGGATATCATAAGATCCCTCAAAGAGTTAAAAAACTACTTCCTCGAGCCAATAAGGCGAAGGCACTAAAAACACTCCAAATTACCGACAGACGTGACCTGAAGGTTTCGAATAAAAAGCTCGTCAGAACGATATCCGATTGAAATGAACTTATTCGAGCGATCGAGTGACAAATGATTCGAGATATGAAATTTTCGATTTGATCGATTACCTAACGGTTTTATAACGAGGCTGCATTGATTTTATAATCCAAACGTTTGTTGAAACAAGGTTTAATTTGAAGCTGTCAGCTTTGATTAATTTACTTTTTATTGGTGAAGTGTTAATAGAAGCTAAAAATATTCGCATACCATGGTATTGCAGAGGTGTATTAATGTACACCCATACCTCGCCGGTACGTTTAGGTCCCATGTAATAGAATATAATCGAACTGCTACTGAGAATTTCTTAGAAACCCAATAATACTTTGCTCGAACTGGGGATCGAACTTATCACCTCTAGCGTAACAGTCGCGCTTAGGACCTGACTGACTGACCTAGACTGGTCATTTAAGCGTCAGTAGCCTAATGGCTAGGGCGTCGGACTTGCGATCATATGGTTGCCGGTTCGAACCCCACCCATTGCACTACCGACGTGAACCCACTCGTAACACAAGCATTTAGCTCAGCACGAGGGGCTAACAAGAATACTAGTAATATGTGACCCACATTGCCAGTAAGCTTTTTTTTTTAAAAAAAGACTAATGAGGCAGTAATAATCTTATGGTACATAATTCTGTGAAATGTATATATATAACTTGACATAATTGGCTTTTTTATTTTACCAGACCGGTGACGTAAGATATGCCAACCTTCACTATGATACCAAAGGCATGGAAAGCCGCGCTACCGTGCGCCTCAAACGAGCTTTGCACAACGCGGATAATTGGAACTTACCGAGCCAAATCATACTCATTCCATGCATACTCCCATCGTATTCCTAATACCGGCTTCATTACCCGAATGCTGAAAATGGCTACTGAGATTAGTTGAATATACGGTCTTTCATTCCAATGTCTGGAATTCTGCACTAGTGCAGTACCGCAGTTTGTAGTGAAATGTCTAATGGAATAATAGATCCTATGCCCTTATCTTTACTATTAACTAATATTATAAAGAGGTAGACTGTCTCATTAGTCTAGTGGTCCTTAGCGTGACTGCTACGCTAGATGTCTTGGATTCGATCCCCAGGTCGAGCGAAGTATTGTTGGGTTTTCTATGAAATTCTCAGTAGCAGCTCGAAATACAGGCAAAGAAACAGTATAAAACCTATTTGTAGTGTTAATTGGCTAGCCGCTGTCAGACCTTAACAAAAACCGGTCTACAAGAAAATACAAAACGTTTGACGTGTGTACTCGTATGTACCTACATATACAAACGGACTCTGAAAACACCAGGTCCTTTCAACAGCTTTGACAAGTGACACGTGTAGATGCTCTTTCAAAAATGGCAGCTGAATATTTTTTTATTTTTTTTTATTTACAGTAGAACCTCAATTATCCGAACTAATTGGGACCGAGACTATGAACAGGACCGAACTAATGTGGGTTTTTGGGATGAAATTAAACAGAAACAGCATCTTTTCACATTAAAAGCAGTACAGTGTATTAGAATTTCATGTACAGTGGGTTATAGCTGTTACCTGACCCACTTAGATGCCGCCGGCCCATCTAGGTGGAACAGCTCAAATACCTGTTATATAAAACACCTGAAAAAAGTTGAATGCTTTTTTGATTATATTATTTAATATTATAAATGCGAAAGTTACTCTGTCTGTCTGTCTGTTACGTTTTCACGCCTAAACCACTCAACCGATTTTGATGAAATTTGCTCCTGGGATGGACTAAAGCTTGAGAAAGGACATAGGCTACCTTTTATTGCAAAAAAATGTTTTGCAGGGGTTGAAATAGGGGGTGGTAGTTTGTATGGGAGTTCGTCATTTTTCAAGATAAATCCATGAAACTTTATATTAAGGCAATTAATAACAAATAAATAGATATTTATTCTAGCGTTTTTGAAATTTCGACCTGTGTGGGGACGAAATAGGGGATGAAAGGTCATATGGAAGTCCAAACAAAGTCACGCTTTGAAGCCGAACCACGGAACCGATTTTTGATGAAATTTGGTACAAAAATAGATTAGACCTTGGGAAAGGATATAAGCTACGTTTTGTTGTAAAAGAGGGGTTGTAATAAAAGGGGTTGAAAAATTTTATGGGAGTTTGTCATTGTTGAAGATACTTTGTGTTTAGGCACTTGATAAGAAATAAATAAATATTTGATATGGGGTTTTTGAAATTTCTAACTGTGTGGGGATGAAATAGGCCATGAAAGTCCGTTTGGATTTTGACGAAATTTGGTACAAAAATTGACTAAACCTTGGGAAAGGATATAAGCTGCGTTTATATTTCGGTAAATAATAAAGTTGGGCAAATTTTGTGGTCTACCCGAGCAAAGAAGCGGACGGAAAGGTAATATGTAAGGATAATTTGCAATTTCCCGCCAGAATTGGAAAAAACTAAACAGTCGAAATCGTGTTGTCCACGCGGGCGAAGCTGCGGGCGGAAAGCTAGTTTAACATAAATCATCATGACTGTATTCCCCGAAGGATTAGGAGAGTTGTACACTGTAAACCCACATCTAGACTAACCGATACGGAGTGAATAGGTACTACCTCTCATTTAGTCCAGGCCCATACAAAATGTTAGCCCCGGCAGAAATTGCGTTGTTTTTGTCCACCGTACAATCAAAGCATGTATTTTTCACTGTTGAGGGCACCTGTTACACCGAAACGTAATCGTCAATTTTAAACAAGTTTTGTATAAAATTTTAGTTTCTCTTTATCTCGTTAATACTAGATGTAGATTAATCTTTCTTAGTTCATTATTGAAGGAAAAAACCGACTGCGGGCAGGATTCGCAACTGCATCTTCCGGTTAGATACACTAGACACTATGACTAACTAAGCCACCGCGAGTCCCACCCGCCAATTGGAATTTGCCTTCATATATTGAGTTTACATATGTATTTGAAGTTGCCGTCGTTAATCTGCCTTGTAACAAGTAAAACATGTAATTCGCTATTACACAAAACAAAACTTACTGTAACTGGTTTTACAGTTAAAGTAAGTTTTATTTTGTGAAGTTGCATCATATTACCTATTCTGATTATTTTACTAAAGTATTAGTAACTAATCTCTTTTGAGAAAGATTGGGTCGCTAAAACTCAGGTCGGCTTGGAAAGAGGGAAGGGAGGCCTTTGCTCAGCATTGGGATGAAATGGGCTAGAAATTTTTTTTTTTTTTACTTTTTCTAAAGCTTATGTAGCTGCGTGTGCAGTGATAGCCTTGTGATATTGAGTTTGAATCCAAGGCACGTAGCTCTGTCTTTTGAAGACATGTGTGTATTAATAATTAATCATCACGCGCTCAAACGGTGAAACCTGCATGCCTTAAAGATTTTATTGACGGCGTGTGAAGTCTGCCAACCCGCATTAGGCTGGCGTGGTGGATTATAGCCTAATCCATCTCGTTCTGAGAGGAGACCCGTGCCCAGTAGTGGGACAATGTAATGGGTTGATGATGATGATTCTAAGGCTTGTAATTTCTGAAGAATATCTTTATTACGTACGTTTATAGCTTGATATCAATGGAATGTGTTCTTTTCGGACTTATGTGACTCATTACGTCTTTTCATTCCTATAACTTTCAGAGTCGTGTACACAAACACGACTCTGAAACTTAGGAATATGCCAACGCGGTTTTGTACGGTATTATTTGTGGTTATTAAACTTCAAAAAAGGATGTTTTCAAGGAACGATTTCGGCCATTAATGTCACTTGTACGTCAATGGTTAACGGTAAAACACTGAACGTTATTTTCTATAAATGAAACACGATCATTGTTTAAATACTGCATTCACCATTATTTAAGTCAGCAGATAGCTTCAAGGCGTCAAACAAGAAATAAAGATCTTAAAAAAATAACAATAAACGTTAATACACGTCGGTGTAATAGCAGCCACAGTTTTCAATCGTCAACGGAAATAGATGCGCCAATTCTCGTCGCTTCACTACGGCTCACCCTTTATTTATTTAAACTACAAAAGCTCCTGTGCAATCGTTTTCGACTAACGACAACACTATTGACTCGAGCTTTGCTTGCTCTTTTAAGCTTCCTATCCACTACAATGTGCTGATTTCTGAAAGGCTTTATGTTTGAAGACTACTAGCATCAGCTAGTGTTCCTATACAAGATTAGCTTATATACTAGCTTATATACTAGATAATATACTAGCTTTCCGCCCTCGACTTCGCCCGCGTGGTTTCTCGGCTTTTCTATTCTAAAATATGTATGTATTATACATATAAACCTTCCTCTTGAATCACTCTATCTATTAAAAAAAACTGCATCAAAATCCGTTGCGTAGTTTCAAAGATTTAAGCATACAAAGGGACATAGGGACAGAGAAAGCGACTTTGTTTTATACTATGTTAAGATGAAACCAGAATAAAGTTTGTTTAGAATAGGTAACTGAATCGATTCCAAGAATTTTTACAGCATGTCATATTTTGTCCCAAAAGTTTTAAGTACCTATAATAAGTAACTATTCGCTATCATACGCGCACAACGCAGGTCACTGCCGATCATAGCGGCACTAGGCGCGGGCGCACAGCAGTGCGGGGGGGTAAATCAACCCGTTCAGTCGCCCGAAGTCGATGCCATAGATTGATGCGACAGACATCCAGATAACATAACAAGCTTATAACTTTAATATTTTTCAAGATACAGTTTTGAAATTTTTTACATACTTACGATACTTTACCTAAAAATACTAGACACGTGTTTCGCGTTTCGCATATATGTACTAAAACTGACCTTGCATAAAAGAAGATGAAGACATGAATAACAAACCTATTCAGCAGAAATTTCTACTAAATAATGTATCATTATGCCTGTATTCCCCGAAGAGTTGGCAGAGGTGTACTAATGTACACCCACATTTTGCCGGTATGTTTAGGTCCCATGTAGGGGGCGAGCCTATTGCCATTAACCGGACACAAATCCAGACTCAAAGCTGCTACTGAAAATGTCATAGAAAAACCCAATAACACTTTGCTCGACCTGGGACCTCTTATTGTAGCAGTCGCACTTAGGACCACTAGACCAATCAGGCAGTCAATAAAACAATAATAAACAAACCAAGGTATTTCCCATTGGCACGCAAAGAAGAAGAAGGCTTGCGTAATAACGTAATGTATGTTATACCATGTATTAAAAGAAACATAACCCTCAAATTCTCGCCAAAAAATCAATTTGGCACACTCCGCCTCCCCGCTCAGAGTAATGATGGATGGCATTCACTGAAATATCGTCTCTCGACTCGAAAATGGGACTAATCAATCTTATAAAGCATCGTATGTTCTCTTTCAATCAAAATATATAAACTGCTACTTTTTACTTATACGGCATATGACTGAATAAAAGGGAGTCATATTGAGTATCAAAAAATCGCTATCGTAGGAGATTTAGGTTTATGTTATTGTTCGCCGAATCCACTATTTTACACCAAAATCTTCTACAATAACAATTACGAAGATTACGGATGGGACTCGCTGCAGGCAAGGAGAACATGTGCCCAGCTCATTATAGCATGTAAAATTGGTCTCTGGGCTATGGATGCACCAAATCTGCATAATGATGACCTGTTTCTCCACCTTAGATGATTACTGCCGCCTTATGAAGCATAAATTATTCGCAGCGCCTCGCCAGTTCTTCACATTCTCGCTGCGCTGAACACGTTCTTGGATTATAATCCGACCTGTGATTGGTTTGCGGATAAATGGTCGAAGGTCTGGTCGGTATCAAAAATTATGTGAGAAAGATTAATAAAAGTCGTAGGTATCTTCAATGACTGTGATTGGTCCAAGACCGTTGTATTTCAAATAAATAATTCAATTATAATCCGAAACAAACTGAAAACACCAAGGCAGTAAGATTCTTGGAAGAAAAACAAAACACAGTGTAAGTCCATAAATCTGCGAAAGTAAAAGTTATACGTGAGCGGACGAAAATCTCGACGTTCACGTGAAATATGTGCACGGAAATTGAATTGCAACCCGGAGTTGGCCCCGTCACTTTGTCAAATACGATATTTGGAGAAATTATTGGTGGGTACTTTTTGCTCAGCTTATTTTTCGGCCTATACAGGTTGAAAGTGACATCGACGCGCAAACGTCGTGAGAGGGTTATACCGAATATATACAATGGAAGTCACAAACCTGGGTAATAAACGGTTGTATAAATTGTAATCCCATCAAAAACATAACATGTACAAAAATGCACAACTATCGCAACGCAGTAAATCTTCTGCCGTAAAAAGTTGTGATTTTTTTTTTATGGGATAACTCGGCAAACGACCAGGCGAGCTACCTGATGGTAAGTAGTCATCGCCGCCCATGGACATCTGCAAAACCAAAGGAGTTGCAGATGCGTTGCCGAGCCTATTTAGGGAAAGGGAGGGGATGAAGAAAAGGAGAAGGAAGGGGATTGGGGGAGGAATTGGTAACGAAACAGTACTACTCGGACGTCGGTCTTCTGCGAGAGTGTGGTACTTCCCCGGTCAAGCCGGCCCATTCATGCTGCGAACAGCGTGGCCCTACCACAAAAATCTAACCACTAATCTCACCTAACATCCATACCACCAATATACCTGACCAAACCTGTACTTTTATGCATTCTGTAACCAAACCTACACTCACACTGTAACAACATACACATTCATACGTCTATCTACACACACAATTCCTTTAATTTTGTAAACTTATATTATTATAAATACTATACTATTGAACTAACAACTCTGTATCAAATAGCAGGGTTCATAGCGTATCAATATACCATACCATCACGCCTGTATTCCCCAAAGGGTTAAGCAGAGGTGTACTTAAAGTACACCCACACTTGTGTACTTATTAAGTACGCCCCTCGGGCGACAAAAAAAAACACTTTACTTGACTAAACCAGGACTAACGAGCAGTTAACTATGCATTAATAATAAAAAAACTATTGTTATAATAATATAACATACACAATATTTATTAAAAGATAATATAATACTTATTAATAATAATGATTAAAAACATCTTACACATTTTCTCAATTAAACAAACAAAAACAAATCATACCTACTGTTCTCTAATAAGAAAAAGATTTAAAAAATAAGAATCATTTTTCTTCTTCATCACCATCACCCGGATCACAACATTTGAATGCCCCATATTTTCTCAACATTCTTAAAGGAAAATCATAGGGGGCCGCATACAAGAGATATCCGCCGAAGAAGTAATCGTCTTCTGCTAATTCTATCCATTCACCTTTCAATAAAAAGCGTAGCTGGAATATTGAAAGCTGAAAACAAGTAAAAGGTTAAATGTCACCGTACTAGCATCATAAAATAAAAAATTAACTATCGATTGTCAACTCTATAATCTGAGAGCTGGTAAAAAATTTAGAGGTGTTTTAGGCAATTTGGAATTATAATAACTGTTTAGCTGTTACTGTAGTAGAATCTGCCTTTGCCGGTCCCAAGACCAGATAAGAAAATTAGTTTTAACAAAAAAGTTAAACCGCCTTGAAATATTAATAAAATATTTTTTGAAGGCGGTTTAACTTTTTGTTAAAATTAATTTATTTTTTTAATTTTTATAGGATAGTTTTGTTTACAAGCCAACTTAACACTGCTCCAATGAGACAGCCATATTTCGAAGTAAACGATAATAATTATCACACAGTAAAATTTTTTTTTGATTTTTGTTGTTTTTTTTATCATCAAAATCAATCCATAATTGACCGAGATATCGCGTAACAAACATACAAAAAAAACATACAGACGAATTGAGAACCTCATCCTTTTTGAAGTCGGTTGAAAAGAGGAGAATTCGTCTTTGAAGAGACCTATCCAGCCGTAAAACAGTTAACGACCAATATCGGATAGCGGTTAAATTATCCCGACCCCCTGTACTATATTAGAAGCGACGACTACCACGAGCCGTAAATAATTAAATTTCGTTTAAAAAAGTGGACTCGCCAACCCACAATGACCAGCGTGGCATCAAGACTAGTAAATACCCTTCATGCACAGACAAACGAAAAGAAGTCGTAACTTATCGTCAACTGTAGAGGCGATTCTCAGACCTACTGAATATGCATATAAAATTTCATGAAATTCGGTCAAGCCGTTTCGGAGGAGTAGGTTCTTATGGTAACTAACATTGTGACGATACGATAAATTAATTTTAGTTTTACAGGAAACGTTTATTTTATTATTTTTAGCGCTTTAAACAAAAGCTAGTTTTTTTCATAGTACTAGCGCCATCAAAGATTTGAGGACGTAAAATCTATTTGACGAATGGTATAATCGATTGAAATAGATCAAAGCCGTCCTTACTCAACCTGCTCAACAACCTTTTTTATATATCTTGTCTTACGGAATAATAAAACGGACAATAACAACTCTATTACAGCTCTGCTATTTTTTAGGGTTCCGTAGCCAAATGACAAAAAACGGAACCCTTATAGATTCGTCATGTCTGTCTGTCTGTCCGTCCGTATGTCACAGATTTTTTTCTCTGAAACTATAAGAGCTATGCTGTTGAAAACGTATGGGTTTGATGAAATTTTTTTCATCAAACCCATACGTGTGAGGTATCTATGGATAGGGCTTCAAAAATGATATTGAGGTTTCTAATATATTTTTTTCTAAACTGAATAGTTTGCGCGAGGGACACTTCCAAAGTGGTAAAATGTGCCCCCCCCCCTGTAACTTCTAAAATAAGAGAATGATAAAACTAAAAAAAATATTATGATGTACATTACCATGTAAAATTTCAACGAAAATTGGTTTGAAAGAGATCTAATAAGTAGTTTTTTTTAATCCTACTTCCTACTAATATTATAAATGTGAAAGTTTGTGAGGATGGATGGATGGATGGATGGATGGGTGTTTGTTACTCTTTCACGCAAAAACTACTGAACGGATTTTAATGAAACTTTACAGTAATATAGCTTATACATCAGAATCCTACTTCCTACTTCCTATCCTACTAATATTATAAATGTGAAAGTTTGTGAGGATGGATGGATGGATGGATGGATGTTCGTTACTCTTTCACGCAAAAACTACTGAACGGATTTTGATGAAACTTTACAGTAATATAGCTTATACATCAGAATAACACATAGGCTACAATCTATAAAGATTTTGTGTAATTTTGGCCATAATGTTCCGATAAGTATCAAGTAAATCGGAAAAAATCCTGCCCTCCGAGAGCTATCTTGGCGTGCGCTGCCTAAACCGTTGGAGTTAAATGAAGATAATGTATCGTGGGATTGTTTGCCATAAACAGTTCTAAATAAAAGTCAGCGACAGCATATATCTACCTTTTGTGTGGAAGTCAATATATCACAAATTATAAGCCATAAATACATTTAAATTTGATACTTTTTTACAATGATCATTTCAGAATATTAACAAATTTTTAAGAAAACATACATTTAATGCATTCAGTATTTGATGAAGACCAACTTTGTCTTTTACACTAAGTAATTTAGACGAATAGTTTAAAAAAATTATCACGTTAAGATTGAATTGAGTGGAACGTTGGTCGACGGCGCGCAGAGCGGGGGTGGAGGGGCGGAAATTCGTTTTTATTTTGATTACAGTTAAGTTTAAGCTCTACGTAGCTTGCTCACGAGTTTCGTATTCGGAAAATCTACATGTTTTCGCTGAACGAAACAAATCATGTAACATAGGCTACAGGAGCATATTGTAGTTTAAAAAAAAATATCTGCTGAGCCGTTTGTGATGAAATTTGATATGGATAGTCTGTAGCCTGGAGAAGGACATTGGCTACTTTTTTATCAAGAAACAATGCGGGCGAAGCCGCGGGCGGAAGCTATATGTCATAAATCGTAATGGCACGGAACCCTCCGTGCGCGAGTCCGGCTCGCACTTGGCCGGTTTTTTTGTTTCATTGTTAGTGGATTCCTTGTGAAATAAAATTCGATGAATGCACTCGTTCAATATTTTTTCCTACGAAACCCATACCGTGTCCGTTAATTATTAAGGAGTTCTCATGTTATTCACCACATGCATTGTGACGAGTATTATTATTTAAAGTAATCCAATCGCAGCCCCTAACTTAATCATAATTATTGAGTAGTTCTGGTCTAGGTATGCCTTTAATATTTGAAGTTCGATTTCTCCAGGATCCCATCGTCAGATCTTAACTTGATGACAATGGGACCATCTTGAGACTCCACTCTTTCAAACAAAAGAAGGACTAGTATGGACTGATCTTGTGAGTTACGCTGGGGTAACATTTTTTTTTTAAAAAAAGCTTACTAGCAATGTGGGTCGCACATTACTAGTATTCTTGTTAAATCCTCGTACTAAGCTAAATGCTTGTATTACGAGTAGATTCACATCGGTAGTGCAATGGGTGAGTTTCGAACCGGCAACGACATGATCGCAAGTCCGACGGCCCAGCCATTAGGCTGAATAATTTAATTCATTCAAATCAATTCAATAGTATTTTTTTGCATTTCTTAATGTCTAAAGGTGGTAAGCTTATATCTATTGAAACAATTACCTCAATGGAGTCTGCCCGGTCAAGCATTATTTAGTTAAGTAGGAATTATATATGAAGTTTAACACCTAGTCCCTTTAAAATTTCGGATTTTTGATACTGCAATAAAAAAAATACTCACAAGTGTCATATAGAATGAATATCCAGTAGAAATTCCGAATGCTATGAATGAACTTTCTTTCTTAAGGAAAACTTCCAGTAACGACCATACGATGCAGGACAAACATATACCAACGCCCAATAATATAAAGAATAGAGAGATTAACATGTAGTTATACTGAAACATGATAAATAAATTAGTGCACGCAAATGAACGTCAAGCTTTACAGTTGCTCTTCAAAAATGACTTATCGCGAGGGAATAGGAGCTGTCCAAAGGGCAAACTGTGTATGCATTTGATGTGTCGCCATCGCCTTGACCTTATAATTATTTCTTAAAAGACTAAAGGCTAAAGGCTGGTACACCAGCCATGTAAGCTGAAAAGGAATAGTTTTAAATAGTCATACCTAGTTTTTTTACAGGCTTTTTTTTCTTAACGAATGCTAACTAAATTAATATCTTATGTATAAATTTGAACGAATGAAAAAATTGTTCATATCTAAGTTCAAATTTATATATTCTATCTAAAAGTTATATCAATTTTTACGGGTTAGGTACAACGGGCGCTTTAACCAACTAAGCTACCGAAACTACTGCTTTAAGAGCTAGATAATTTAGTTTTTCATAGATCCGTAACAGCATATCTATAAGCAAGAAATTAAATAATTGAATTGATATCAATGGTATATGAATCTTGGAGAAACGAAAGAGTTCTAGCCTTTAAACATGATCTACAACAATTAAAAACCATTAAAACTATTTTTTAAAGTATCAGAAACTGTAGAAATTTGCTGTTACAAAATCAGTTTAACGTAGATCAATATAACTCACATTACAACAACCTAGTGAAATGGCCAATAAATCCATGGAGAACATTGTAAAATATGCATATACAAGCAACGGTGTTGGCAACGCCAATGTTAAAGCTGCTCCAAATAGAGACCGTAAAACAACCTGAACAATAAAAACTTAATGATAATGCGCTAAAGTCAAGCCATTCGTAACATAACAGCAGGGGTGTACTATTAATATTTAAAGTACGCTGTTAATTATGTCCAAGTCCCATGTAATAGGTGGCAATCGTATTGCTAGTAACCGGACTCAAATCCAAACTCTAACCTGCTACTGATTCATAAAAATCTCAATCACACTGCGTGAGCTAGGAATCGAGTCCACGTCAATGCATACAGTTTCCTCATGAGGACATAATAGCAGGGGAGCCCATGAGGGGATTTCGGGATTTACTCGAGCGCGGCAGATTAATATATAGGGGGATATCTTGTACCCGGTTAAGTACTTCCACCAAATATGAGCCTCATATATATGGCCGCCCGTCAAGGATAAAGGATCAGATTAGTAAAAAAAAATTTTTCATCTGACATTCTCGAGCGCGTCAGATTAAGGTAGGGTGAGTTAGTTACATGATAAAACATGTATATTCCTCTAATCTGACAATTTAAGGGTGACGTAAAGAAACGGGAGGGCTACAAAGTTGTAAAAAAAAAACGTCATCTTGACATTCTCGAGCGTGGCTATTTTTTTTTTATTTTGTAGGGAATAACTTAAGGATTACGAAAAATATATAATCTGACGATTTCCACAAGCCGAAGTAACAAAAAATCATCGATAAAGTTTAATGCGTGCATATATACGTTATGCCTGTATTTCCCTCTCCGCGTTTCTATTCCTCTCTCACTCTTTTTCTATATATTACTCTCTCATTCCGTCCCCACTTTGAAGATGATTATTAAAAAAAACTAAAGAAAATATTTTTTTTATAATTATTTTCTTATAAATACAAGTATTTTACTGAAAAAAAACCTACAGATTTTTATTTGCATGCTATTTCCTGAGCTTTTCAATTAAAACATAACATACCATACCACGCCTGTATTCCCCGAAGGGTTAGGCAGAGGTGTACTTAATCTACACCCACAGTTCGCCGGTATGTTTGGGTCCCATGTAATAGGGGGCGAGCCTATTGCCATTCACCGGGCACAAATTCAGACTCCGAGCTGCTACTGAGAATTTCATAGAAATATGTACTCAATAACACTTTGCGACCTGGGGATCGAACCCAAGATCTCTAACATAGCAGTTGCGATTGGGACCACTAGACCAACGAGGCAGTCAAGGCAAGGCAGTCTTTTCAATTAATTAAGTTCAATGATTTAAGAAAAAAAAAAAATTGTCAGATTAGGCGAATCCCTCCAAGTAATCGTCAGATTATGAAACAGCACGTCTAAAGATAAACCATATATATCTTAATCTGACGCGCTTGAGTATTTCAAAATGGCGAATTTTTTTTGCACATTCTAATAATGCCTGCGAGTTTGCGTCACATCCAAATCGTCAGATTACTAAGAGCTTTTTTTTAGGTTTACTTAACGTCCCCTAAGAAAATCTGACGCGCTCGATTAAATGTTTTTTTTCCATTTTAAACCCTTACGTACGACCACCCCCATCATGGAAACAATCAGATTAAAATACGTACATTTTTTAAAGTACGTAGGACATGGATGCTATAAATATCTGACGCGCTCGAGTATGTCCAGGCCACAATTTTTTTTAACATTTTTGAAAATCTATAGCCGCTCCCCCCACCGATGTAAAGGTATTATTATAAGACATTTTTTTCTTTTTATCATCTAAGCTTTGCAACCCTATAGGTCTCTATGGCGCTCGAGTAACTACCGATTTAGCACCTTGGGCTCCCCTACTATAACAATAGATCTTGCATTGTGTCTACAATACTGGGCTTGACGGGACGTCATATATAGCAGGAGCGCTTACGGTCACTATTAATGAGGTAATCTACACATCGCAATCTGAACAATTCTTTTGGATGTTTAGAAGAAATACCTCCACTATAGATGTTCATATAACAGAAAGATCAAGCTGTATTTCAGGATCTATTCAACCAATTGAGATTAGATGTACCGCAGTTTTTAAGTAGGAGCATTTGTTTTTACCAATGAATACAGAATTTGTATCGATTTCGTATTTTTTGTGCCAACCCTTAAACAAACAGACCATAATTCCATCAAAAATTACTGTTGAGTTCGAGGACGTGTATAAACTGTAAACCCATTTGTTTTGATTTATAGAGGTACTTATTCGATGTGTACAACATTATTTTTAGTATATGCGAAACCATAATATGGTTTGTTCAGAATAAGTAACTGAATCGATTCCAATAATTTTTACAGCATGTTATATTTTTTCCCAAAAATTTTAAGTACCTAAAACAAGTACCTATCGGCAATTATACGCGCACAAAACAGGTCACTGCCGGTCATAGTGGCATTAGGCGGGGGCGCATAGCAGGGCTGGGGTAAAACAAACCCTTCAGTAGCCCGAAGTCGATGCTACAGATTGATGTGACGGACAACCGGATAACATAACAAGCTTATAACTTTGTAATTTTTCAAGATTCAGTGTTGAAACTTTGTACATAGATTCTTTACCTAAAAATTCTAGACACGTGTTTCGTGTTTCGCATATACTAAAACTGACCTTGTTCAGAGAGGCAGGTTCTGTGACTTAATAATTCTATAATAGCTTTTGGTGATATTTGATGTAGCTATAAACTCTAACCTTGTTTTTTTTTAGTATCTAAGACAATGGTGTCCTATATGACATTATTGTTGTAAAGAAAGATAGATAGACTATGTATAAAGATAATTACCACCGCAATAATAACACCAAAAATAGCATATTTAGTGCGCATATCGTGATAACACATTGTAGTGATTATGAGAGCCATCATCAACACACTGAAATAAAATAAAAAGTTTGTTTGAAAATATAGTTTTAAAAGGTAAGGTGGCATCGTGCGACATCGTACTTGCTGTTAAGCATGTCATGTCGGTTGAAAAGCAAAAATTTTCAAAAGATGTCGCTAACGTCACCTCAAAGACGTAAATTAAAAATGTGAAGGCAAATTTCGACTAGGCGGGTGGGACTCGCGGTGGCTAAGCGTCTGGTGTACTTAACCAGAAGACGCAGGTTCGAATCCTGCCCGCAGTCGTATTTTTCCTTCACCAAAATAATTTAATAATCTTTGCATGGAAAATCCTAAAAAATACAAAAAGATAAAATGTTTGTATTAAATACTAGCTGACATCCGCCCGCGGCCGCCCGGTGTAACTATTATGTAATTTTTTCCCCAATCCAATGGTGATTGCCCGTTCCAATGCTCACTAGACTAACGTCTAATTTTATTCTGACCCGTATCTATAAATTATGAGCTAAGTCAGACATATTTTACTTGGCACAAAATACTGGAGTACCCATTCTAGCCCTTGTTTCTGAAAATGTATTCTATAAATACAACAGCTCTTTACGGAGTTTATCGCTTTATTTGATATTAGCTGTTTTACTAGCGAACTGAAATATACAAAAAAAAATTGGTTAAATTTATAATTTGAGTAAATTTTATAAGATTAAATCATTTTGTTTAATCCCTTGTGGTTCCGACGACATTACGAATTTCAGCTTCTAGAGCAGGCCGGGTTTCGAAGGGGTTGCGGGACTTTAGGCCATATCCACATGGTGTGGTCGGTTAAACAAAAGACCGAAGTGTATAACCAGCTCCTGTGTCTTGCTTAATTCCTGACGTTTCGGATCCTTTACAGCATCCATAGTCACGGGTGGGCTGAGGTGTTGGTCATCCAAATATCAAATTTATCAACAGCTTCCCTACATTTAGTTGATTATTATTTGATCCGATCACGCAGAATGAGCTCACCGTATCCTTAGGTCTCGCAGTCTTGTGCTTGGATTTAGATTTAATGGAATCTATGATGGGGTTCCAAGCAGATGGTAAGACCCAGCCATCTTCTCTATTGAAATTTGGATGTTTTTTAATTTCAATAGCCTCGCGAATCATCCTAGGTAGGAATCGGTTTTCTTTTGCAAGGACTTGTGGTTAATCAAATCTGATGTAGTGCTGAGCCTTGTCAAATGTATGTTCAAAAACTACTGACTTCTTGGAACGGCGGTGTTTGACATCGGCGGTGTGTTCTTTTACGCGGGTCCCTATACTCCTTTAGTTGGGCTATGTATGAGAGACCTCAACCAAACTAAAAGAAGCATAGGGACCCGAAAAAATAGTTTTATTTCAATGTCTAATATTCGCGTAAGTGTTAGAAACCAGTTAAGTAGGTATATCTATCCTTAATGTAAAATTTTAAAACTATTGAATTTTATTTTTGAGTAATTTTACTTACAAAGAAATAAAGGCAAGAACCCCCGTGATGTGTCCCATTGTGCGCTTCGCATCACTGTAAAAAAAAATAGTTGACATTAATCCGTCATGTAGGTATAGATTAGTCCACGCGGGGGGCGGGGGACGTTAATACCAGCTAACGTATTGTACACCGCTATAAACGATACGAATTGGTCTGCAGATATAAATTAAATTGTTATATATTAATCTACACAAATATAATTATATTCTTGTGACTCGGTTATTTTGCTATATCTAATAATTATTATTAATTTGAGTCCGGTCAGATTAACCCAAAATAGTAGTGAAGCTACATAAATTCGCATACCTAGAGCTAAAAATTGGCATTATAGATGAATACTGAAAAGACCCATCGATTCCGTACGTGGAAAAAAAAACAAGGTAAAAAAATCGCTTCTACGCGTTTTTCAGCCAAACAGTATATTTTATCATAAAATTAGATCAGAAAAAAAAATTTGATCATACCTACATTATTAACAACAAGGATGGTACAGCTGTGCCTTTTTTTTTGCTCGACTTAGCGGTTGCACTGCCGTGCCCCCAGTGCTCCCAATAAACAGTAATAATAATAATCAACCTGGGAACGATTATTCGAATACAACCTGAAGCCTATAGACACTAAATGAAATGAATTTGAAGACTTGACTATTCTTATTATTTTTAGTGTATTCTTTTCAACATTTCCATTTTAACATTGTTTAATTTTGACATTTTCTCATTCACACGATTGTATTTGATTGCCCTGCCCTTGCCCTTCAAATTGTAATTGTAAATATTTAACTTTCGCATGCCTTATAAAGGTGAGATATCTGTGTGCTTTCGGAAAATGTAACAGCTTTTATAATGAACCAAAGAACAGAAAAAAGTAATTTAAACAAAACATACGTAGATCAGAGAATAGCTGAAACCAGCGGTGCTTCATTTTTGAGACCTTTTGATAATCAACCTTACCTGGAATATCACGTGGAAATAAAATGTAAAAAACTCAACCAGTACTCATACCGAAAGCACTCTATAATCTAACAAAAAAGCAAAAGATTTCCAGTTAAATGGAATGGTTATGGGAAATTAATCTACGTCTTAGTTACTATCATGCGTATCTTTTGATCTTAATACTTGCCTTATATGTAGTGTCATAATTATACACCCCGACACAAAATTCATCACGGATAGGACGGCCCACATTATCTTGACCATGTGATTAGAAATTTGTGGCTCATATGGTTCCATTAAATCTTTTCCTTCTGGGAGGTCCTCACTTCCCATAACTAAAATATAAAACAAATATTTTGGCACACAAGCATAGAGAAAAATTACAAAGGAAATGCGTTCCTTCTATAATATTATATTGTATTACTCAATACTCAATACTCAATACATTTATTGCACTCCACAAGTAAAAACAGCTGTTACAATCGTATAATTTAGGAATCATGTGTGGGCCTTGTCAGGCACGGCAAGATGTAGGAGAGAGGAGGAAGTTTTAAACCCTTTTTATTATTTTCATATTTTACATTTTTTATATATTAATTATTTATATTAAGGTGTACTTACTATAAGATCTTGGGTTTTTATAATATGATATATTATTATGTAATTATTATTTGTAATGATATTATTTTATTTATATAGTATTATATATTTTGTATTAATGTATATTGAATTATATATTATTGTATTTATGTTATTATTATCTGTTTGTAAATATATATATTTAAATATTAAATGTATGTCATGTATGTATATATATTATGTACCTAATTGTATGATATTATTATTGGTATTAATTTACATTTCCATTTATTAATGTTTCATATACATTTATCATTTAGGTATTCATTTATATGGTAGTAACATTTAGTTAATAGCGTTTGTTTTAATTTTTTCATAAATATACTATCTTTAACTTCATTTTTTATTCGCGGGGGTAGCTTATTATATATTTTTATCGACATGACATGTGGACTAGATGAGTGCATTTTAAGACGGGAGCTTGGTAGGTTTAATCTGTTTTTATGTCTTAGCCTCTGGTTTTTGTCTTCCCGTTTTGTGTAGAAATTTTGGTGATTTCTAACAAATTTACATATTTCTAAAATGTATAAGCTAGGTAGCGTTAAAATTTTGTATTCTATAAAGTGCGGCTTACAGCTATCAGTATCTTCTATGTTTACAAGTATTCGTATAAGTTTCTTTTGAAGAGTAAAAAGTGATGGCGCCTCTGTACTATTTCCCCATAGGATAATGCCATAGCTGAGCCAAGCGTAAGCATAGGCGTAATAGGTGACGAGTGCGGTTTGAATATTAGTGGATTTTTTTACTTCGCGGAGAGCATATGAAAACTTAGCTAATTTTGATTTTATTTTATTTATATGAGATTTCCAATTTATATTGGTGTCTATGTTTATGACAGAGATAATAAATAGTGCATGTGATATTATTATTATTTAAAGCGGCGGTAGCGTAATGGCCAGGGCGTCGGACTTGCGATCATGTGGTTGCCGGTTCGAAACCCACCATTACACTACCGACGTGAACCCACTCGTAATATAAGCATTGAGCGGTTAACAATATTAGGTACTAGTAATGTGCGACACACATTGCTAGTAGATAAGCTTTAAAAAAATATACATAAGTACACCTCTGCCTAACCGTTCGGGGAATACAGGCGTGATGGTATGTTAATATATTTTTTTATATATTAAGGGCGAGGGCTGGTTGGAGGTGGCGCAAGAAAAGAGTACCTGGAAGAAGGGGATGCCTTTGCCCAGCCGTGGGACAGAAACTGCTACAGTAAAATGTTTTTAGCATTACGGAATGCAATAAACTACTGTATCCGTCACCAGACCCAAAACCATTCTATCGATCTATAGATTTAATGAAACGCATAGACTTCCCACATGGACGCTAGATGGCATGCACTTCAAATTTAATTTATTTTTTATCATAGCTAACAAAGATGAAAATTAAATAATCTATGCTCCGCTGGTTTGAAAGGAAGCCTGTGCCTTCAACACGGTTCTTGTCGACGACTTGCATTGTACATACATATTTTACTTGCGATTATACATGTATTTTTCATTTCAAATAATTGTATAATAATAAACGTAGGTATTTTACAAGTCTAAATAACAAAATTCATTGGAGAAGCCCTAGGAAGATCACGAGTATTATAACATTAACACAGTCTTATAACAAAAACTTACATTGAACCATTACTGATTCTTTGATACAGAGAATATTAATTCTTTTTTAAGAATATCTACTGTTTATTTTATGGTATAACTCGGCAAAAGAGCAGGCGAGCTACCTGATGGTAAGTAGTCATCGCCGCCCATGGATATCTGCAAAACCAAAGGAGTTGTAGATGCGTTGCTGAGCCTATTTAAGGAAACGGGAGGGGAGGATTGAGGGAGAAGTTGGGCCTCCGGCGCTCCACATTTTGGTATTTTTTACATGTTTGCGACTGTGTCCTGTGATTTCAAATGATATGTATGGGTTTGGGCATGCTAAAAAATGGCTAACAAAATACTTAAAAGGCGAATGCCGACGAAGGGAGGGAATACCTTAGACCTTATTGTTGGGGACTAAATAAGTCTAGGGATTAGAAACAAGATTTCGTGCTACGAGGTGCATTTAAAATACGAAATAGCTACCTACTAACACACTTAAAAAACTTACATTGAACCATTACCGGTTCCCTCATATAGGGAACACGAAGTCTTTTTTGAGAATATCTTGAAACTTTGGTACTTTTGACATTTTTGCCACTTTGTCCCGTCATATCAATTTCAGTATATTTAGATAATATAACTGCTTTTTTCTCAAGACCTATAATATCTTGTGCATCCAAACGAATTAATTCGGATTTTAAATAAGCCGCTACGTTACTCTCATCTTTATTAAGATTATCATTCTTCTGATTTTCCATCTCGTTTTCATTTATTGATTTCATATCGACGGATTCGATTTCTGTACAATCATTTTGGTCCACTCTAATTTGTTTATATTCTTGTATAGCTATTTTATCATAATTATCTTTTTGTTGTTTATCATTATCGTTACCATCTTGTGTTTTCCTCTCGGATACATCTGGTTTTATTTTTTTATCGGTCATTGTTTTCTGACTTTTCTGTTATTATTCTTCTTAATTACGCAATGCACTATCTCAAAATGTAAGCACAGCTTTTATTCTTGGCCTTTACTTTACGTTAATAGGTAGCTGTCTAAGTGACACATGACAAACTTATTGGAACATAAAAAACAAACTATGTTACGTCTTCTCGAAAACCTCTCTTAAAAAGAGGTTTAAGGCCTCGCTTCACAACCCGTTTGAGGCCATTGGCCATTGGGTGGGTGAAATTTTGAGTACCCAGTTGTAAGGATCTGGAACTGTACGCATAGCTCCAGATCAGCGATGTGTAATATAAAATTAAATAAATATTTCTTACTTTGTTTTAAGCACGAACGAAACGGCTAAGCCATATAGTTGTTTGACTAAGGTGTAGAGTTTGCGAAGTTAGGCCGTGTAGAGTAAGAAGCTTGGCTCTACATGAGATCTGATAACTGTTTCATAGTGCGAGCCATATGGTCTCATCTCAGCAACACTTTACATGGAAATGATTTTGGTGAGATTTGAGTGTCGCATTATGAGGCATATTTTATTTTCTCAAAGGACAGTAGATCCAAAATTTTTGCTAATAATTTCAACTTGATTCTTCAAGCGTTCCTGAGAAAAGGGTATTGTCTGACAGACTGATATTTTGGGACTTAATTTACGATTTTTGCCTTTATTGTGATGTGAGGACCTCGCTTGACAGACAGACGAACACCCCTATAAGGATTTTTTTCCGTTTGAAGAACGGAACCGTAAAAACAAATAAAACAAGATTCAATAAGATTTTACGTTTATTGAATAAATTATAATTACATCATTAAGTAATAAACTCATTCCAACCCAAGGATTGTTTCAACAACACCAGCATCAAATATATCCAACACACTGTTCATATTTATCTGAGACACTGAAGAAATCAAACTTTATCTCAACGGGGATAAAATAAATATTTCTCAGAAATACGTTGCCGACCGACACTGCCGTGTACGGTATTACAATTAAATAATCCTTTATTTAATCAAAATAACGTTTAATTTCTTTAGTTTCTCAGATTATTTTGAATATTATGTTCTAAATGCTCAATATATTTGATGCTTACTGTACATTTACAGTACAGGGGCCGTATTACCACGTATTAATGCCATCATTTTTACAGTGGCTCTCTCATAACTTAAAAATGATCGCATTAATACGCTTTAATAGGGCCCCTGTACTATATTTACGTTTGACGATTATCATTTGCGAAGATACCTACAAAATTATGAATTAGACATTATAACATAACATAACACTATATACACAGTTCATCGGTAGGTATTAAAGTCCCATAGAATACCCCTGTTTTGTTTGTTGAGCCTGACGTCATTAACCGGGCGGATTCGAAACTGCGTCTTCTGGTTAAATACACCAGACGCTATGACCGCTAAGCCACCGCGAGTCCCACCCGCCAAGTCGAAATTTGCCTTCACATTTTAATTTTCGTCTTTGAGGTGACGAGACGCAAGTCCTGCCCAATCCTGCCCGCGGTCGTATTTTTCCTTTACTAAAATAACTTAATAATCTTTGCATGGAAAATTCCTAAAAAATACAAAAAGATACTAGAATCCATGTCAATTTTTGGTATTAAAAATATAATCAATATGATTGACGATCGTTAATGCTAAAGCTAGCATAGCATAGAAGATTTTGGTGTTAACCTTTTGAACGCCAGAGTATAAACGTATCGCCGTACCCCTGACGCCAGGCCACTTTTTGTGTCCTTCATAAATGAAAACACACTAAAGTAATGATTAAATTGTTTATTTCATAATATGGTGCGACGTATATTTTGTCATATATTTGTGACGTTGGCGTTCAGGGATTCAAGTTCAAGATTTCGCTTTCAAAAGGTTAATGAGATTCGGTCAAAACTATCAATTTACACCTAAATCTCCTACGATAGCGATTTTTAAGCAAAAGTACTCAATTGTGAATAAGTTATTGTTTATGTCGCAATTTCTACACCTAGAATGTGTGTACTTGAAGCGCACTATTAGCTAGGTAACACAATTAGGTTGCTTAAGAGTCTTCAGACTGCGCGCGCTAGTACCATATCTGTACATATTAAATATCATGGGCTGGTACGCAAGGCTACTCATCAAGTTATACAAATCCAGTATGAGCTAGCCTTGAATAATACGGAAAACCTCAACAATGGGAAGTCAGTTTAAACTGGTTTTGTATTGCTTGACGCGTAGCTGTATGTACGTAATAAAAATGTGCTAGTATTATTGAACAGTGGGTTTACCATTAATTACAAAACGCTGAAAAATCTTAGTTTCATTTAATCATTATTCTTCTTCCTCATCATCACCTCGATCACAACTGTTGCATGCCCCAAATTTCCTCAACATTCTAATAGGAAAATCGATAGGAGCTACATACATGAGGTATCCACCGAAAGAGTAGTCATTTTCCCCTAACTCAACCCACTCACCACCCAGTAAGAGGTGCAGTTCTGCTACTGCAAACTGGAAAAAGATAAAAATAAATATCATATCAATATCAGTTTCTAACATTAATTTACCCAAAACTAAGTAAGAAAGAAAGAAAGAAAAAGTTTTTATTCTCGCACAAGATGACGCACGACATTCGGACCAAAAGCCAATGTGTCAGAAAAACAAAAAAATAAAATAATAAAAGTATTAAACATAAAACAGTATAATCATCGCAAAACATCTAGTCCGATCTGAAGTTGCACCATGGCGGCCCGCGACGGTACAGTCAAGTGCAACAACATTATGTGCGAATTATATTTTTTATAATTAATTATTTTGACTATTGGGATTAGGTACATATTGTTCTAGATTCCTATCGAATAGTGCTAAAGTATATAGGTAAATACTTAATTAATAATCTTAAATAATAATCTTTTTAATACGCAATAACTAACAACTCAAAGTAAAAGCATTATTTATATTGTGAATGTTGTGTACAGCTGTAATTGGATGTCAGGTTTACTTACTATATTCTGATATGACAACTTATTGTATTATTTTAATCTGTTATCTGTACCTACTTAATAAAATAAAATAAAATAAACCTATAACTTAAGCCTAAAAATAATCATGCTTATGTTATGAAAATAAAACAATTTAATAACATATATTATTTTAATGGTTGTACACCCTCAATGCAAAAATTGCTGCCACCTTCACCTCCCGAATCCGACTCGGATGAGTCCGACATTGAAGATTCGGACGTATTATTGTCATCTTCGCTGTCGTCATCTTCTGATCCACTTAATTCAATAATCATTCTCTCGTCTGATAGTGAATCAATTATATGGTCACTTTTTTTGTATTCATCTTCTATTTTTAAGACTTTATTGCATAAAGCCGACCACTCGTTTTCACCCATCATGCCAACTTTTTCTTTGACTAAATTTATAACCTGGGCGATATTCCATGTAACGTTTTTGTTTGCTACATAGCCTTTAATAGATGCCCAGGCCATTTCTATGGGGTTGAGATCCGGGTGGTATGGGGGCAATCTCAAAATATCATGACCATGTTGTCTAAATATCGCATCTATCGAATATTTCTTGTGGCGTTCCTTATGCAGCGTTATCAATTTATATAATTGTGGCTTCAGCATATTTGGTTCAAAGCTTATACCGTTTTCTTGGAGCCAAGTCTGCATATCCTTTTTTTTGGATGATGACGTTGGCACTCTCTTTTGTTGTGATAGGACGCATTGTCTACTACCACAACTGAATTTGGGGGTAAATTGGGTATTAATTGACTACGAACCCATTTTTCATAGTTTTGAGTATTCATATTATCATGATAATCCCCCGACTTTGCTCCTGCTTTGAATAAAAGTAACGCATTGGGAATGAAGCCATTCTCATATCCAGCGTGCACGATTACAACGCGCTGCCCTTTCGAAATTTTTTTTTTAATTCCTTCATTGGATCCATCTCCCCACGCTTTTGAAACCGAGTGCGATGAATCTACATAGGATTCATCGGTGTATACAATTGGTCTCCCTTCTGCTCTGAATTTAGTTATTTTTTGCAAATATTCGATACGCTTAAGGCGTACGCTCATATGCTCCATCAAAACTTTTCTGTTATTTTCGGTTTTTCTCCAGTGAAAACCTAAGTTTTTTAATATAGTTCTCAAGCTGGATGCTGATCCTTGATAATTTATATCATTTTTCAGCGTATTTTTCAGTTGTTTTATGGTTGGCAACTCTTTTTCCGTTATATGAAAATTGTGTACGATTCTTTTGATAACCCCTTGATCGAAACTGTCGATTCCAGTTATTCTCTTCTTTCCTGACCTTTTTTTACCGGGGGTCCGAAATACCGTTAAGAGGTCAGACTGACTTGCCTCAATGCACAATCTACGAACGGTTTTTGTCGAAACTTTAGTAGCAGCCGCGGTTCTCTTGTTGATTGCTTTGAGGTCTATCTGTATCCCTTTTTCTGCTTCTTTTTTCATAAACTCACGGACATCGTAAATCATTTTTCTAGCCTGACGCCGTATTACTTTGTTGCTAGTTTTTGGCATTTGATACACACAGAATACAACAAGTAGTAACAAGAAACAATAACAAAATAAAAAATAACACGAAACGAAAAATCAACAAAAAAAACTTAACAAACAGTTTATATAACAAAAATATCGCGCGCGACTGTACTCAGTGGGTGGAGCTAGCGAACGTGACTACGACACACAGAGAATGAAAGCACACTAATGAAAATACGCTTTATGCTGTGATTTGTCAAGGGTTGTCACGTGGCATGTTCCCCGCTAGGGGGGCCCCGCTGATACCCATTTTTCACTTCTGCGCAGGTTTACGCGTCGTGTTCAGATCGGACTAGATGTTTTGCGATTATTATAACCAATGGCACCTGCCCACGTGACCACATTAATAAATTAGCTGTCATCTGTCAAGTGCCAATGCCAACATTATAAACAACATTTTTGAGCAAACAACAAAACAATAAATAAAGTACCGCAATCGGCTCAATTGCCACAAAAAAAAAAAAAAAAAAGTAAACTTAAAATAAAATTTTGAGAAATAAATCTTAATAGTACTCGCAAGATAACCAATATTTTTATTACAGTAGCAGAATAGGGTAATTGATTGTTGTTGAATTTATTGGAAATAACAGGCCTACTATATAGAATATAATGCAATATAAGACGTATATTGAAAAGATAATTTGAATCGAAAAAGAAAGTTTTAAGGGGATGTGCGGTCCCTTTTCCGCAAAACTAATAGTACGAGAGCCCACGACCAAAACCATGTCTCATAGCAATACGGCAAAAACCCTATAAAATCGTTAGATTGTATGATTCTGAACCCGACTAGGTGTGTAGTAACGGTCGAAAGTGTAGCAACAGCGTGGGAGGCCATTTCTGCTGTGTCAAAAAAAAAAGACAGTCGGTATTATAGCAATACGTCTGATAGTGAAAATGTACATAGATTTTATAATTGTATTTTGTTTTCAGACATTTTGCGCGTAGCATATAGCCTGAGCGCATTTTTGAAAATGTCAACAAATTTAGCCGACCTGTATCATAGCAATACGGATAATTTTTTTTTTCAACTTTTCGTATTGCTGCCATGATTACCAATAACCTGTTTTCAGACACTTTAAGTGTAGCATATACTCCCAAAAAATACTTCATCCCAGTTTCCTTTTGTGCGATTTATTTCAGTCCTTCAACTTCAATGTTACGGTTTTGGGTAAATTCTTTGTTAATTATCATCTAATAAATTCAGGGTCGCAACGTATTCATTGGTTTGTAACAGAAAATTCAAGATGCCTCAATACGATTTTTAAATGATATCTGAGTATCGAAAAGTTGTCTGATAGAGAAGGTGCTACACTTAATTTGTCTGATATAAATTTTTTGCAAATGTGGACAACTTATTTTATCATGTCCAACAATTTTCAGACATATTGCTATGATACCGATCGGTAAAATTTGTTAACATTTTCAAAACGGTCTCGAAATTTAATGCGTTCACATTTCCGTCTGAAAATTGTTTTGTTCGCATCAAATAACCAAAATTTACTAATAAAAAAGATTTTCAGACGTATTGCTATGAGACATTTTTTTTGTCTCATTTTTATTTTTTTTAAGTGATTTTACGGGTTTGCGCTACACCACTAACGTCTGAAAAATATGTTTCCGGTATCTCAGAACTATCATTCAACTACAGTCTGCAAATCAGACATATTGCTATGATGCAGTTCGGTAAAATTCTTTGACAATTTTGAAAATTCGGTCAGATCAAACGCTACGCAGAAAATGTCTGATATTGGTATTTTCGAGTTCAGGATAATCGTATCTATCGATTTGATGCGGTTTTGGCCGTATTGCTATGAGACAAAAAATTTGGTCGTGGGCTCTCGTACTATAATGTTAGTATAGAATTAGTATAACGCACGAAATTATTGACGTCAATCTACACATGGCTACTACACATCAAGCTATAAAAAACCAGTTTAGACTGACCTCCCATTGTAAAGGTTTTCCCTGCAATACAAGTCCAGCTTATACTGGTTCTGTATAGCTTGATCTGTAACTGTGTGTACAACACTGTCAGTCAAATAATTATAACTTCCGTATATTTAAACCGATTTTCTTGGCAAGAGGTAGGCAGGCTAAAACTACTCAAACTTAACTTATTTTTAGTCCCAATTAACTCAATTTACTTACAGTAAAAAATACCCAAATAATTTTCCCTACAAAATCAATTTGTGACTGAAATCTATTAGTGACTGTCCTAAGTTCTCTTATACGACGATTCTGATCACATAATCAGATCTGTGGGGGTGATAGTAGTAGTTTTTTTTTATCAGCCCGGTTGATCCCACTACGTGGCAAAGGCCTCCCTACCTTCCTTCCATTCCTCACGGTTAAAAGCTTTTACGGCCCGATCCCTAAAATAGGAGTCCAGTTAGTCCCGCCATCTCCGCCTTGGCCTCCCGCGTAGTCTAACGCATTTAGTAGTTTTACCTTTTAAATATTAACAAATACTTACACAAGCTATTGCAACTGTGAAAATGAAATTGAATATAGTGCTGACGATACTTTCATTATCAAAACTGTCATCTCCCCAATAATACATATTTTCATTTCCAAAATAATTCAAAATTGGCATAGATCCGGCGAGAAGAATAATTACACTGGTTATCACAATAAAGTACAGCTTCTTCGACTTGAAGTCAAACTAAAAAATATATACAACATTATGTGAAGAAAATACGAAACCAGATTAAGGTTTGTTTAGAATGAGTAACTAAATCGATACCAATAATTCTTACAGCATGTTTTGTCCCAAAAATTTTAAGTACCTGTACAAAGAACGTATCCGCAATTATATGCATACAACACAGGTCACTGCCAGTCATAGTGGCACTAGGCGCGGGCGCACAGCAGGGCGGAGGGTAAAACAACCCCTTCAGTCGCCCGAAGTCGATGCGACAGACAACCAGATAACATAACAAGCTTATAACTATATCATTTTTCAAGATACAGTTTTGAAATGTTGTACATAGATTCTTTACCTAAAAATACTAGATTTTTTTTTGTACCGAGAATCAAAATATGTAGGGTATTTGTCGATAACCTAGAACTATGAAATTTGGCAAGTAATACCGTCTTATACTACAAGTGTATGTGAAGCGGCGGAAGCCAAATGGCTAGGGCGTCAGATTTGCGATCATGTGGTTGCCGGTTCGAAACCCACCCATTGCACTACTGACGTGAACCCACTCGTAACACAAGCATTTAGCTTAGTACGAGGGGTTAACAAGAATACTAGTAATATGTGACCCACATTGCTAGTAAGCTTTTTTTTTATTTTATCATATAACTGCGAGACTCGATTCCTGAACTATTTATAATATTTAGTGGGTACATCTACAAATTTGTACGGAACCGTCGGTGGGCGAGTTCGACTCGCATTTGTCCAGTTTTTTATCTATTAATCGTAATATGTCTATATATACAATTTAATCAGTCCTACAATTATAAATAATTTAATTTCAAAATGGGCTTACCACTTATTACAGAAGTAATAGAAAGTAACTTTTTAAAATAATGGCAAAAGAGGCTATTAAACTTACGTTGGAGCATCCCACTATAATTAAAACAATATCCATAAACGTCAGAGCCAAATATGCGTAACAGAATAATCTTATGTTCAGGTAACCCGCAAAAGAAGCGCAACCTAAACAATGAAATAACATCTGAAAAAAAAAAAAAAAACATACAATCACGCGAGTATTCTCTGAAGGGTTAGGCGGAGGTATATTAATTGACACCCAGTTTCCCGATTAATAATTAATCAGACCCAAATCGGGCTCTGTGGCGTTCACTTAAGGACTACGTCCTGCAGTGGACGAATACGGGCTGATGATGATGATGAAGTCCAATCTCCGATACAGAGAATTCCATAGGAACAACTTGATACATCAACTCGTTCCTGTAAAAAATAGCCTTGACAGATAAGTTTTATTTAGTAGTAGATAGTCAGATTTAACAGTAGTAGTGCCTACTGGCATGTCTACATGCCAGCACGACTGGGTCCGCACGACCGGGGAAGTACTACCCTCCCGAAGAATATCGACGTCAAGTAGCAGTATACTGCTGCATTTCGTAAGGTGAGTCTGGAGCCCCGGAGGCCCAATTTCTCAGTCTCAGTCCCCTTCCTTCTCCTTTTCTCATTCCTCTCCCTTTCCTTAAATAGGCTCGGCAATGCATCTGCAACTCCTTTGGATTTGCAGAAAACAGTATGTTACCACCTTAAATAGATATTAACCATTGAAATAAAACTACTTTTTACGGATTTTATCGCGTTATATCAATGATATTACGAGTACTTAATTCCTGACGTTCCTGACAGATCCTTTACAGCATCGATGGTCGAAAAAAGTAGTTTTATTTCAATGTCTTATGTACGCATAAGTTTCAGAAACCAGTAGGTATTTTAGACATTTACCACCCAGAAACTGGAACAGCAAGTGCAAAATGCTCTGCGGCAAATTTGAAAACACGTCGCTAAAATTATAATGAGTATCTCAATAAAACTGAAAAAACAAAACGAATTTGTATTATTCACACAATTTTATCCAATAGGGACATAAACATATAATAACAGAATACCACATGTTCAGGAACATGTTTGTTTTGATACCAAGGGCCTACTTTACTAACGGAATACGTAGTTTCAACGGATTCTACACTTTTCTTCCATAAAAGTGTTTCGGACACAACTTTAGGTTAGCTTTTTTGCATTTTGATTCTATTATAGTCTTGCATTAATCATACTGCCACATGTCATTTGTTGTTCATCAATGTTGGGGACCATCATTAACCCTCTATTGTCCCACTACTAGACAAGGGTCTCTTAGTTCTGATCCTCTCAGAGTGAGATGGGTTATGTTATAGTCCAACACGCTAGCCTAATTTGGCTTGAAGGACTTCACACGCCCGCGCCGTCGCAGAAAACCCTTCAACGATAAATCGACGAATCATTCATCATCATCATTTAACTCATCACCATGTACCACTGCGGACTGAGGACACGGGTCTCCTCTCAGAATGACAAGCATTAGGCTTTAGTCCACCATGCGAGCTAATTGCGGGTTCGCAGACTTCACACGCCGTCAAGAAAACCTACCAGGCATGCAGGTTTCCTCACGATGTTTTCCTTCAACGTTTAAGCCCTTGATAATTAATTATTAATATGCACATGACTTCAAAAAGTCAAGGTTGCGTGCCTTGGATTCGGACTCGAGACTTACAACTTGGCAATCCAATACTCGAATCTGGGCTATCGCTGCGTCTTACAAGACTATACATAGATACTTATAATAAAATCATTAGAACTTTGTGCACCGTTGTTTGGTTTCGATTCGATTCGAGACTTTGACAATACATTTTCGTAGTTGGTCCCCGGGAAATTAAACCATAACTTATGAATAAAGCTAAGCTTCCATAACTAAATATACAAATTTAAAAAATAATTCAATTACATTAAGTAAAGATAATACTCACAACGGTATAAGGCATATTAAATGACCGTATTCAACAAAACCTTCCCTCAGAGGACTGAAAAATAATATCAATTCACTTAATAGTAAATTCCTTTATTTAGAGTTAAAGGGCCATCCATAAAGTACGTCCGTATGGAGATTCTCTGGGGCCTTGAGAAGCGCTCCCGATGACAGTGGGTTATTATTGTCTATATTTTATTGTTTTTATAAAAAGCATTTAAAAACTGTAAACTAATATGTCAACATTAATTAAATTTCTAGTTCAATAACATAAACACTTACCTTCCCCATATAGATATTGTGAAGAACCAAGTAAAAAGGTGGAGTATCATCAGAAACGCAAACATTCCTTTAACGGTGTAATTACGAGTTTCTGGCTCATACACCATTATAACTTTGCTTTTTGGGAGATTTTCGCTACCCATAACTAAAACATACATAATTAGTGTAATATTGTAAATTGCCAGAAATAAACCGAATCAAATGAATGCGCATAATTAATTATATAACTAGAGCAATTAGGCTGTTAGACACAAAAGGTTATAATTATATGATTCGTTCGATAGTTCCATATGTGTATGTTCATCTGTTACCTTTTCACGCCTGAACCGCTGAGCAGATTTCATTTCATGCGGAGTAAGGACATTATAGGCTACCGTATTTCACAAAGTTACTTAGTAAGGAGGCTACAGCTAGTTACATAATAAATCATCACATAAGACCTTAGTTATTCGTAGCATAATTTAACTATTTATAAAGGTGACATAACAGGCAACATAACTTGACTAAGGTGTGCCACCAGGCCCTGTGAGTATAACGTTATGTTTAGTTAATTTTTCGATGGAGAAAAGAGCTACTCTACAAATTAGATAGCGCCATCCCTTTCTTAAAACCTAAAAATGATATCGTTAACACTTTGTGCCTCTGATCCTTGTGTTTAAATACAAGGAAATTGAATGCAAAGATTTTTTATATATTTTATTTAGGTATTTTTTTCCTATTTTAAACTGCGGGAAATATCCTCGCGATTCGGTTGACATCAGGGGAGATGATGAGATGTGTCAGCCTCTTACAAAGCGACTGTGTCAATCTGTGGTCGAGAGCAATAATTAAGCCCTTGCATTTGTCCAATTTGTGTTTTCGAATGAAGACCACGTCTCGCCAAGCAAGTGTAGGGTGCCCGCCTACCAGATGGAGTGACGAGTTGCAGAGCTGTATAGTAGTGACTGCATAAGGAAAGCTGAAAATCGGACTCTGTGGCGTGCACTAGAAGAGGCCTACGTCCAGCATTGGAGAAGTATAGGCTGATGATGATAAAGATGATGATTTGTCGAATGCCACCCTGTCGTTTGCTACCTACTGGACCATTACCTGGTTTGGTGGTGAATTAGCCTATGTAGTTGTCCGCCCGCAGCCCATTTTGAACGGCAAGTAAATAATGAAATAAATATAAAACAATATTAATACAGAATTAAATGAATGAAATAGTTCCACCATCCCCGTTCCACTATCGGACGAGCAGAGCTACGGCAAGGCGCCAGCGCTACGTGGTGGAAGTGCCTAAATCTCGCACGAAGCGTTTTGCGTCTACATTTATAGTGCGTACTGGTCTATTGTGGAACTCGCTACCGGAATCTTTATTCCCTGAGACCTACAATTTGGGTGTCTTCAAGACGAGAGTGAATAGGTATCTTCTAGGCAAGCGCGGAGCGCGCATCGTAGACCACTTCGACGCTTAACATCAGGCAAGTTGTGGCCAAGCGTAAGCCTATCTGTGATAAAAAAAAAATAACTTACTCTGTACTACCACTGGTTCTTTTAAAAAGATACTATGTCTCTTCCCTTTAGTAACCATGGTGTGTTTATCCCTATATTTACGACTATTACCGGTCATATCGACTTCGGAGTATTTAGGTAACTTATCTGTTGCTTCGTGGCCTGTAACATCTTTGATATTGAGACCAACAAATTTGGTTTTCAAATAATCCACAACATCAATATTACTATCACTTAATTTTTGTTTGTCTTCTGTTTTAGCATCGTTGGTGCATGATTTATCATATTGTAAGTAATCATTTTTTATAGCTTTAGTTTGTGGACTACCATTTTCCCTATCATTACTATGGTCATCATTGTTGACCATGGTTCTTGCGTCATTGACTTGTTGTATGACATCATCTTCAACATTTTGTGTGTTTTTACTTCCGGACGCATCGGTATTTGAGTTTTCTCGGTCATTAGACTTTTCTCGATTAATATTATGCATATATCTTAAAATGTTACTTGCTCTGAATGTCAAATGTAACTGTCAATTTAGGAATAAGATAGAGTTTTTAAATGATAAACCTCTATTCTTAAATTACAATCATTGTAAGGTTAATAAGGTCCTAATTCTGGAAAGCGATATTTTTTGGCTGGAATCCTTCAAGAGGCAACCGACCTTCTAGGAATAAGGCCGGGAAGTCCAAATCTAACCCCCTTGTAGGGTCCCTATTTGTTTAATTCCAATCAAAGGAAAGGCACCGAATTCTGGAACTGTTTTGGACTTACTTCGATGTAAAAAGAAAATTTTGTATTATGTTGTAGGTGAATTTTTAGTGGTAATTAAAATAAATAAATTTCTACTTTTAAAAAAATAGCTAAACATTTCACAATAATTACGAAATGAAACGAAATAGTTAAAAAGTTGTCATTTTATTTCAAAATGTCAAAATCATTCTTCGCCCGTGTCACATCTGTCAAAAGCCCCTTTCTTTCGCAACATTCTAATAGGATAATCAATGACAGCGACGTACATAAGGAAGGCACCGAAAGAATAATCATCTTCCCCTACTTCTATCCATTCACCAGCTAGAAAAAATCGCAATTCTGCAATTGACATCTGAAAGAAAATAAAAGTATATATTTTATAACAGCTACTGGCGTGCGGAAGCTTAAGATTTTTTTACGAATGTTTAAAATTTCAATAATATTTTAAATTCAAAACTTTTATTTTGCAATGTAGTAGCGTTGGTCGATTCAAACGATAAAATTACTATATCCTCGTATTCCACATTTCGCTTTGGATCACTCAACCTGAATAATATCAAACATACTATCGTAACTTGTATCGTATGTTTCATAATAATAACAAAACATTCGGTTCGCAGTGAGAATCGAAGCAAAGACATTAGACATAGGCAGCTGCTCGCTCGATTCTTTGACTCACAGAAACTGTTAACAAGTATATATATTAAAATCTATGCTTCTTTTTTAATGGGCTATCTCTGCAAACGAGCAGGTGAGCTACTTGATGGTAAGTAGTCATCGCCGCGAATGGACATCTGCAAAATAAAAGAAGTTGCAGATGCGTTGCCGAGATATAAGGAAAGGGAGAAGAAGGAGAAAAGGAGAAGGAAGGCGGCTGAGGGAGCCTCCGGCGCTCCACAAACTCATTCGTCTTAATGTGAAGTAGGTCCATTTGTGCAAGTGCGAGTGCAAAAAGCGGTTATTTATAAAGAGTACATAAACATTAATAAGTGAAGTTATGTGCTAAGTGCACTCATTGATGTACGCACCCGATATGTATGTTAGTGGGCCTGTTAACAGTTCGCCAGGATGTTTTAAGTGTTAGAAAAAATATCTATAAAACAGAAATTAAACAAATACTTACCAATAACAATATTATTGTGTAACCTGCAGCTAAGTAGTACGTTAAATACTGCTCCCGGTGCAATTTCTCAAATAAGCGTTGGCCTTCAAATACGTGATTGTCCGCTAAATACACAATAACGGTAAAGGTAAGCAGACCAAAACATAATGCAATCCCATACAAGGATCGGGACGTAAAGTCAAACTGAAAAACATTAATAAAATTATTAGCAACAACGGCAAATTCAATATGCAAAGTTTTTGGGAAAGCCGGATTGATAGAATGACGGACAACACAATGAGATTAGATTGAAATAAACTATCGTGCTAAAGAGGCAGTAACGGGCCGGCCACAAACATGCCGCCATGAGCGGCGACTTAGCGTGGGGTGGCGAGACGAAAAAATGTACTGAAATGTATGAAGCAGCCAAACACCGGCGGGAAAATTATGTACGGACGACTGAGTGAGATCCCAGGGGGTCTAGACAATGCCACATCTTCATTATCGATAACGAAGTTAGATATCCGAAATGTATGGAATTGACATAATTTCATCACGTGACATATTGAAAGGTTATGCCAATTCCATAAAATTCAGATTTATCTAACTTCGATTTCGATATAGAAATGTAACATTGTCTAGGCTCCCAGGAAACAGAGCGTCGTCGTGGCGAGCGGCCGGTGGATACATCCGCCTAAACCGCTCATTCACTATTACGCACACATGGACATCGTTCCGTTTGCTTCCCTTCGCAACGCTCACCGTACCGCCTACCCCGCCTGCCCATTCGTTCATGGTTGGACCCTGAATGATGATAATATAAATAATTGTCCCTCGAATCCACTTTTTTTGTAGTGCTGAAAATGCTCATGGGTCGTCTGACACCTACTTACTTTAAACCTTACACAGTAGTCACGGCTATGTCAGATTGTGGGTCGATATAAACACCAGACTGATTCACCAAGTAGCTTCCTATTTTATGAGTCCGCGTATATCCCTGAGTAGTCTTTTAATAATCTCAAAGCGATTGCGATTTGATGGGACTTACGGACTAATGGGTTCTGTCTTTTCAATAATGAAAACGTCTTCAGTCTTTCGATAGGTACCGCTTACCGCGGTCATCCTATGGATGGGTGACCATTCTTATTCTTCACTTCTTCACATTCTTAGGCTGACAGTCATAGTTATAACACGAACCCCTTTCGTAATAGTAATACCCAGTGGTAGTAGTATTAGTAGCCCGGAAAACACTGACAATCGTATTAAACCTATCTATTAATAGGTTTTTTTTTGTTTTTTTTTTATGGGATAACTCGGCAAACGAGCATGTGAGCTTAGAGCTACCTGATGGTAAGTAGTCATCGCCGCCCATGGACATCTGCAAAACCAAAGGAGTTGCAGATGCGTTGCCGAGCCTATTTAGGGAAAGGGAGGGGAAGGAGAAGGAAGGGGATTGGGGGAGGAATTGGGCCTCCGGCCCTCTCGCTCACCGAACGAAGCGCAGTAACGAAACGCTACTACTCGGACGTCGGTCTTCTGCGAGAGTGTGGTACTTCCCCGGTCAAGCCGGCCCATTCATGCTGCGAACAGCGTGGCCCTACCACAAAAAAAAGGTTGTTGATATTGCCCTGAAACTGGGTTGAAGTGGTCTGATGATACTTGCTTTGTGTAAAATACTGATATTCTGCCACATTCGTTTACAGTGGGAGCCGTGATCGAAGCTACATTAAAAAAATTGAATTGCCACCTATATTTAAAAATGATTACATACTTACATTTTTTTTAATTGCCACCATTATAAGAAGAAGTATATCCGTGAACGCTAGAGTTAAATACGAATACAGGAATATACCGGACTCAAATGTCAAATCGCCTGCAGAAGAAGCATATGCGAGGGACAGTAAGAACACCTGAAAAAAAAAACAACTTGTAGTCGTGCTTTTGAACACCATAATTACATTAAATTTGCTGCGTATAGACTGAGTTGCCTAGTAGGCCCTAGTTATCATGAATTGTATCATTATCTGTTTACTAAATTGTACGCTATTAAAATGTTAATGTGAGTCTGTAGGCACTATGTAGGTTAGTTTTACCTCGTATAAGATTTATAATGAAAGTTTTCTGACAGTTTCGAGTATTTCACATGACCTGCGAAAATGTCTTGCTGATCTGGTATCGTCGCGCGACGGATCGGAGCAGAAGGAAGCTGCGGAAAGGGAGAGGGAAAGCTCTAGTACTATCCCAACCCGCAGCAGGCGCTCGGGGGACGTCGGCGGAGGGTAGACAACGCCCTCTTCCAGCCACCATAAACAGATTCGGGGGCGGCGAACGCGGGAATGTCCGCCAGCCCCCCGTTCCATATTCGGGACAGGACCCGAGACAGCGGTGCGTAGTTTCCACGGCCCCTCTAGGACGTAGGGGGAGCACTTAACTCCCCCATAGACGACGGGGCCCGCAAAGGCGGGCCATTACCAGTCGGGGACCGCGGACGAATGTACAGTTCCCGTAGCCCCCGACGCAGGTGCGAGAGGGAACACCGGGGTTGGTTTTAGTCGTTTATTATTTTTCCCTATACTTGTAGTATACAACGATATGACTTGGCAATTTTTTTTATAGTTCTAGGTCAACGGAAAATATATATTGAGAGTGTCGAAATATTATATGTATCATATTTTATGTTAATTTTTACAATATTATTATGTGTACCACAGCACAACAAATTAATATTAAAATTATTGGTGATCACAAAAAAAAAATGACGCCAATAGTCCATACAAAGTTTCCCAAATCCCTTTTTGAATATAGAAAACAGAAGAGGGGAAAATATGCCACCTTAAGGGGTGCCGTTACTATATCACACTATTATATATTATGATATATACTACCCAAACGAGATGAATATATTATTATTATTTATTTAATAATATAATATTTATCAATATAATATATATTATTATTTATTAATATAATATATATTATAATATTTATCTATAATTATATTAATGGATAGTTACCACCCAAGCCATGATTATATTAGCGCCGAATGAAGTGCGTACATGCTTTGTAAATGCCGCAAAAATGATTAAACCAAGCACCACAAAACTGTAACAATATTTTTTATATTAAAACATTATAATAGATTTTTAAGATGAATGAAAGAATCGATTAATCGCAAAGTACCAGTTTTTTTACCCCATGTTTTCTTTTACTGAAAGTCATTTGTATAGGTAGCTACGATTCACTTATATACGCGCATTGATACCTACTTAAGAACTTGGACCCTTGAATCTTAATACGGGGTTCAGACAGGGGTTTTTAATCTCTAGGCGGACCATCTCTAGGTCAACGAAATCGTTAAATTAGAAGCCTTTAGATTATTGACCATTCATGCAATTTATTAAAAACCTTTTGATAATATTAAACATAGCTTTCCGCCCACGGCTTAGCCCGCGTGCTTTTCTCATTTAATGTTTTCCCGTTTTTGCAACATTTTTCATTTCTGCACCGCTCCTATTGGTCTTAGCGTTATGATATATAGCCTATAGCCTTCCTCGATAAATGGGCTATCTAACACTGAAATATTTTTTCAAATCGAATCGGTAGTTCCTGAGATTAGCGCGTTCAAGTAAACAAACAAACAAACTCTTCAGCTTTATAATATTAGTATAGATAGTGTTTAATATACGACCACGTTTATGTTACTTAAATGCTTAAAAATCCTTACGTTACCTTAAGTTAAAATAACATAAAACAGGACTTACTATGGTATTATGGATATAAAAAAACCGTATCTCAGGAAAACTGATCTCGTTGGACCTCTGAAATTTAATAGAATTTTAATAATATAATATATTATACCTAACAACTAGCATTCCGCCCACGGCTTCGCCCGCGTGTTTATCGACTTTTCTGTACTTTATTACATATTAGTACAGAAAAGTCGAGAAAACATACATATGTATTATACATATAAAACTTTCCCTTGAATCACTCTATCTATTAAAAAACCCGCATCAAAATCCGTTGCGTAATTTTAAAGATCTAAGCATACATAGGGACAAACAGGCCCTGAAGGACAGGTAGAGGTGCATTAAATGTACACCCACACTTTGTTATATTTAGAGCCCATGTAATAGGGGTCGAGGATATCGTTTCTATATTGACTATACTATCATTATTTTTTTGTGATACTCACGCCAAGAAGAGTATGAAAGTGAAAAAAAACGTAGAGGAGTGCAATAACAGCAACACCAGTAATATTCCTTTGACGAGTTTGTTACCAGTTTCTGGCTCATATTCTATCAGTTCTTTGTCTTCAGAGCACTGTTCACTACCCATAACTGAAAAATTTAATGTATGAGCATAAAATACATAAATGTAGTATAAATTGTGCGTCATCCAACAACAATTTAAATATGCCGCATGTCATTTAAGTAATAATACACAAAATAAAATTAAATTATTTGTAATTTCTAGTGGAAAGTTTTGTTTAGAAGTACTTGTTAGCCAACTAAACGCACTGCTCCAATAAGACAGCGATGTTTCGGAGTAAACGATAATATCATCGATGTAAGCAATTTTTAGATTTTTGTTGATATTTTCAAAACTGCTCAACCGATTTCGATAAAATTTGAAAGGGACAACCTCTGAAGTATGACCTACCAAACAAAAAAACAATCATTAAAATCGGTCTACAACTGGCGGAGATATCGCGAAACAAACATACAAAAAAAAAACATACAGACGAATTGAGAACCTCCTCCTTTTTGAAGTCGGTTGAAAAATAAACACCTAATTATAAATCGGTCAAGATGTTTCGGAGAACATATTACATATGATTAATGAAGTCTCAATATTTTCGAAAGATATAAATAATATTTTTATTTGTCGTCGTTGGCCGTACCCATCGTTCAAGCTTTGCGGACCTGTAGGTATAGGCCGCTGGCGATCGATTCAATAGATATTGTATTGTGTATGACTAAGGCGATCAAAATCGTTTACAAGGCCCTTGACAAAATCATTATCTCATCTCTCCTGCCCAAATATAATAAGAACTTTGGCGATAGACCCTACGCAAATTAATACAAATTTAATAAAAAGCTTACATTGTACGATTATCGTACGTCCTTTCCCATACAGACTTCTATTTTTGTTATAATTCATCCTCTTGGAGTTCTTTTTATTGTTCTTAGTACTGTATCCTGATATCATATTGATTTCTGTATATTTAGGTAACTTAACTTCTTTTTGTTGCACATTGATATCTTGAGTATTGACACCAATAAATTCAGATTTCAAATAATTCGTAATACTACTACTATTACTTAATTCTTTTTTGCTAGTTGCTTTAGCACTGTCTGTGTGTGATTTGTCATTTTGATTCTTATTACTTTCTAATAACGGGATACTCACAGCTTCGGCTTTTATACCAGGATTATGTCTCATATTATTTTGGGCATAATTTACTACATCTATTGCTACTTCTGAATGAACAACTTTATTATCATCTTCTGCTTTATTTACTTCATTGAATTCGTTTTGTTCACCGTCCATAATTTCTCTGTTAAGTTACCTATAATATGCAATATCCAAACATTGCATCTATTTTAATGGAGAAATATAATTACCCTCTAAATGAGAGTTTCCTAATAAATCTAGCACTCTCAAATTGATATATAAACAATTATAAAATAATTATGCCAAACTGCAACCATAGTGCTCAGTTTTAGGTGTTTATAGGCCGATGTCTTTGTCGATGTTCAGGATATAGACAATACCGTCGTAATAGAATAGAATAGAATTATTTATTTCAGATAATTATAAATCCATATCTTGTTAATATGTTAGATACAATATTAGCTTATAATTATGTTAGTGTTGTTAGTACATATCTGCATGTATATTATTATAAAAATCCATTCACTACTCTCACCCAATGTTTTTGTATGGGGCAGTCGAAACGTCCTGCAATGATTTGCAGAATGCCATTTTTAGCATCTCGCAGACGCTGCATCGATGAAGCCGATTTTTTGCGAATTATGGATTTGAAGCCGTCCGTGTGGGCATCAGCAAACATCCCGGAGGCACTGCAACGCCACGGTAGCCTTAATAACATTCTGAAAGCATTGTTATATTGGACCCGCAGAGTGTCATAAGATCGCAGTAATAATCTATACTTTGATTATATAGTATTAGGGAATATAAGTATATATTCTGTAAGAAATTAGTAAGTATATTAGTCGTGGAATCTTCATTTAAACAAATTCTTTTTTATTTTCATTTCACCTACTCGGAACTACTGTAATACCAGGGTGAAAAGTATCTATTCGATACATAGTCGCGAGTGATAGCGCGTGGGAAGCTGCCACCTTCTTTTGCGAGGTCCACCTCTCTACCGATCCTTGGTAGACGTTTACGTATACGTTTAGCCTTAAGGGCGGATTTGCGCTAGCAACTTGTCTTTTGTGTCTTAATACTATTATATAAATTACGTGTTCTTATTTCACCAATTCTGAACTCCCGTCGCCCATATGCATTTTGAAAAAGGTGTTATTTCAACATAACAAACAGACTCACAAGACAGAAGTTTTGCATATTTATATCACCACGCCTGTTTTTTCCACGAAGGGTAACATTCCATGGAGCAGTCTATCAATTTGGTCCCTCCATCTTAATATACCCATAATGGAGGGACCAAGCATTTTCTTAAAATGTATATGAAGATTCGCCCACGTTTAGGTATGTTTATGTCCCATGTAATAGGGGTCAAAACTATTGTTAATAACCGGGCACAAATCCAGACTCCAACTGCTACTTAGAATTCCATAAAAAACTCAGTTACACTCTGCTGGACCTGGGAATCGAACCCAGGACCGTAACAGTCGTGGTAAGGACCACTATACTAATGAGACAGTATTTTTTTATGGAAAAAAAGACACCAGAAAATACTAACACGTTTAATGAAAAATAAAAAATCAAAAACAATATACATAAAAGAGAATTCAATTCATTCGACACCAATAACTTCGTATTATTATCAGTTTCCTAAAAACTCATTTGGAGATGAGGGTTTAGCAACTTTACTAAATTGCTTTCGACCTCGAGGTTGGAACGGTGCCGGAGGAATGGAACGGAAACAATCGGTCGTGACACCCTGTTGAAGAACTATAAATCTGAACAAGAGTGTAGTGATTCTATTCTTGAAAAATGGTGGTAACATTCTATTGAAGAACTATATAATTGAACAGGAGCGTAGTGAGCCTCTTCTTGCAAAGGCGAATTCACCTATTGAAGAACTATAAACCTATCTCGCATCGAGTCAAGCATTGAGTCATATCTACAAGTTGTTATAGTCGTCATGAATCATCTCGAGTATAGATTTGACGACTTCCACAATCCAGTATCTCGATCAGGACTGTTTCCGAAAAGGTTTCAGTACCATACAGCACATCCATATGCTGCAGTAGGTTATACAGAAGACCGAGAAATAGAATCTGCAACTATGCTTAGCTTTGTGGACTATGAGAAACCCCTTGATTCGATTCAAACTTAGGCGGTGCTGCAAAGTCTGTAGTGGTACCACATTATCTCTTGGAAAAAATGCCACCTTGTCTGTCTACAAGTATAGCGTACAAGCGCTATCCCATTGCAAAGAAGTGTTAGATAATGTAATTTGTTCACCCATGCAATGGATGGCCTTCAAGCATCTGAAGTAAAAAGTTTTCGTCTTTAAAATCAATGGGGAGTACATCATACCTCTTCGATTTGCAGATTTTATTGTAGTCATGGCAGAATCGCTGCAAGAGCTCAGCACAATGCTCAATGACCTAAACAAAGTTTCCAAACAGGTGGGTTATAAAATAAACATTGGTTTGATTAGTCATGTCGTAAGCTCATGCATGTCATACCCATACTAAATTATTAGTAAGTTTTGCATATATATATCACCACGCCTGTTTTTTCCACGAAGGATATCATTCCAGGAACATTCCATGGAGCAGTCTATCAAACAATGATTACGTAAATTTCCTTACGATTACGTAAGGAAATTTTTTCTCACAGCTGTTTTAGATTATGTCTAGAATCTGAAGAATCTAAGAATCTGACTCGGCTCGGCAGTATTCAAGAAATTACTCGACGTCTTTTACGTACTTTAAGACAAAAAATTAACACGTTAACCAGTGTGTATTACCAGTAATGGCATGTGGCACAGGGACGTGGCTACTCACTGTGGGACTCATAAATAATCTCAAGGTCACTGAACGAGCTATCTATGCTTGGCATTTCTCTACGTCTTTTGGAGCGGGGATTAATCGAACCAAGGTTGTTGCTGGAAGAACGAAGAAGAACACGCTTAAGTGGACTGCCACTACAGGCGGGACAGGCTAGTAGAATTGATGACCTTGAGGGAAAAAAGGTTTTCGATTGAAGATCACGCATTGAAAATCTCAATGTAGGACGACCTCGTACGAGATGGGTGAGGTTGGATGAGGGCAGCATATAACCGATCCTTGTCAAATCTATATAGACCTACGTTCAGCAGTGAACCTCTTTTGGCTGATAGGATGAAAGGACCTCGTGCACAATGCGACCGGGAACTTTCGTATCACGGCACAGCAGCCAAAGCCTTGGAGTGAGTTTACATAAAACTTATTTTTACAAATTTGTTTGACAGTTCTAAATTGAATCACTACTGAATAAACATAATTTAAAAAGCTTCGACTCATCGACTAATCTTCACCCAAAATTCCTAATATTTTCACAAGTTTCAAGAATATATCGACTATAGATGTATACAGCATAAAAGCGCCCAGTGCGTAGTCCTGCTCACTTAGCTCCACGGCTCTTCCTCCGAGTATCATCTGCAGCTCCATCGTAAGGACCTATTAAAAAAAACTTTTTATTAAATTCTACATAGTGAAGGGATCATTCCATATTTAGCTTAAATTGACTGACTGGAAAAATAAACCGATTTCATAATGATGATAAATTATATTCATTACTCTATATAATATATTCTACAAATCTTTTAAAGACACTTTTACGAGTCGCAGTTTTTAACTAGTTGGCACATTAGCTCTGAGAACAAACGCCGAAACGAACTCGGAGAACCATGATCTATATTTTAAACTCCAGTCCACTCCACGGTCCGTCACACGACGATACCAGATTAGCAAGACATTTACGTAGGTCATTTGAAATACTCAAAACTGCCAAAGTACGAGATTTAACTAGCCTACATAGTACTCACATTTACATTTTTATAACAAGATATAAAAAAAATAACCCATTTTGCTACTGGACGCGTCACACTACCGAAGTTATCCACTCCGATAAAGTGCCGCTTAACTACCATCCTTCAATACAAATATATATGACCGCAAACTCAAAATCATATCTTGTAAAATCGTTAGATTGATTTTAAAATTATCAACTGTTTAGCATAAAAAAATAATCCTATGTCCAGGAATAATGGTTTCCAGTTTATAGCCTAAGTTGCATGCGGCGTGGGACCTGTGGGTGCCAACTTAAGACGAGTGTCCGTCTCGAGGGCGACATTGTCATATCAATATGTCATATTGTTGTAGTAGAGCAGCATGAATGGTTCGGCAGGACCGAGGAAGTACTGACCTCCTACAGAATATCGAAGTCACGTAGCAGTATACATATGATGCTGTTGCGTTTCGTACGGTGAGTGTCAATTCCTCCCTCAGTACCGTTCCTTCTCCTTTTCTCCTTTGCCCTTCCTTTTCCTTAAATAGGCTCGGCAACGCATCTGCAACTCCTTTGGTTTTGCAGATGTCCATGGGCGGCGATTACTACTTACCATCAGGTAGCTCGTCTGCTCCCATAAAGAAATTGTCTTCCCCGTCACTATTGCGCGACATTTGCAGATTACACTTTTAATATAGTTATTATGTAGATTGTTTTTTGTAACAGGATAATCATTATATTATCTCGGGACTTCATGAGCCAAAATGGTTCAGTATTGATCTTGAAAGACTAGCATAATGTTAAGCCGTTTATTATATTAAACTACCACGTATTTTACGTGGTCACGTACGTTTTAAACCACGTATTTTAATTACAAGAATGTTACTACAAACTTTCAAAGACTTTCGTTGATTTTTTTTTTAAAAAAAAAGCTTACTAGCAATGTGGGTCACACATTACTAGTAATCTTGCTTACCCCTCGTGCTAAGCTAAATGCTTGTGTTACGAGTGGGTTCACGTCGGTAGTGCAATGGGTGAGTTTCGAACCGGCAACCACATGATCGCAAGTCCGACGCCCTAGCCATTAGGCTACCGCCGCTTCAATTATAATTCGAGACAGGACCAAACAAATTTTGTATGGAGCGTGGAGTGGAGACTATCCGTTTAATTACCACGCGACAACGCCTATAAACTAAAAACAGTGAAAACCAGTATATTCTATGATATAGGAAAATTTCTAAAATTATGGTATTTTTGGCACGCACGGCTACTCATCGAGCTATTCAAAACAAGTTTACGCTGGCCTCTTATTGTATGGAAAGCCTATACAATGCGAGATCAGTTTAAACTGGTTTTTGTATAGATTGACAGGTAGCCGTGTGTACGGTGGCCAGCACATCAAGTTACCACAAAATGTCAAATTATCTCAGCTGATTTTGAAATTAATCATCAACATTTTAAGGTTTAAAATCATTTGGAGAAACTTTACAGTTTTGTATAGCCTGATCTGCTGGCGACTGTACATACCTATTCGGGTTTTATAGTATGAATAATATACTCACAACAACATTGATGAGGGTTCCAACAATGAGTATGACTAATGTTAAGGGTTTGTATCGAGTTCTCGTCACTAGCATGGTGAGTCCAATAATCATCACCAACGCACTGAACGCAGCGGCTACCACGATTATATACAACAAGAACTTTGTGAAATCGAACTGAAAAAAGGCATGAACTCATCATCCTCCTATTCTTTTCGTAGTTGTCCATCTAGTATGTTAGTGTCGTCTTCTAAACTATCATCTTCATCATCATCATGTCACCATATCAGCCCATTGCTGTCCACTGATGAACGAGCGAACCTCCCCCAATGAGCGCCAACCATAAAACTAAACTATATTATAATAGCTGCCTCGTTGGTCTAGTGGTCCCAATCGCGACTGCTACGCTAGAGGTCTTGGGTTCGATCCCCAGGTCGAGCAAAGTGTTATTAAGTTTTTCTATGAAATTCTCAGTATCAGCTCGGAGTCTGGATTTGTGCCCGGTGAATGGCAATAGGCTCGCCCCCTATTACATGGGACCCAAACATACCGGCGAACTGTGGGTGTACATTAAGTACACCTCTGCTTAACCCTTCGGGGAATACAGGCGTGATGGTATGTAATTATAATAGTTTTCCGCCCGCGACTTCGCCCGCGTAGTCTATACATTCCTTTTAATTTAACAGGATATTATATAGACATTGAACTAACTGTTAAGGACGTCATGTTGGTTGAAAGACAGTAATGTCTTCAATAGATGTTGCTGACGTCACCTGAAGACATAAAATGTGGAAGAGAAATTCGACATCACAGACAGTTGTGTGAGTAGCTTTGTTGGTAAAGCGAGACCGAATTTTTCTTTCACTAGAAAATTCATATATGAATCAGTTGTTATATTTCCTTACTCTGGTACATGCCAAGGCCAGGCACACTGCAACTGTGATGGTCGTGGCCAGGAGAGCTAGCATAATAATATCGGTTTTGTATCTAGCTGTGACGTAAGCCGCAATAATACTCATGAAAATCACCTGAAAATAAAATTTAAAACTACTAAATTAAAAAATTAAAAAAACCTCGACAATTGTATTACTTATATCTCGACAGATTTTCATTAAACATAGCTAAGAACACTCCAAACAAAAATAAAATCAAAATTGGTTCATCCTTTCGGGAACAACAATGCCACAGACAGACACACACACACACACACACACACACACACACACACACACACACACAGACAAGTCAAACTTATAACACCGAGTCGTTTTTGCGTCGGTGGTTAAAAAAAATATTTTTAGAACCAAGTCCTTTCCGCTCTACCTACACTTTCCGTACGAAACGCAACAGTATACATACTGCTACTTGACGTCGATATTCTGTGGGAGGGTAGTATTTCCCCGTCCTGTGCCAGCGAGGCACCACTACGACAACATTATGATATAGAGTATTTGATTAATAACGCCTATACTAGTAGCTAAACCCAAAACCTGAGTCGATAGGTCCAGTCACTAGCCTCATCTCAGGCTGCCATATCAGATACTACATAACATACCATCACGCCTGTATTCCCCGAAGGGTTAGGCAGAGGTGAACTAATGTACACCCACATTTCGCCGGTATGTGTAAGTCCCATGAAATAGGGGGCGACCCTATTGCCATTAACCGGGCACAAATCCAGACTCCGAGCTGCTACTGAGAATTTCATAGAAAAACCCAATAACACTTTGCTCGACCTGGGGATCGAACCCATGACTTCTAGCGTAGCAGTGGCCCTTAGGACCACTAGACTATTGAGGCAGGCAGATAATATAACAGCATTGAAAAACTTACCGCCAAAAATAAACATATGAAGTTCCATGGTGGTACCCTAGTACAAGCACTGCACATCATGGCATAATTTAGACTTATCATGCCTAAACTGAAAACAATAACAAACATTATTTCAATATTGATGACGTCACGTACAATGTCGAAAAAAAACTGTTGAGACTGATCCCACGTAAATAGGTCATAGTATATCTCTTGCTAAGCTAATATAAAACTATAGTAATCATTATCATCAGCTTATACTCATCCCTTCCTTATAGGTACTACGGGAGCATATCAAAGAAACAAATTGAATTAAAATATCTTTGTACTGATGAAATGTTAGCTGATGTTTTGACAAAACCTTTAAGTGCTGAGAAACATAATAAGTTTGTGTCAAAAATATTAAAATGTAGTACACCAGTGTATCAGTGTATGTGTCTCTTGTGTACTTAACCAGAGAGACGCAGGTTCACACCCTGCCTGATATCGAATTTTTCTTTCACTTGAAAATTTCTTACATTAGAAAATTCATATCTTTGTGAAAGTTTAAAATAAAATAATCTTTTCAACTTACACTCCTATTATAAGAAAAAATAACCCGTATCGGATAAACACCTTCTTGAAATCTCTGTAAATGACGAAAAATATATTATTGAGATTTTATTATGTAAACAATAAAATTAAATTTCCTCAAGCCTTTAATCCGAAGGTTTAACAGATACTGAATGAAAATGAATAATTTCACTGAAAAAAAAAACTACACAAACACAAGCACTAAAAGATATCAGTTCACTGATATCTTTCAGATTTTTTCTAAACGCTGAGAATTTCAAACTTCAAACTTTTATTTGCATAAAATGTGTTTATTAATGATGGTACATAATTATAAATGATTTAATCGGTCATGGGCGACAGATATTTTAGTTTTATACGCGGACAAGTGAAGATCCAAGTGAACTGATAAGTGATTTCCAGTGTGACATTGTAGTGTGACGAGTACCTGCTTATTGGCACAAGGCACTCAGTACTGACGTTTGAAATATTTTAAGAGCCACATGAGAAGTCTGCCAAACCCACAGTAGGCTGGCGTGGTGGAGTTTATCGGAATCCGTAATCGCATTCTGAGAGGAGACTCGTACCCAGCTGGAGAATGTAATGGGTTGATGACGATAAAGATGATGAGAAACCAGTAAAGGTGATGAATATAAAAAAAGGATAAAACCAAAGAGAGATGGATGTATTTATGTGAAAGATGATATATTTACAAAGGACGTAATTAATGAGATGACGGTTGATAGAGATGTATTGACGAAAAGATTACCTGCCCCGAGGGATCTTAAATAAATTAGAATGTATTACTTACGTCATGTAAACAAAAATCACAAAGCCAGCCGTCAGAATAAGCATAAAAAGCACGATAGCGAAAACAATTCTAACGAATAAATTTCGGTCTGGCTCATAATACAGTTGTGGTCCTGCACCTTCGGGTATATGAGTGCCTGAAACTAAAGAAAATAATAAAGTGTGAGTTCCAATCACGCACTGGAGGTTCACAAAAACAACTCATTTATTTTAAGAATGACGAATATCTATACTATATTAATTAAAATTTCTTAAATTCGTAAGAAATATTTCATCTCAAGGATAATATAATTGGACTGGTCATTACCAAAAATCTTAGTTACAGGAGGAAACTTAAACCACTATAACATTACATCAATAATGTAGCAAAGTGAGTTAACACAAGGCTTACCATTAAATTGCACCCAATATTCTTGTTTGTTTATTCCATATACCTTTTGTTCTTTTCTGTTGTTTGTAAGATGGGCGTTATCTGTATTTTCTTTCGATTTTTTTTCATTGTCTTTGTCTTCGATTTTTACACTAGTTGTAGTTATATTCAAATTATCAGGCGTTTTAGGCGTTTCTGCGATGTTGTTTTCATTTTGTATTTCTATAGCTATATGATCTTGATTTAGTGTATCGGGTTTCATTTATATTTCTTTAATTTTCATATACATTACTCTTCGATAAACATTATTTCATATAAAAGATTTCATATAAAAGAAAATTCTTACAAAATTCTTAATCACAAGTTTGACGTGGTTGTCAACAATGTAATATTGGAAAGTTGTCAAATTATAATTATTTTCACTGATCGACATAGGCCAACGCATAAGAACCAAAAAGATTATATTCAAGTAAAAAAGCGGCATCCAAGTAAGCCATATTAATGATCGAGTAATCCCAATATTTGCACTAATTTCAGGTATATATCTAGTATAGACGTATAAATCAGAAATGCTGCTAGGGCATAGTCCGCTTCGCTTATTTCTATGGCTCTACCTCCTAATATCATTTGAAGTTGCATTGTAAGCATCTGAAAGTTAAAATATCGACATAGTAATACAAGAATCATCCCTTACGAAATCTAAAGAAAAAATAGATCCGCACTTAATACCTGTAGAACAATTTGGTATTTTCCTACTTAAGGCGCAACTTTTCACCTTAGGCACCATTTTTTTGTTATCGTCATTTATTTAATATCGTTATCGTAGAAGATTGAATTTGGCGCTTAAGGCTGAGCGATTAAACTGATCTTTGTCAATATAAGGGTGACGTCGAATGTTGACCAACATTGAACTACTTCACTCGCCATAAATTTTCTTTCATAAAATGTCTTCAAATTGCGGATGTTCTTAAAAAAGGCCACGTTCCGAGCCGACGGAAACCGACGGTCATATGCATGAAGAGATTAATGAATGTAGATGAAGCGAAAGTAGTGTGCCAGGATCGTAGCAAGTGGAAATCTATTGTCTCTGCCTACCTCCATGGGAGACAGGTGTGATAATATGTATGTATGTGTATGTATGTATAAAATGTCTTCACAAATATTACTGTACTTTATTGACTTACCACAACTTGTATTAATGTTCCTATAATCAATATAACCACTAATATTGGTCTCATCACATTTCCAGTCACCATCATTGATATCAATATAATCATCACAATCACGGAAAAAGCTGTCGCTATGACAACAATATACAACAAATAACTGGTGAAATCAAACTGAAAAATATAAAAACAGATAGAGGCCTAATGGCTAGGACGTCGGACTTATGATCATGTGGTTGCGGTTTGAAATCCACCCACTCAGATCAAATAAAAAGTCGAGATTGAACTTTGCGAACAAAGAAGTGAGGCCGGGCGATTACACGCACACACGTATACCGAAACTACGCCTTATCTTGTCAGTCGAGCTATCGACCTATCGAAAGCCCATCTGACGAGATAAGGCGTAGTTAACTAATACATGTGTGCGTGTAATTGTGTGTTGAACACGGCATGGCGTAGTTTTAGCCGGCCTCACTTCTTTGTTCGCAAAGTTCCATCTTAACTTTTTATTTCATCTGAGCCCACCCATTGCACTACCGATGTGGACCCACTCCTAAGACAAGCACTTCAGCTTAGCACGAAGAATTAACAATCTAAATATATATAATTCAAAGGTGACTGACTGACTGACTGACTGACTGACTGACTGACATAGTGATCTATCAACGCACAGCTCAAACCACTGGACGGATCGGGCTGAAATTTGGCATGCAGGTAGATGTTATGACGTAGGCGTTCGCTAAGAAAGGATTTTGATTAATTCTACCCCCAAGGGGATAAAATAGGGGATGAAAGGTTGTATGAAACTTTGTAAATTTTAAACCGATCGGGCTGAGACTTTGCATGTATAAAGCTACTATGACGTAGGCATTCCCTAAGAAAGGATTTTGATTAATTCTACCCCCAAGGGGATAAAATAGGGGATGAAACTTTGTATGAAATTTTGTAAATTTTAAACCGATCGGGCTGAGACTTTGCATGCATAAATCTAAATATATATAATTCAAAGGTGACTGACTGACTGACTGACTGACTGACATAGTGATCTATCAACGCACAGCTCAAACCACTGGACGGATCAGGCTGAAATTTGGCATGCAGGTAGATGTTATGACGTAGGCATCCGCTAAGAAAGGATTTTGATTAATTCCACCCCCAAGGGGATAAAATAGGGGATGAAAGGTTGTATGAAACTTTGTCAATTTTAAACCGACCGGGCTGAGACTTTGCATGCATAAAGCTACTATGACGTAGGCATTCCCTAAGAAAGGATTTTGATTAATTCTACCCCCAAGGGGATAAAATAGGGGATGAAACTTTGTATGAAACTTTGTAAATTTTAAACCGATCGGGCTGAGATTTTGCATGCATAAAGCTACTATGACGTAGGCATTCCTTAAGAAATGATTTTGATTAATTCTACCCCCAAGGGGATAAAATAGGGGATGAAACTTTGTATGAAACTTTGTAAATTTTAAACCGATCGGGCTGAGACTTTGCATGCATAAATCTAAATATATATAATTCAAAGGTGACTGACTGACTGACTGACTGACTGACATAGTGATCTATCAACGCACAGCTCAAACCACTGGACGGATCGGGCTGAAATTTGGCATGCAGGTAGATGTTATGACGTAGGCGTCCGCTAAGAAAGGATTTTGATTAATTCTACCCCCAAGGGGATAAAATAGGGGATGAAACTTTGTATGAAACTTTGTAAATTTTAAACCGATCGGGCTGAGACTTTGCATGCATAAAGATACTATGACGTAGGCATTCCTTAAGAAATGATTTTGATTAATTCTACCCCCAAGGGGATAAAATAGGGGATGAAAGTTTGTATAAAACTTTGACAATTTTAAACCGATCGGGCTCAGACTTTGCATGCATAAAGCTACTATGACGTAGGCATCCCTTAAGAAAGGATTTTGATTAATTCCACCCCCAAGGGGATAAAATAGGGGATGAAAGTTTGTATGAAACTTTGTCAATTTTAAACCGATCAGGCTGAGACTTTGCATGCATAAAGCTACTATAGGCATCCCCTAAGAAAGGATTTTGAGATGCAGGCTATATAAGATTAGTAACTTTTCAGTATAAAATATACGAATTTCTGTATGCTAGCGCCATCTACATTGAGTTATTTTGGAGAGAACTTTGAATTAACCATTTTTGTGCATAGTGCATAGATAATAATATCTAGCGGATTATATTTGACGAAGAAGCATTATTATATTTTACGCCGGCTGATATCGTATAGTACGGTGGCCAGCACATCAAGTTACCACAAAATGTCGAATTGTATAATACATACGTATTATAGTACAGAAAAGCCGAGAAACCACGCGGGCGAAGCCGCGGGCGGAAAGCTAGTAATACTATCAATGTGCAACCAACATTGCTAATAAGGTTTTTTTTTTCAAAGAAAAAAGATTATTAAACACAATTACAAATCGGCTCTTTGAAGCCATTTTAGCTCCCGTTGACGAATAAAAAGAATTTAATCAAAAACCAAGGGTAATGATGTCTTCCTTATATGGATCTGCATACAACAGCGACAATTTTTTGTTGCGAACGCAAAGCTACAGAGATATCCTTCCAAGCTTTAACAATAGGCTTGATGACCTACATACATATTCTTTTGGAAATTGTATTTTGATCTCAAGACTGATCATGAGACTATTACTAATATTAAAAAGCTTACTTTTGAACAGGCAAGAAGGACACAAACAAAAGTCACCGCCCCAGTTGTAATAACAGCATGAAATATGATTTCCGTTCTATAGTAAGATGATATCTTTGCTGCTAAGATGCTCATTGAGACCGTCTGTAAGGTAAATCTCCAGTTTAGTGAGCCCAAGGAACCTTTATACTTTTAGACTTCTTATTGTGATGGGAGGTTCAAGTCTTTATAAGACATGTTACGTCCTACTTCTTACCACCGATAATTAATTAATTGCTAACTTGAAATGAAAACCTTGTAATAGCGAATACATTAAAAAAATAAGAAACTTTCATCTTTGAGTGATCATGATGCATCGGGCACGGGGGATCTCTCAGAGTGAGAGACGCTTAGTTGTTGTTCACCACGCTAGCCTACTGTGGGTTGGCAGACTTCACACGACATATTGCCATTCACCGTGCACTATCCCAACTCCAAGCTGCTGTAGCGACATCTAGCGCGCTACATAACAACTACGTCGAGCGAATCCTGAATCGCGCAAGTGAAGTTTACCGCGCCAATCGCATATATACAACGGCCTGACATCAACCGTTGGGCCGTAGCCCGCCAGGCGAAAACACCTGCCTAGTTGGAGGATCCTTCCTTTGGTAGGAGAGGCAACACATCTCGCCTCTCTACACTGCTACTGAGAATTTATAGAAGAATCCAATAACACCTTACTAGACCTGGGAATCGAGCCCAAGATTTCAAGCATATCAGTCACGCTTAGCAACACTAGTTTAATGAGGCAGTTCAAACCATGAGTTACCATGAATGGCTTTAAAGAAAAAGGTTTTACCGTTATAATTAAACAGATGATGTTGCATGGCAGTCGTCTGGCACAAGGCAAGCAAATCAATGCGCAATTTACCGTGATCAAACCTACTCTGTAAAATAATGTTAATGTTATTTCAGTGAAGGAAAAAATCAACTACGGGCACGATTCGAACCTGCATCAGACGTTATGACCAACTAAGCCACTGCCAAAGACCTCAATGCATAATGTGAAGGCAAATTTTGACCTGGTGGGTGGGACTTGCGGTGGCTTAGTTGGTCATAGTTTATGATGTATTTAACCAGAGGACGCTGTCCGCAGTCGAATTTTTCATTTGATAAAATAACTTTATAATCTTAAAAATACAAAAAGATTAATAATGTTAATATTATGATGTAGACTACCAAACAGTCCGCGCTACCAATAAAATATACACTGTGATATTTTAGTTGTATTAAACGCAAAAGAGCCTCATCATATTATTCGTCATTAAATATAAACGATTTGTACAATATGACCAACCCTAAAAAAGCGAAAAAAAACAGCTACATATTCCCTACATTTCATTTTGTCGAAGACCATTTTTCTATGAAACTGCTGACTTTTTTCAAGATTTCAGTGTAGTTCTTACAGTAAAAATTGATCATAATTATGAATTTGACGAGGCCCTTTCACGTTTAAGACAACAAAAATTTCACAGTGTATGTATATGTGTTCTTGAACTTGCGCCGTTTGTTTGTAAATAATCGAGCGATATTGTAAACCGACGAAATAAAAAAAAACTACAATTAATTAAAGAGAAGAAATAATTAAAATTAATATATGACATACATTTTTAATAATTTATAATCTACCTATAAGCAGCAACCAATACAGTACTTCTACTGCTTAATTTTTCACCTACTCACAATTTGACGGCCGTTCGCCGTCAGTTTGCGAAACATCGAAAATTGTATGCGTCTTATTATTATTTCATTGTCTGTTTACAATATTTCGTCAGTTAACAATCTAACTGCATTAACAACTAATGATATTTTAAAATTTCTGGTAATATAATATAGTTGTTGGAAGGGTAGCACAGTGCTTGATTTGGCAACAATAATTGCCACGTGCACAGAATGTCAGCTGGTCACAAAATCGAGGGCGCATATAGGTCCTTATTTAGTCTTACACCTTTGGCCGGAAGTTCTCTGGGTGAGTCCATCTTATCGTACAAAATGAATAACATTTGTTTTTCACTTTGGTGGACATTCTAAATCTTAGGGATGTGCTGAGTCAATTCAACAATTCTGGCATTTTCTTAGGGACGTTACGCAATAGAAGTACGAAATGTTATCTTTAGAGAAAAATAACATTAACATTAGTAATAAAAATATTATTTGAATATTGTTTTGTCCCCTCAGCCATCATCTTATTTGGAAACAAAGTATAAGGTTTATGTCATACAACTTACACTGATGGTAATATTATCAACCATGAAACTCTTCTAAAGAATTCTTTGAGTTCAGGCCTGAAATAAATACATGGCCAATAATTTTCAACATAATAAAAGAAGTAGATTATTATTATAACACTGTGATAACTATGTAGTGACTCAAAAACGCTCCCAACAATCAAGTGTCTGGCGATATCAAAATCATATTTTTTGATGTAGTTGAACTTTATCAAATAATCATATAAGACATGGCATTCGATATGAGGATGCTATTTCCGACGTCACAGAGAAAAATTATAAGAATTGATGTAACTGGCCTGAGACCAAAATGAAGAGGCAGTTAATAATACAAGCATAAAAACTATTCGTAACATCTGCGAAGAATATTTATCAATTACAAGCATGGAATAAGCATGATGATAAAATTAAAAGAAATACTCACGTTGCTAAAACTACGCCTAGGAAGGTAGCAGTTGCAGCTATCATTACAAACACAATACCCATCACTAAAGCAACAAAAGAGTTTCGAGAACGAGGATCGTATATAAGTGGACCTCCGCCGTCGTATCCATACGCACCATATCCGTCATATCCACTGTATCCCCCTTGTTGTCCTTGACCTTGGCCTGAAGAATACAAAACCGTTAAAAATGCCTAAATTTCCGGCGTTTGATTGTAAACTCATCGAAAATACAAAAATAATCTTTATTGTTTTTTGTAGTAAAGTGCATGAAGCTTTACTGGTAAAATAAAAGATCTTGGGAGTGTAGAATATTATTTAGAACAATAATTATCGAAGTTTTAGGCCTATTAAAATACCGAATGCATTCGCCGTAACACTCATCATCATCATTATACCTATCAGCCAAACGAGGTCAACTGCTGAAAGAAGGACTCTCCAATAGATTTCTGCCGCCTGTGCCTTAACACTAAACAGTGTTTTAATTTCATATTAATATCATTCATCAATTAATTATCAATACCCCATTTAATACTATTGTATATGTTTACTATCTATAGCAGCAGCTGATATCACTAAAACCTGAGACACTCATACAGCTTAAGCGAAAGTTGCATTTTATGAATTAGTATATAGTAGTGGCACGACCGGGGAAGTACTACTCTCCCACAGAATATCATAACTGTTGCGTTTCGTAAATGAAGAGCGCCGGTGCCCAATTCCTCCTTCAGTCCCCTTCCTTCTAATTTTCCCCTTCCCCTCACATTTCCTAAACAGACACGGCAACGCATCTGTAACTCCGACGATGCTGGTTTGTCGAGTTAACCCATAAAAAAATTAGTATGCGAGTTGTAATACTGTCGCATTTGCAGAACATGTGCGGAATGCCAACAGCTAATCATATACTCACCTCAACTCTCTCACTCATATTAGAGGCACCAGCTCTAATACAGTTTTATAGATTATAATTGCTGATATTACATATCGGACTAACACGCATTATGTGCACCTAAATACTGACCGTATTGTGTCCATACTGTTCGCTGTGGTTCCTGAGGCGACGGTTCTTGACGCCATGGTTGATGAATATACCTTGGCCGCTGGTAGCCTTGCTGGTGATGCTGTCTACGACCGAATATATTATCGTACAAGCCCATAACAGTAAATATTCTCCTCGGAGCTCTTCGACTATGTACATTAATCTTAAGGCCTGTTAAATCTACAAATTTTCCTATATCTATGAATATTTCATCGCTTTTGTCGGCTGGTGGTTCTATAGTATCTTCCATATCAATACACGTAAAACTTTTGCTGTCAACCCAACTAATTCCTCCCTCCGTTTCCCTTTCATCGTTAAGATGTATAGCTGCATCTGAATTGTCATGTCTTTTGGAATTATTTTGTTCATTTTCTACTTGTGTACTAGCGTTTTTATGAAGACTTGTGCCACTCATATAGTTATGGATATCTAAAAATATATTATTAATAAGTTAGTAATACTTGTATATCACATAAAATGACGTTTAGTTTTGTCTGCTTACCAAAAACGCAAGTCATAGAGAATATTAAATTAATATGAAATTATGGTAGTTGCAATCCAAGGAGTATCTCATGCAGAATGACATTAAATTCAAATTGTATATCAGAGAGTATGATCTACTTCACTAAAGAAAAGAAGTTTTAAAATAAAATTAAAAATACGAAGTCGGCCAATTTACGGGAAGTACAATTCCCTCTTATCTCCACAGATCAATTTACAAAGTGTAGGAATATCTTTCAATCAATATTTCAAACAGTTACTTCTTCAAGAATGTGGAAGATTGATGAAAATTCCCACTCTTCATTAAATAAATACTCATCTTATAACATGGTGTAGGTACAAAAATACTTATCTATAAGAATGAAAAAACATCAAAGTTCAGACGATTCATTCGCCAAGACTCACGTCGTTAATTTTGCTCTTTCCAAAGTAAGAAATTGAATAATATACGAGCAGAATTAGGTATGTTACTCAGTAGAGTATATCTAGTGTTTGGATGTATAAATCTAGTTATATTCGTATCCCAAAGAGGGACAAGTAAGTTGCCACTTTCTTCATAATTAGACTCATGCCTATTATCCCAGCCATTAGGAGGGCCCCAATCCATTTACCAGAGTCCTTTTGTCACGACGCCCAAGTGTGCCGGTTTCATTTTTCATATCTCCACACATAGGTCCATCATTGTCCCTTCCTAAAGTGGCTTGACGTAAGAAAATAATTTATTAGTCGTCTTTTATATAAACTCGCTGAAAATAATCTTGTTTGAATTGAGTTGTCGTTTTTGGTTAGAATTGTTGGAGTAAAATAAATTTATTTAATTAATAATTTTCATTGTAGTTGTCTGTGTCTATAGTTTCTGCCTACCCTTGTGGGAAAAAGGAGTAAGTATGTATGTATTTAATTAAGGACCAAAAGTAAAATGTATGATATTATAATCGATACCACCACGCCATACCATGGGAGCTTATTGTGCAAATCACAAGGGTTGCTTGAATAAGCTCCCATCTAGAAGATATAGATATAGATTTTGGTGTGCAATAAAGAATATTATATTCTATTCTATTTTATTTTTTTTAATCTGTTATGTGACCTCGGTATTTTAGTGGTCCCAAGCGCTACTGCCACGCTAAAGGTCGAACAATGTGTGTTTGGATTTGTCTATGAAATTCACATTAGCAGCTCGGAGTTCTACGAGCCTATTGCCATGAAATAGGCTCACACCCAATTACATAGGACCTAAACATATCGGCGAAATGTGGGTGTGCATAAATACCTACATATCTATCTATCCTTTGGAAGAATATAGGCGAGATGCTATGTAAGAAATCTTTATAAGTACTTTAGGTGAGAATTTTAGGTGTTAATACTAGATGGCGCAGTTTATGACTGATAACCTAATAAAGTTCTGGCAATTGTTGAAAATTTATAGACACTAACATGAATAACTCTTTAATAAAAAAAAAACAGCCAAAATAAACAGGTTGAAACAAAAAGAAATACTTAGCAATAACAACAAAGAATTTAAAATCCCTCTGCAATGTCCAATTTATTTGCAACATTAAAATTTCAATGCTCAACTCAACTTGAAACAAGAAAACTTAAACGAAAAATACTTTTCAAAGGAGTGCCGTACCTAGTTAATTTCTGCGGTGTCTTGTTGATGATAAAGCTTTGTTCATACAGATACTAGATACCATATTTTTGGCCTAACATCTGACCGCTAGCACATTTTAACCGACTTCAAAATTGGAGGTGGTTCTCAATTTGAATGTATTTATTTGTGTACTCCTGAAGCAATTTCGATGGTTCTTTTTAGGGTTCCGTAGCCAAATGGCAAAAAACGGAACCCTTATAGATAGAAAACAATAAATTTTGGGAGTTCCCCATACTTAGAACTGAAACTCAAAATTTTTTTTTTCGTCAAACCCATACGTATTATATTAAATAGGGTATTTATAGATAGGTCTTCAAAAATGATATTGAGGTTTCTAATATCATTTTTTTTCTAAACTAAATAGTTTGCGCAACAGACACTTCCAAAGTGGTAAAATATGTGTCCCCCCCCTGTAACTTCTAAAATAAGAGAATGATAAAACTAAAAAAAAATATATGATGTACATTACCATGTAAACTTCCAACGAAAATTGGTTTGAACGAGATCTAGTAAGTAGTTTTTTTTTAATACGTCATAAATCGTAATGGTACGGAACCCTCCGTGCGCGAGTCTGACTCGCACTTGGCCGGTTTTTTTATCTGATAGATTTTACTTAACAGGGATAAATTAATCGAACCCAGAATTTCTGGCGTAGCATGTCTTTAGGAAACTGTCGTTTCAAAAAATATATTTAGCCCTTGTACATAACCTTTGTTATGCAAGCTCGACTCTCTGTTTGCTTGTTTATAAAAGTTTAAAAGTATGGTTAATGCTGTCTGTTCGCGCCATTATTAATATTTGAAAAACCACTTAAAACCCGGTCTCCATTTACAAGAAACAAACTGATGAAATATTTCATTCAAAATAAAGTTAAGGAGTGACAACACTTGCAGGTCTTCATATTTCTTATTATCCTGGGTATTTTATTTATAAATATTTACTGGACTCAAAGTTCTCGAAATAAAATGTACGGCCTCGGACTTTTTGTAGCCATAATAAAATTATTAAATTAATTTTCTCTCGCTTAAAACGGCGATGGAAAACGTGTGAATTCTACCAAATCACGTTAGGCCAGGCCTAATGCCTCTGATTCTGAGAGAAGACCCGTGTCCAGCATTAGGACAATATAATAGGATGATGAAAATTTGCAGGAATACTTATAAAGCGTTGATTTCTTCATTAGTCTGGTCTCACATCAAATAAACCGAATAATACCCAATAATACCGAACCTACGCCTTATCATGTCAGTCGAGTTTCGATACCTTGATAGCTCGACTGACAAGATAAGGCGAGGTTAACTAATACATATGTGCGTGTAATTGTGTGTTGTACACCGTTAGGCGTAGTTTTAGCCGGCCTCACATCTTTGTTCGCAAAGTTCCATCTTAACTTTTTATTTGATCTGAGAGTCTGGTACGACACTAGAGGGTTCGATTCCCAGGTCAAGCAAAGTGTTATTGGGTGTTTCTATAATAGTTACAGTAGCAGCCCCGAGTTCTGATTATTGTGCTCGGTTAATGGCAATAGGCTCGCCTAACATGTCGGCAAAGTAATGTTGTACATTAGTACCTTAACATCTGCCTAACCCTTTGGGAATGTAGGTGTGATGATATTTTTATTTAGGGCGTAAGACACGCCTTATATAACCCTGCCAACAACTCTGGTCGCCGACGATTCCTGAGAGTATTCCGCACTAAAAAAGGCATTTATTGATACCCTAGCTTTCCGCTCGCGGCTTCGCCCGCTTGGAGTATACGTTTCTTGTCATTTAACGGGATAAATATATAGCCTATGTATATGTCACTTGTAGCTTTCTATTGGTGAAAGAATTTTTCAAATCGGTCAGTTCTTTCACAGCCTATTCAATGAAAACAAATAATCAAATCTTTCCTCTTTATTTTCAACCGACTTCAAAAAGGAGAAGGTTCTCAATTCGTCTGTATGTCTTTTTTTTGTATGTTTGTTACGCGATATCTCCGCCAATGATGGACCGATTTTAATTATTATTGTTTGGTAGTTCATACTTCAGAGGTGGTCCCGTTCAAATTTTATGGAAATCGGTTAGGCAGTTTTGAAAATATCAACAAAATTCTAAAAATGGTTTACATCGATGATATTATCGTTTACTCTGAAATATCGCTGTCTTATTGGAGCAGTGCGTTTAGTTGGCTAACAAGTACTTCTAAACAAAGCTTTCCACTAAAAATTACAAAATAAAATTACTTTTAATAAAAAAGTTAAACCGCCTTAATCTTACGTGACGAGGTTAATATTGACTTCTAAGATTCTATTAAATTGTTTGTTAGTTGGTTACAAGTGAAATTAATAAAAGTGTATTAAAAAAACCATACAAAAATAGCACCTATTCCATTTTTGAAGTCGCTTAAAAATCTTAATTTTAACAAGCTGCCAAATTCAAAATAATCTTGATTAGAATGCAATACTAGAGGAATCCAATTACAGTTGTATAAATAGGTAATTGAGATATAGAATTCAAAACAGTGTTAGCAAGGAAATTGGAAGGGACAGGCCCGGGATATGTCCTTTAGACATCGTTAGAGACAATTCAATTATCGTTATTTGAGCACACAATGTATTTGACCTACTTTTTAGTGTGAATCGGAAAACACATTCTGTTCAAACTAAAATAAAGTTTAATGAGATAGCTGACATGCATTCCAGATCAACTTCTTGGAAATAATCTCTACGAAATAATAAAACAGTGCCCCGCCTCCGTCTGTTTGCGAAAAACTCAAAAACTACTAAACAGAGTTTAGTAGTTTTTGAGTTTATAGTTTGTTAAGGTGTTGTGTGACCTGACTTCTATTTGAGTGGGTCTTCTGATTTTAACTTTTTTATTAAAAGTAATTTTTATTTAGGTATTTACGAAAGAAACAAACAGTCACACACACATACGTACGTTAGATACACACACACACACGTAAGATATTTTTTAAAATCTTAGTTTCAATGTGGGTCGCACATTACTAGTATTCTTGTCAACCCCTCGTGCATACAAATGCTTGTGTTACGAGTTGGTTCACGTTGGAAGTGCAATGGGTGGGTTTCGAACCGGCAACCACATGATCGCAAGTCCGACGCCCTAGCCATTAGGCTTCCGACGCTTTAAATTGTTTGGTGAGTTTTAAAATATACTTGATTACCTTATATCCGCTGATCGGTTCATCAAAAGTCATGAAACAAGTAATGTTGTTTTGATCAAAGAAAAGAATAAGCACTTTTCATAGAACTATGATATTTCGTTTCCTATTCCAACTTCGCGAGTACACCAAATTTCCCTAGAGACCTCACAAATTTTACGAGAAATCATCTTTTCGAATGTTATGCGCTTCACATGGGTAATAATTTTTCATGCCACTGCAAGTTTACAGGAAATAGAAGTCAATATTCATTTCTATATTAGTGTGCCGCGTTTTATCCTAAAAACATCAAAGGGAATTTTCTTTAAATAAATAAGATTCAGTTTTGCATAACTCCACAGATAATTATTGCTTCGGAAAAATTAACACTTAAAAACCATCGTAATCGATACAATTGTCAATTTTGAACAAATGTTTTAAGGTCTTATGTTTATTACGTCACTAGTTGTATAGGTATCGACAGCCTCATTAGTCTAGTGTGTGGTCCTAAGCGCCATTGCTACACTAGAGGTCCTGGGTTCGATCCCCATGTTAACCAAAGTGTTATCGGGTTTTTCTATGGAATTCTCAGTAGGAGCTCGGAGTCGGGACTTGTGCTCGGTTAGTGGCAATAGGCTCACCCTATTACATGGCATCCAAATATACACCTCTGCCTCACCCTTCGGGGAATACAGGCGTGATGGTATGTTAGGACTAACATTAATAAATAGAACCATAACCTATACAGATTATTCTAGGATAGTTTCTCGACACAATAATTCAACTTTCCATACTATTAACAGTTGGAAACTCGACGATAATACTTTACACTACATACATTACGATCTACTTAAGGCCGCGTGCAGATATAACTCGCTATATAAATCAAATGTAGCTGACTGAGCACTTGCCCTTTATTAGTTCGTTGTCCGTACTCCGGCCCCAATTCCCAAGCTATCTTGCACCACAGCCTAATGAAATTGAACAGCGAGACAACATCTGGCTCACTTACAGCCGCTTTCAATAACGAATCTGTCAGTAGATTTGATTACGAGAGGTATATTTTTGACATAATAACTAATTTCAAAATTATATCTCTTGTAACCGAACCAGAAGCAGTTCCATTAGCAAAAATCTAAACTCCAAACTGCTACTAAGTATTTAATAGAAAACTCCAATATCATTTTGCTCGACTAGGGAAACTAACTCAGGACCTCAAGCGTAGCAGTCTCGCTCAGGACCTCTAGACTAGTGAGATAGCAAAATTTTATTAATTAAAGTTAAATATTATATATCAAATATACACAATAATAATTCTGCTTGCTTAACAGTTCTCGCACCAAAAAACTTTAATAAGTTTTAAAGATCAAGCGTGTTAGTATGTACGAGTATGTCACCGTAAAATTGTAAATACCGTTAGATGATAATTTATCTCGCGAGTTTGTAAGCTGTCGATAGATTGTGAACTCAACATACTGCTTACAATTTAACGCATTATTTTTCGGTAGATCTATCGAAGTGAAACAGTCAAATTGCGAAATGATATGCGACGGATCGCACCTCGCGCGCTGATTATTGCCGTAATTTGTAATGTATTTTAAATTGTAAGCGTTTATAATATCACGAGATAGATTATTATCCAACGATGTTTACAATTTACGGTGACATGTACATGTTAAAGTAATTAGTTCACTGCAATTATTATAGTCTGTGGTCTAGCAAAGAGTTTGTAACGTTTAATGAATTTGCACCTTATGCAATCGCAGGGGGCGTGCCGACCGCGCCATACTAATGTGAACTTCAAGTGGAGATAGCACCAGAGAATTATGGAGTGAGCATGTGGGGTCATTAATTAATGTCATTGTCATAGAGAACCATAAAAATACTGCTGAGGTTAAGATTTAACTCGTAACTATAACATATTCCTCATATCCCCACTTCCATAAAAATATTACAAATGCGAAAGTGATGCTGTCTGTTTGTTAAGTTTTCACACTTAAACTGCTGAGCCGATTTTGATGATTTTCGTTAAAGAGATAGATAGGAGAAATACACAGCTAAGTTTCGCCTCAAAAGGCCTGTTCAGACACGTAGAACTCACTATATACTCAGACCTGTAACATCTACATGTAGGTCATACAGTGGTGGTGGTTTAGAAGCCGAATAGATAGATCATTGCGCTAATGTATATTATGACACTATTGGGAACGCCACACCTAGGACATACCACAATCTTATTGGCGAAGACCTTTAAACAGGTCATGTTCATATTACTAGCAAGAGGCGTGTGTTTATGACAAGAAGAAGTATGCAAAAATGGTACAATAGTCATCTATAGTTAGGATAACTCGACAAACGAACAAGCGAGCTAGCGGATGTCGTCGTCGCCCTTTGACATCTGCAAAACCAAAGGAGTTGCAGATGCGTTTCCGAGTTTGTTTAAGGGAAAGGGGAGAGGAAGGAGAATAGGAGAAGGAAGGGGACTGAGGGAGGAATTGGGCCTCTGATGCTCCACACTCAACGTAAGAAACGCAACAGTAGGTATGCATACTGCTCCTTGACATCAATATTCTGTGGGAGGGTAGTACTTCCCCGGTCAAGCCCACCCATTCATGCTGACACATAGACATGCCAGCGCGACACTACCACTAGAGACTAAAAATCCGTTATTCATATTATTAACTACGACTTTAAGTGGACTCCAATAAATCGTATAAAGTCTTGCGTTAATAAAAATAGAGTTGAGCCAGCGACACGCGACAAACGGATGGCGAGCCGAGCGACCACCGACGACAACACGAAGATTTAGTCGCCTGCGCCTTGAATGCGGTCTGATAGAATAAAGCAAGATGCGGAGACTATTCACTAACTTAAGTATCAATTTTGTTAACACATAACGCGCGTCTAACTCGTCTAGTCGAATATACATAATATGTATATTCGACTCGCCATCAGTGGATTTGAAATCTTTTTGTATTTGACGACAGCCACATTGATCAGAAAGGCAAAGGTTATCTAGGATCACGGTACGCTCCTAAGGGGCGGGGCAAAGCGGGTGAAACCGCGGCGCAGAGCAAATTATAATTTCTAATATCAAATTTTTAAACTGCCAGGGGTCTTGGGTCGGATTCCCAGGTCTAGCAGTGTTATAGGTTTTTCTATGAAATTCTCAGTAGCATCTCAGAGTTTAGATATGTGCTTAGTGAATGGCAATAGGCTTGCCACCTATTACATGAATACATGGTACCTAAATAAACCGGCAAACTGTGGGTTTATATCAAGTACACCTCTGCCTAATCCTTCGGGGAATCCAGGCGTGATGATAGTATGTAGGTTTTCAAACAAAATAGCATCAAGCCTGAGCAATAGATCTCTTTATTCTCATAGAAAACCGCTCCACGTATTCCGCTGTCCACAAATTGATCTGTAGTTGTGATTGTTATAGATAGGTGCTGGGTCCGCTTGTGCGGTGTTCCTCTGAGACAGAATCAGCGCCCCCTTCCGATGTACAAAGAACTTAGTGTAGCCACTGAACGGGAGACAGTATTTGTATTACAACCAATGGTTACAATAAGTTACAAATAGCTTTATAATGGTACCTTAAAGCGCAATTAATTTATTACATAAGACGATATATCATGACGATATTCTAAAAGGGCGGGAGGGAGACTTGACAGTTCTTACGTAAGATCACATTCGCATTGTTATGATTATACTTCCAAATAAAATTCTTCAACTATCTTTTTGTATTTTTTAGGCATTATCCATGCAAAGATTATTAAGTTATTTTAGTGAAGGAAAAATACGACCGCGGGCAGGATTCGAACCTGCGTCTTCTGGTTAAGTACACCAGACGCTATGACCGCTAAGCCACCGCGACTCCCACCCGCCTAGTCGAAATTTGCCTTCACATTTTTTAATTTACGTCGCTGACGTCACCTCAAAGACGTATTTTTCCTTCACTAAAATAACTTAAAATTCTTTAATCTTGTGTATGTGTACTCATTATTTCTTATACAATCTTACGTAATACCTAAAATCATCCAAATAACAATAGTTTGCAGTTTCAATAATCAGTTATTACTTAAATCCATCGAAAATGGATACGCTCGTTAGGGATGTTAAAAATACCATTTCACATGTCAACTTGGCGTAAAAAGGGGACAAGCTAAGTAAACGGTAACCCGACAAGCAATAAGCTGAAATATATTGCTATTCCATTCCTTTTTCCATTTGCAATTGTCGGTTATTTTATATAATCACCCTCGGTTTGCGGTAAGGTGTCGGTCATAGTGGAATGCATGTTTAAAGTTGGAATTACTTTTTGTCTACAGAGATTTTGAGCAAAGACCGTGGCAATTGAAGCGGCGGTAGCTTACTCACCCATTGCACTACCGATGTGAACCCACTCGTAGTACAAGCATTTTAGCTTAGTACGAGGGGTTAACAAGAATACTAGCAATGTGCGACCCACATTGCACAGATTACAGCAAAGCATTCGATCGATTGGATCATGTTGTACTGTTGCGCAAGCTTTTAGACATAGGTATTAGTGGTGACCTTTTCAGGTGGTTTTCTTCATATGTTGATAACAGATGTCAAACTGTTGTTCTTAACGGTTTTTCATCTAGACCAGTCTACATACCCTCGGGATTACCACAAGGATCGTTACTGGGACCTCTCCTATTTAATATTTTTATAAATGATATTTCATCGTCTTTTTTAAATTCAAAAATTATTTTATTCGCTGATGATATGAAAATTTTAAGTCAAATCAAAACCTGCAATGATGCTGCGCGACTCCAACATGATCTCAATTGCTTTCAAAGTTATTGCAATGCGAACAAATTGGATCTAAACGTATCAAAATGTTACATTTGCACTTTTACTCGCAAACTGAATCCCGTACAGTACGATTACAAATTTTCAAATGTCACAATCACTAGGGTCAATTCCATTAAAGATTTAGGCGTTACCTTCGATTCTAAATTACTTTTTGATTTACATATCGATAATATCATTAAAAAAGCTTCTAAGGCATTAGGGTTTGTTTTAAGAGTATCTGTTGATTTTAAGAATATAAAGACTCTTAAAATTCTTTACTGTTCTTTTGTACGCAGTCACCTAGAATATTGTTCACCTGTCTGGAATCCTAACTACAATATTTATATTAATCGTATTGAAAACATTCAAAAAAGGTTTCTTCGGTACATTCAATATAGGTCAAGAACTTTTTTGCCCGACTACATCAGTCGCTGTAGAAAATTTCACATTCTTCCATTGTCACAGCGGAGGAAAATAGCTGATGTGGCCTTTCTTTTTAGTTTAGTGAATGGTTCAACCGAGTGTCCTGAACTTTTAGGCAAAATTGGGTTTTATGTGCCATCAGCATTCTTACGAAAACCTCAACTTTTGTTTACCCCCTCCACTCGATGTACATATCGGCAAAACTCTTATCTAGTAAGGGTTAGTAGAAGTTTCAATAAAGTGTGGCAAAGCGCTGATATCGACCTATTTTCGACTAGTGTTAAAAAACTAAAACTAATTTTGAACAACCAATTCTTTAATAATAATTAGCTATATATATTCTCCGTTCTTCCGTTTCACTTTCCGGTTTATTTGGTCGATTTTCTGTCATCGATATTATTATTTGTTAATTATGTAATACTTGTGAAAACTTGTAATTGGCCATAGCTTACTATTGTTTTTTATATCTGTAATCTAGCTGTAAGTTTTCTAAAAGTTATAAAATAAAATAAAATAAAATAACTTCAATCTGTTTTGAGCATGTTGAGAGAATGAATTCTGGAAATACAGGCGTGATGGTTTCTTAAAAAAAGCTTATTAGAAATCTGGGTCGCACATTACTAGTATTCTTGTTAACTTCTCGTACTAAGCTAATTGCTTGTATTACGAGTGGGTTCACGTCGGTAGTGCAATGGGTGGGTTTCGAGCACCACATAATCGCAAATCCGACGCCCTAGCGCTTATGTTATGTCATTTGTTTCAAGTGTCCGTTATTTGTATTTTGACATAGCCCCTGGGACACAGGCCGTATTTCTTAGTGCGGGAGTTTTAGAAAGCATTTTAGAAAGCAAAGAAAATTATCTCTTTATTAGTGTGTTATGTAAAGTCGCCCTAGACATGCTTGTTCCCCAATGTGGACTGTTTCGCCGAAGTAGAAACATTATCGCTCATTCACTCCGCTTCTCACTACGTTTCCTTCTTATCGACTGGTTGCCTCCCAAGCTATGTCAAAACTGGTAATGCTTATGTACCTACTCCCTTTTAAGATTTATTTTAACAGCATAGCGCACCTATTTTCGCAAAACTTATTGTAGCCGAGAATAAATGTCAAATGTGCATGGAAAGGTTGTTGAGTGATATCATAACATATCATACCATCACGCCTGTATTCCCAGAAGGGTTAGGCAGAGGTGCACACCCACACTTTGCAAGTATGTTTAGGTCCCATGTCATAGGGGTCGAGCCTATTACCATTAACCGAACACAAATCCAGAGATTACGAGCTGCTACTGAGAAATTCATATAAATACCCAATAAAAATTTGCTCGACCTGGGGATCGAACCCAGGACCTCTAGCGTAGCAATCGCGCTTTGGACCACTACACTAATGAGGCTGTTGAGTATTAACGAGGTGATCAATCGGTCTGTTCAGTTAAGCGTGGTACTTCATATAATGCGTCGTTCTTCATATATTATGCGTCGTATTTCATTTATAATACGTCGTATTGCATGAAATGCATCATAGTCGTGCACAGACCCTTATAGCTGTCCACAGTATAATTTTACTTGAACATGCTCGTCACTTCGTCGCTTTACAACTAGCTCCGTCCCGTATCTCCATTGTCTCTAAACTCGGAGGTGTGGTGCAGGACGGATGTGACGGACGGCCGGCGCCGCGTCCTCGTGCGGTTTCCGTTTTTCTTACCGGCGGTGTATGGCAAGAGAATATAGAGGGTTATCGGCATTCTTTTTTTGAATGTATTTAAAAGTAAAATAGAAGGTAGTAAGGGGTCGTACACAACTATGACGCAATACGGCGCTTTGTATGAAATACGACGCATAATATAAAGTACGACGCATTATAACAAGTACGACCATATATGAAGTACCATGCTTAACTGAACAGATCGATTGATCACCTCAACAGCCTCATTAGTCTAGTGGTCCTAAGCGTGATTGCTACGCTAGAGGTCCTGGGTTCGATCCCCAGGTGGAGCAAAGTGTTATTGGGTTATTCTATTAAACTGGCAATAAATGATTAATTAATTGTTAAAGGCGTGATGGTATGGTATGTAATAATCTGGAAACAATTGACAGAAAAATCTCAATATAACAGAAAAGTAAATATTTTACCAAATTCTTTCTTCGCTCGCAAAATAGGTAATCTTAATTCCTTTCATCCAAATCCCTTTGAAGTATGAAATCTGTAAATATCTTTTGTCCTTTTCTTCCATGTACTACGAATGTTATAAGAATAAATTTGGTCGGTTATTCAAGGGACAGTGCACTGAAGGCCAAGCGAAGAGAGCCATTAATTTTTACGTCACAAATAAATCGTGTGTGCAAGATGTAATTTACCGTACTTTTAATTCACAAAGCATGCAATTTATTCACATTGTCAGAGATTTATTTAATTTGCTTGAGTGCTTGGTTCGCATGTGTTAATAGCATTATGTTTGCATTTTTTGTCAAACTTCGAGAAAAGATCAATTCGAGTCGATTCAAGGACCTATTGAAAGAGTAAACTCAATTTACCGATCCCGTCCAATTCGTATTTTATAAATTAACAAATCTTTTGCAACCTCCTATCTATTGGCTCCATTTACACAATGAATCATTTTCAAAGTAGTACTATGATACCAGTATCAAGACAAGTCTATCTTCTGTTGTATCTATTATTTTGGCCCAAAGTGTACCTTTTTGCGACGTACTATATAAATCAGTACCCCGGGCGGGCAGTCGTTAATTTATGTCGAAGTAAGATAAATTATAAAGCTAATTGTATCACGTTTGAGTTCGTTTGATGTTAAACGAATTATTGCTTGTTCTAAGTCGGACTGTTTGAGATAAATTCGTAGATTCGGACAGCTTTCTATGTAATATATACATTTAAAATGTCCCGCCGCTTTTCTTGCTTGGTTTCTAATACAATTACATGAGTCTATGGCTTTGATTCAATAAATGATTGTAAATAAATTTACAATCATTTATTGAATCAAAGCCGTCCCACAAAACCTTTTGTTTTCTTTAAAAAAGAATCAAGCGAATACAGTTCGTTCTATATAACTGAGCGTGTCTGAAGTTGTCTGCAAGTGGTTTTGAAGTGGTCAATTTTAATAAAAACAATCGGTGTATAGCAATCGCCACTCTTCTCTATTCTCTACCTTCTGTTTCACCTCTTGATACGACTCTACTCCTACTTTTTCCTCCCCTTGTTCAATAAAACTCCTTCTAGGTCTTCCCCTTCCTCGTTTTCCTTCAATTTTGCCTTCTAAAATTTATCGTATCAAGTTGCCAATCATCTTTCCTCGACTGTTTTCTATGTTTCTTAAGAGCTGTCTCCGCTCACCAACAATTAATAAGATTTCCTTATTTGTTTTTCTGATCTTCTCCATTCTCCTCCAGCAACACATTTCAAATGCCTCTAACCTTTCTATGTCTCTCTGGTTCATTAATATTATCATAGGTGTTCGTAATAAGACAACCGTGACCGATAATGCGCACCTCACAGGTCATGGTCACCCATCCAAAAACTAACCGCGCCAAGCATATCAGTTGAACAGTTTAATTAAAACAGTATAAGTTATAGAAAAGAATGTTCAGCGTCGTATAGATAATTTCATAAATATGTAACAAAATCGCATAAGGTAAGGAGTTTACATAAAATATGTATGTATGTCGGTACGTCATTACACATTTATGTATTCAGCTGTACATAGCCCGTGTTTTTCAATTTATTTCACGATTAATAATTCATGTAATCAGTTTATGGGTATCATGTTTATGTTTAATAAGCTTTATGTATGTGCGGGGAATTGGCGAAATCATTTGTTTGATTTTATTTTTATAATACTAGTTTTTGCCCGCATTTCCCGTGAAAGCGTAGGATTTAATCTGTAACCAAAAGTGATGATCTCTTCCTTCTATGGAACTGCATATAACAGAGAGGTCAAGCTCTATCTTAAGATCTGCTTAACTAATTGAGCATACCATTACGCCTGTATTCCCCGAAGGGTTAGGCAGAGGTGTACTAATGTAAGTACACCCACATTTCGCCTGTATGTTTAGGTTCCATGTAATAGGGGGCGAGCCTATTGCCATTAACCGGGCACAAATCCAAACTCCGAGCTGCTAATGGAAATTTCATAGAAAAACCCAAGAACACTTTACCCGACCTTGGGATCGAACCAACCAAGACCTCTAGTGTAGCAGTCGCACTTAGGACCACTAGACTAATGAGACAGTAACTAATTGAGATTATAAAATATATAGGAACCCGACTTTTCTATCTCTATTTTCAGAACAAAAATCAAAGATATTATATTAAATCATTATGTGCATAGCTTAATAACCAAAAAACGGGACGTTTTTCATAATAAGTCTTGTTTTGCATGCAAAGCGTCAAATTATAATCATAATTTCTTTTCTGAAAGCACAGGGTTGTCGCTTAGGGCGCGTCGTCAAGCGAAAGAGATGCAACGAGCTCAAAGAGAAAAGGGGCGACTTATCACGGACTATAATGTCGAGATAAGACGAAATGGGGATGCCAGGTATAAACAGGCTTACAGGAAAAAGATAAATCGTGTAATTCTGTTAAGAAAAAATGAAAATTAGGTACCTATGCCGAAATGGAATTGTTGAAATCAGTTGAAATTAATTTCTGTGACTGTAGCAATGATATTTAATAAGTACAAGTATAGTACTAGCGCGTGCAATGAAGACTTGAAAGCAAACTCTTTTTTTTGTGGCTATTGAGCCGATTGCGGCTATTCTGCCAGTGTCACGTTGAGAAAATTTAAGACCGTTTTCATTTATAAATGTAGCCAAAATATTTTTTTAACTTCGCTCATGGGACTCAGATTTTTGAGTCCCACTCGCGACTGAGTCACGACCTGCTTGAAGCTGGGCTGTGCCACTGGCTTCTCCACCCGGGGGGTCTTCTTCGGCTGCTCCTTTGGAGATTCTTCCTCTGACCTACTCCGTTTCTTCGGCTTTGGGTCAGGGTTCGGATTGGCTGCTAATAGCCTTCGGAATCGCTTCCGAGCTGCGCCGTTTAGTCTCACATGACGAGTTTGGGACACTTCAGTCCTTGGGGCAGAGTCACAGGAGCCTCCTGCCTTAGGCGAATTAGTCCCTTCACATGTCACTGTGGAGACAGTTTGTGGGGAGGCTAGTAAGACCTCCTCCATCATGTTAATCGTCTCCCCTAGTAGGGGAGAGAACGGTTCTCCTTGAGTAGGAGATGGTTGAGTTTTGTTGTTTTCTTTGTTTTCTTCCAAACAAGTCCCACGAGTAGCTAGGGAACTAAAAATGCCCGCCGGCAGAGCCCCGCATACCGGCGGGAGGACTGAAATACTTCCCGATTCGTCCAGGTGTTGAGAAGCCACCGTTCATGACTGAGCTCCACTCAGCCACGCATCCCTCGGCACGGTACGGATAACACCTTGGATTGGGTACACATAAACACATACACAGATATACATACATTCTATATATAATAAATAAATAGACATACATAAACATAAGCATACAAGGCGCCTGGTGTTTTCTGTTGCATCTAATTCGGAAGGAATTAGACCAAGAACAGGGCAGCAACCTCGAGAAGGCTAGAACCACCAGACTTGCCTTGGGGATCTACACGACTGTAGCGCTCTCCCCCAAGACCCCGCCCCCTTACCACTTCAGAAGGAGGTGGTAAGGTAGGTCTGCCCCTATACTACCACGCAAAGCATGTCGTTGTGCAACCGCAAAAGCATAGCAGCAGCCCCGCCCCTCGATTCGCAGCATCCCCGAGTGAAGGATTAACAAAAACTAACAAATAATATTACTTAATAACAATAATAACAGTACCAATCCATTACATCGTCTCACTGCTGGACGCAAGTCTCCTCTAAAACGAGAGGGAATAGGCTATAGTCCATAACGCTAGCCTTCTGCGGGTTGGCAGACTTCTCAAGCCGATAAGAAAATCTCTAAAGCATGTATGTTTCCTAAAGATGTTTTCCTTCCCCATTTAAGTTCGTGATAACATAACATAACGTAACATCACGCCTATATTCGCCGAAGGGTTAAGCAGAGGTGAACTAATGTACACCCACGCTTCGCCGGTATGTTTAGGTTCTATGTAATATAAATAAAACCGGGCACAAATCCGGACTCTGAGCTGCTAAAGACAATTTCCTAGAAAATCTCAATAACACTTTGCTCGACTTGGGAATCGAACCCATGACCTCCTCTAGCGTAGTAGTCGCCTTTAGGACCACTAAACTAACGAGGCAGTCAAGTCTTTCGAAATCATGTAATTTATTTATTACATGATTTCGAAATGTCAGAAACGGGACTTCCAACTACGAATAAATAATACTCACTTCCAAAACAGTATTACCAAAGAGTATTACTTACTTTAGCCTCTCTTTACTCTTCTAGAGGCAACTACAGACACTATTTTTTATCAAAACGTAGCCAAAAATAAGCCTTTCAGTCGCCTCTCAACAGTATTTGCGGCAAGCCACATGCGGTATACGTTTTTTTGGATCCTTAATCCGATGTTGTTTATTAATGAGATTTTTTCATTGCTGGATATAATTATACACATACATGAAGAGACACGGAATTAGGACATTTAAAACGACAGTGGACATGCCATATTTTAAAAAAAGCTTATTAGCAATGTGGGTCGCACATTACTAGTATTCTTTTAAACCCTTCGTACTAAGCTAAATGCTTGTATTACAAGTGGGTTCACGTCGGTAGTGCAATAGGTGGGTTTTGAACCAGCAACCATTTGATTGTAAGTGCAACGCCCTAAGTCATTAGGCTACCGACGCTTATTGAGCAACTATTGACAACATGATATTAAAATGTAATTTGAATTTACAATGTTATGACTGTGATTTCGTTTTATCTTTGGGTAGGTATCTTCAAAACCATTTTCTGCAGGATACTCTAACCCCACACGAATGGTGGCCGAGGTATGGCAGGTTTCCTCACGATGTTTGTGGAATTTCTTGACGGCGTGTGAAGTCTGCCAACCCGCAGTAGGCTAGCGTGGCGGACTATAGCCTAATCCCTCTCGTACTGAGAGGAGACCCGTGCCCAGCAGTAATAATACCCGTATGCAAATAATCTGCCGTATCCTAGAATAGCATCACATCTATGTCCGGAATTAGGAAGAGCGGTCAGGTGGACAGCCGGACGCGCGGACGGACGGACGGACAGGAGAAACAATCCGTGCGCACTGTTTACAAATGAGTTCTTGAGCCGCGTGTATAAGAGATGTAGAATTGATGGAAGCGGGATGGTGACTTTGTTTTATTTTATCTTTTATGGGCTTTGTACTTATGGCTGATATTGCAGAAATCGCGAAACTAACGTAATAAATACTGGCGCTAATATTCATATACAATATTCGAACCCTTGGCAAGCGCGCTCCATCGTAGATCGCAGTATCGCTTAACATCAGGCGAACTGGCGGTCAAGAGTAGGCCTATCATGAATAAAAAAAAAATAAAAAATATTCCAACTCCTTTATAACGTCCAAGGTCCGGTATGACCGTGACCACGGAAGAGATATATCTCTCCCTTCCCATCTTCAAGGATAATGCCCAACCTCGACGTTTTAGCCTTAAATTAGGCTTGTAAAATATGACTTTTAACCAACACAATCATTCATCACAAGTACTAACAGTCATAATATACTATCACGCCTGTATTACCCGAAGGGTTAGGCAGAGGTGTACTAATGTACACCCACATTTTGGTATTTTTAGGTCCCATGTAATAGGGGCGAGCCTATTGCCATTAAACGGGCACAAATCCAGACTCCAAGCTGCTACTGGGAATTTCATTAACCCTTCAAAAACCCAATATTAATCACAAGTAGTTTGACATTATATTTCACTTCCACTACTTCTACATCTGCTTGTTGAACAGCTTTCACGGAAACGCCATCAGTATTATCGTCGCGTGTTGTTGGGTATAATTTAATTTCAAATACTCGACAGGAATCCTTCTGGAAATGTCTTTGGAAGTGGTTCGTACATCCTCTCTTAGTCGTGCGTTTAAGACAACGATCCCGATAGCAACGGTATTTATTGTAAGAAGTAAATGAGGGGTTAACCTATGAAAGCACAATAGATAAACAAAGTAACAATAAATTATTGTTACTACCCTTTGGAGGGTCATCCTTATTTAATTAATGCCAGATTTAAAGGATTTAATGAGCAATTTGTTTCTTGCGGGTTCAACGCTGCACGGGCCAAATACCTATATAGTTTACCTACGGGACATTGTTTTGGGTAGATATATGAGAATTTATGATTGCAAAAACATCATCGTCACAAAAGTAAATCATAGTGAGAAGCAACATAATTTAAAAAAAGGAAATGATATTAAAAAGTCTTCGAAAATCAAACGGATGCAAAACAGTTTCAGAAGTCTTTTTTTATGAGCAAACTCGGCAAACCAGCAGGCGATCTACCTGATGGTACGTAGTCATTGCCGCCCATGGACATCTGCAAAACCAAAGGAGTTGCAAATGCGTTGCCAAGCCTATTTAAGGAAAAGGGAGGGGAAGTAAAAAAGGAGAAGGAAGGGAACTGAGGGAGAAATTAGGCCTCCGGCGCTCCAGTCACCGTACGAAATGCGACAGTATGCATACTGATACTTGACGTCGATTTTTTGTGGGAGGGTAGTACTTCCCCGATCGTGCGACCACATGCCAGCAGGCACTACTACTACAAAGTTGGTCTTTTATTTGATATGATTTTTTTTTTCGCCACCGATTTCCAAAATTGTTTTGCACATAGCGTTTTTTCGTTCGTTTTCTGAAGTCGGTGAAAGCTACGGTTTAATTTTTGGAGGTCGATTTCAAATTTACGAATTCCTGTTAACTTTGTTATTTGTGCGTACATGTTAAAATGTTCCCTAAACTAATAGTAACATCTCCTATGAAGGTCAGTTCAAGGTTACACGAGCCGAGGTCCATACACCCGACCTAGTTTACGAAAACAATAGACCTTTAGCATTTAAATGTTCTCCAAATATTCGGAGCCCTCCGGGCCGGCCCCTCCGGTGTTATAAGACCACAGAGTACCATCACCTCACTTTGAACGCTATATGTTTGACTTTAATGAATTACCATTAGAACCTTCAAGGAACGCACCAATTTTGACAGCCTCATAGTGATCAAAGGCGGTACATAGCAGATGCGTATTTTTTGACTCATTCCGTTCGAACCATGTAAACTGTAAGAGATCTTAGATTCTGTAAGAGATCGCTGTCAGCGATAAGACCGCCCATTGTACAACTCTTTGTTTTTTTAAATTGTTTTTAGCATTAAACTAGCTTTGTTTATTATATTAAGAATATTCTATCTTTCTATCTAAACTTAAACTCCATTTACATAAAACAAATAGCGTTAAAATAACTATTAGTTATTGTAATATAATTATTTGGATAAATATAATATGGGACGGTCTCATTAGTCTAGAGGTCCTTATCGCGATTGCTACGCTAGAGGTTTTGGGTTCGATTCCCAGGTCCAGCAAAGTATTATTGGTTTTTCTATGAAATTCTCAGTAGCAGCTAATAGTTCGGATGTGTACCCGGTGAATGGCAATAGGCTCGCACCTTATTACATGTAACCTAAAAATACCGACGAACTGTGGGTGTACATTAGTATTCTCTGCTTAACTCTTCGGGGAATACAAGCGTGATGGTATGTTATGTTATGTTATAATATGGTCAACAGATTCCATTGTATTTATTGTTATATAACGAAGCTTGTTAGACAATTATATGGAAATACATACACAAAATCTGCCTTTTTAAACGAAATTATCATCATGTACATGAAAACTGAAATATATAGAAGTTTTCTAATAAATTCCATCATTCGTTACATACGGCCAATTTAGGCCCTAATTAAACATCATTAAAACAAAACACTGTTTCACACTTCCATGTAATTTTAACATTAGTTAACTTAATGCTCTAATAACTTTTATAATAATGTCCCAAAACACAGTTAAATGTCGCCGTGTAACTACCATGTTTAAACTTAGTTAACTGCCGCTAACTTATGCGTTGCTTAGTTAGCTGTCCCCAGATTTATTAAAGAAAGGATTATTCTGTAATAAGCCGTTAAATAGTGCACCGGGCGTTAAGGAAATATGGCTCGTTATGCATTGCAAGCCATTATGCAGAGCTATGAGAAATAGCCTAGCAGACTAGCGCTACGCTTTTGTATAATGGTCGCTGTGTTATACCAATATTTCTGACTAAAATTAATAATTTTAAGATAATTTTTAAAATCTTATTCTCACGAGTACCTGAATAGTCTGGTGGTCTTCAGTGCGACAGCTACGCTACAGGTCTTGGTTTCGGATCCCAGATCGGCTTTGCTCGACCAGATGTCAGCAGTCTGGTATATTTAACCAGAGGGACGCAGGTTCAAACCCTGCCTGAGGCCGAATTTTTCTTTCATTAGGACATTCAGATTGCCTCAATAGTCTAGTAGTCCTAAGCGTGGCTGCTACACTAGATGTGCAGGGTTCGATCCCCAGGTCGAGCAAAGTGTTATTGGGTTTTTCTATGAAATTCTCAGTACCTTGCAGCTCGCAGTCTCCATTTGTGCCCGGTTACTGGCAATAGGCTCACCCCCTATTACATGGGACCTAAACATACCGGCCAAATGTGGGTGTACATTGGTACATCTCTGCCTAACCCTTCGGGGAATACCGGCGTGATGGTATGTTCATGTATGTTATGTTAGAAAATTCATATTCTAACATTTTGTTCTACGTAATCGTTAAAACGAAGCGCCATCACATAATGCCCTGTGTCCTTATGTGTCCGCGCGTCCTAATTGCTCGTTACAGCTTTAAACAATACTTAAACGTCCGTCTAATGCTTACTTAAACATTCACCTGAACGTTTTCAACAGCTGTCGTGTGCTTTCAATTTTAAATTAGTTGGAAATATGTTAGTTGTCATACTGTGTTAGTAAAATGATGTTGTATTATATACTTAAAAGGTTTTTGGTATCGGTAAAACTATTGCTGCTGTGTTCATAAGGGTTGCCACCCTGATGCATTCCAAAATATTCTGACGCTAAGCAATAATGTCTGGGAGTCGTTGGATGTAGTCGGAATATAACCGGTCGTTGTGGAAATCTATGGTGGAGGCCTTCGTTCAGCAGTGAACCTCATTATGCTGATATGATTTTGATGAAGCAGTAATGTCGAACTAACGAGTGACGCTAACTTTTTGAGGTAAATTTTAAAAGGCAAACGAGGAAGAGGCAGTCTTTGAAGAAGTTTTATTTAACAAGTTAAGGAAAAAATGGGAGTCAAGTTGTATCCACAAATCAAACGGAAGGCAAAGAATAGAGAACACTGGCGATTGCTTCACTGACAAAAGCTGATTTCTAGAATAGAACAAGAACAAGCAATGATGTGCTAACATTATTGTGTTCTTGAGGGGTATTTACTGGACAAAACAGAGGTCTTAAGATTGCAACGCTTTTGTGATACCACTGGCTGGATCTACAAGGTGCGTAACCCATATACCATCAGGCCTCCTTTAAGCCTATCCGTAGGTATTCCTCGTACATTAAAAAATAAAACTTCCTTTTTGGTAAGCACAGTCGATACAAGACTGTACTTAATGTGTGTACATTAAGTACACCCCTGGGTACAACTGTGGGTGTCCACAGTTCGCCGGTATGTTTTGGTCCCATGTAATAGGAGGCGAGCCTAAGGTATGTTATGTTTTATCGATTTACCCAGAAATCGGGTTGCAGAGGTCTTATAGCAGTCGCTTCCTATATAATACTGATAATCAACTCCAACATAGTTGGTAAGACTGGAAATCCATCCTAACACAGTTGGAAAAAGCTAGAATAATAACACATTAAAAGAAATGCTTATAAAAATATTTACATAACGAAACCAAAACATTCTACCTACCTATACCTAAATATTATATTCATTACTTCACAAAAATAGATACTTAATACCTGTTTCTACTATCCCACAACTCCAAAGGAACAGAAGTCATACAAGACATCTTCCGTATTAAATGCAGTACGAAATCCTTCAAAGTATGAACCATTTCTTCGACTTAGTGGAAGGAAGTCCTAGCAACGTTGGAGCTACTGTATTATTTTCATGAGGCAAGTTTTTAGGGTTCCGGAAGTAGACAAGGAACCCGTTCGAATTGATTATTCTATTATTATTATTTGCAAGTGCGAATGCGAAAATCGAGCGCATTCTTTCGTGTTTCTATGACTACAGCGAATTTTCGTGACTCATCTCCGACGTTCTATAAGTTACTCGGCATAACAATAGCGATCAGAAAAAAACCGTTGAAATTCTAGCGATCTATCGCGCTCCGTGAGAAACTTTCACCACTTCATTAGTCCAAACTCCGAGCTGCTTGTAATAACGGTTTGCTCGATCCGGGAATCAAACCCAAGATCTCTAGTGTAGCAGTCGCGCTTGGCACCACTAGACTAATAAGGCAGTATTTATATTTATATATAATAATCCAGTTATATTTTCTATACAAAGCTTGACAACTACGGAACCCTATTAAATGTTTGGCCGATACGCACTTCATAGGTTTATATTTATAAAAGTAGCCTGTGAGTCTCTAGAGGAATCTTTGTTGCGTTTATTTTATTTACTTAAAGTTCTGTTGATATTATTTTTAAAATCGCGTCGTAAATACGCCTTTTGCGTCCGACATTTCCTTAAGCTTTGAATTTTTCTTAACTGATAAAGTTTTAGGGGAATAAAAATCATATGTGCTATTTTGCTTTTGTTATCGAACCGCGAACCTGAAGCGTAGCAGTCGCGATTACGAGCAGACTAATCTTTTTCATTGTGCTATTTTTTAAATGTGATCGTTTAAAATGTGACGAACAGTAATTCTTTGTTTATTTTTATTAACTTTCGATACTGTTTTAGACATAACAATATGTTTATTTATTTCGAGGCTGTTTTACTTTGTTATATGTTCATCATCATCATCATCATCCTCATCAACCCATTACATTGTCCCACTGCTGGGCACGGGTCTGCTCTCAGTACGAGAGGGATTAGGCTGGAGTCCGCTACGCTAGCCTACTGCGGGTTGGCAGACTTCACATGTCGTCAAGAAAATATCTCAAGCATGCAGTTTTCCTCACGATGTTTTCCTTCTTCTTCCTTAATACGCACATGACTTCGAAAATTTATAAGTTGAAAATGTAATCAAGTTAATTTTCTTTAATTATTGTCGCCTCCCCAGGTATCAAATAAAACGTGTTTGAACCACATATTACGGCCCTTGTGTATTCGAATGTTTAAATAATTAACGTGCTACGGGGAATTCATACGAATGAATGACTAAATACCAACGCATGCTAAACCCATTTTACAAACACATGCAACTTTTCATACAGTTTATTCTTCACCCGAGGGAAATAACCGAGTTGTACATTCTAAATCTCAAATCCTCATAAAATTTTGAGTTTACAATTTATCAAGTAGATTTTACTCTCACCGAAGGAATTAAGCTAGTCATCCTTATATCGTGATTTTAGCGCTCTGTTTTTTTATTGGTTAAAACTATGCCAACTATCTTACGTTAAGATTAACAAATTTCCCGAAGGAATAAGCAGAGGTCTACTAAAGTACATACAGTTTATCAATTTAGGTCCCGTGTTATAGGAGCGAGCTTATTGCCATTACCGGGCCCATATCCAAACTCCGAGCTAATACTGAGAATTTCACAGAAAACCCCTATAACACACATACGTACAGTCGCCAGCAGGTCAAGGTATACAACTGTCAAATTACTCCAAATGATTTTAAACCTTAAATTGTTAAAGATAAAGTTCAAAATCAACTGAGAAAATTTTACATTTTGTGGTAACTTGATATGCTGGCCATCGTACCTACGATCACGCGAGTATTCCCTGAACGGCTAGGCAGTGGTGTACTAAAGTACAACCGCAGTTTATCAATATTTATTTAGGTCCCATGTTATAGGATCGAACCTATTGCCATTAACCAGGCCCTAATCCAAACTCTAAGCTGTTACTGAGAATTTGACAGTAAAGACCAATAAAACTACTCGAAATGGAAGCCGAACCTTGGACATATACCGTAACAATCACACAACAAGACGAATGAGGCAGATGATAAGTGTAATAACTCCCTAAAAAAATCTCTAATAAATTTTCCCAAAAAGAATTCTGACAAATTGAGGCAATTTCGTAAGGAAGTCACAAGTGTTGGTTAAGGACAGGTGATTAGTAATTAAGAAGCTTCCAGCCTCATTTAGCTGAGCCGCCAAACCCTCAATCAATCATTCAGTCCTGCCTACCAAGGCATATTACAGTATTGATGTTCTTTTTTCCTAAAACATCTGCTACAAGCAGGCGTAAACGGAAGATATTCTTAATTATTTTTTTCAAAGTTCATATAAGAATTATCTCTTTTTGTTGTTTTTAAAATTATGTGCCGTAAAACAGCGATGCACTTACAACATTTTCAACCCATTTTCATGAAGGGTTTGGCAGAGGTGTACTTCATATACACTCACAGTTCGCCAGTGTGTTAAGGTCTCATGTAATAGGGGGTAAGCCTATTGCCATTCACTGGTCACATATCCAAACTCCGCATAAGTCGCCATGCTCAGGACCACTAGACTAATGAGGCAGTTACAATAATCGTATCATATCGTACTGCAAATCACACGATCAATTATTGATTTTGTACGGTAATAATTAATAGTTAAATGAGTTAGATTCCATTAACATGCTTAAACATAAAACTGCACACAAAGAACCATCCAAGTTAAAGCATTAAGGTAAAGCGATCAATTATCGCGTGTAAGGTCGTTGGCCTCAAATTAGAGACATAAAATAAATGCCGACCTCTGCCAAAAATCTCATCAACGTCAGTCTATTGCCCCTCTAGATAATTCGGAACAAAAACACAGTCCAAATCCTTGTTGTACCACACAGATTGATGAACAAGATAACAGCTATTGTTGTTAGACACCCCAATATTACACATGACATCCCATCGTATACAACGCTGATAAAATCAGGTCAATATTAAATTTGCCGCTGGACATATTATGAAGGTGGCTATTACACGACAAAAAACGATCACGAACAAAAATCTAGATAATACACGAGCCTCTAACGAAATTTCCATGCAAAACGCGAATTATATCACGTATTCCCATTGAGTGACCTCAAGCAAACTTATCTATGCTTATCCTAAACACTTTTGCAAGCTTAAATAAGCCTTCCTGCTCCCAAATAAGGATCAAAAAAACTTCTCAGGATGGTACTGGAGATTTGGGAAATCGAAGGCCGCTAGCACATACTGGTTTCGATTTCTCTTTCAAATTAAAAGGGGACTCATGATTCCCTGAAGGTCGAGCTCCGTAGTTATAACAGACACGTTTTGTGCAAACGGACCTGAATGCCGTTAGACCTCCTTTTTCAGTTAAACCTTGGCACAGGAAGGTTTACCTTGATAGGCTAAAGCTGTGACCTTTTTACGCGTAGTTCGATTATGGAGGTTGTACAGTGCTATTTTCGAGGGTAAATTCGAATGAAAGCAATATGTATAATGCAGTCATTGCAAATAGGTTCGTTTGAATGAACTCGTTTCCTTGTAGTATAAACTTTAACTTGATATTTAAGAAAACCCTTCCTGCGATGTCTTCGTGGGCATTCTGCGGTAATTGGGTAGCGGGATCAGATGGTATACGATCAAATTACAGATACTCTTACATATCATCAAGTCTGTATTCCCCGAAGGGTTAAGTGGAGGTGTACTAATGTACACCCACCCTCAGTATGTTTAGGTCCCATGTAATAGAGGGCGAGCCTATTGCCATTAACCGGGCACAAATCCAGACTTCGAGCTGCTGCTGAAAATTTCATAGAAAGTAACACTTTGCTCGACCTAGGGGTCGAACCCAGGACCTCTAGCATAGCAGTCGCGCTTAGGACCACTAGACTAATGAGGCAGTCCTCAGACAGATACTCATTTTTTTAAAAATAAACTCATAGCCAATCCAACTAAGATGAAACTAGCAGTAGCATATAATAATATTATGTGTCCCACTATTGTAAGAATAGCCCACCCACAGACCAAAACGGAACAGATAGTATTTCTTCATTATTTGTCATTATTAGCAATGTTTTGACTATTTTTTGGGAGTATGGTCATCTGCTGGTAGAGACAAAACAAATATCGTGAATAAAATACTTTTTACTACCTAAACTATGATAGCATTGAGGTATTAATACAAACCATGGATTTGCTGTAGTAACCTCCATAATACTATACTGTACATTATAATAGAGTTATATAGAGATCAGTGCTTATATGTCTTTTGCTGTCTAAAGATTCACAAAAGACGTCGTGTCATTCAATTGTCAAACAGAGGAAATGTATGAAAACATGTTTCTCGACCTTAATATGCGATCAATGGACATATTTTTCATAATGGACAACCATATTATGATCGTAGTATATATTGCAATCGGTTTAGGCTTTGTTCTAATATTGCTATTATTTTATTTATATTATAGGTTAACTGGCACTGTGTTCAGACTATTTTAAGTGATGTGAAATTGTTCTTCTACGTAATTCTTTTGCAAGATTTTCCTTTGAACATCCTGTATTATTTGTCGTGTGGAGCTAGTAGATGAGCGATTTGGAGATCAGAAGAATGGAGAAGAACCGCTGAGAAGAAGAAAGGATGTACGCCATAAGATGTTCAGAATATTGTTTCATAGTTTCGAAGTGTGAATATACAAGATTTGTACCTGAAACGACTATTATTAATTGATCTTTGACAAAGATCCGTACGCAACCGTTTTACAAGGTACCTATTAAATAAATAATTATTACTCAGAGCGATAAAAGCCAAGTGGTATCAGGAACTACGAAATCTCAAGTCTCAAGCTCACGAGGAGCAAGGAACTTCTATAACTTTTCAAAACCATGGCTTTTTAGGTAATACCTTTTTAATTTCCGTTAGCTTAAACATGCTACATTAATCAAGTCGGATGACGCACTTTGATGGGAATAGCAAAAGGCCTTTTCCCAGCAGTGGGTAAAATCAGGCTGTGGATGATGATGATTAGATAAATAGATAGAATATTTTTATTGTACACCAAGAATTACGTCAATTATTGCATGTTAAATGTAGGGAAAACATTTCGATTGTGAGGGAACATTATTTTCTTTATGCACCTGGTGAGGCAGCATATCGGACTCGTACGAACTAAATACCGCTATGCCTTCCCTTGCTTTATAGTCAAGGCCATGGAATCCGTGACATTGGCCACAACCGTGTCGGCCTGGGGCCCAGCGTTCGCTGGACCCCTTAAAATCACGGGCGAAGACGTTCGTGTGACCTGTAATTCTCTTCCTTGACCTCATAAAATTTTCCGCTAGTTATGTGGCTCCGCAAGAATTTCACCGGTAAGCGCGGCGGACGTGTGAATGGCGCTATCTGAAATGAGTGTCTGAAGAGCGGCGGTGAACCAGCGAAATAAATAAAATACAACCTTCTCGTAAGAGTTGCGAGTCTCGTAAGTGTTCAAAAAGTTGCGATGTATTGCATATGGAGGCGCAGGCGGTAAAAGAAAAATATATCTTAGATCTTAAGCCCGTATTGAGTTTTAATGCAGTTGATAATGTTTGCAAATTGCCAAGTTAGGTTCGTAAGTAGTAGTAGTTCGTAAAGTCATTTATGAGAAGAAGAATTACGAACACACCGAAATTTTACATAAAAATAGATAGCCCGACAAGAGGTAAGGAAAGATCGGTAGTCAAACATAGTAATAAGTAGCCTCACATAGTAAGTACGATTTACGGTTCTCAATAATGAAACATTGAAATAAATAAACACGTTTACTTAGATGTTTTACGGCCAATTAACCTCAATGATTTTTGAATTTAAGATTCTAAAGTCAAGGTTAAAAGTGATTCAACGTTATCCACGATGCTTACGTTATTTAGAAATTTTCGGCAAATAGGTTTACGAATAACATACCACCACCACCTGTATTCCTCGAAGGGTTAAGCAAAGGTGTACTATGTACACCCTCAGTTTGCCGGTATGTTTAGGTCCCTTAAAATAGGGTGGCGAGCCTATTGCCATTAACCGGACTCCGAGCTGCTTTAAAGAATTTTACACTTTACTCGACCTGACAACCCAGGACCTCTGACATAACAGGACATAACAGTAGCGCTTGAGACCATTAGCCCATTTGTTCACGAATAAAAAGTTGATAATTCAAATATACGCAAACTCAACCCGTAAAGTGTCACTGGAGGCTCTTTATGCAACCCTATATCTGCTAACATACAGCAACTAAAGCCTTTTGTATTTTCCGACCTCCTAGAAGAAGTATAAGTGTATTTACACATTAATCAATCGTCGTAATCTTTGCTAAGTCGCGGTATCTCGGGGGAAGCTCGAGTATTTATTGAGATACGGATATTAAACTGTCCACGAACAGGAATGTTTTCGCTGGATTATGCGGGATACTCGCGAGCAATAGTATTTCCTGCCACTACATGTATGGTTTTATCAATCGTTCCGTAACGAAAGACGAAGATGTTTATCCAGTGCTCTAATTGCCGTCATGCTCCAAAAATCGCGAGAAAAGAAAAGTGTTTATCTAAGGCTCTTATTGCCATCATGGTCCGAAAATCTTTGTCTACATTTTTTTTATGAGATAACTCGGCAAACGAGCAGGCGAGCTACCTGATGGTAAGTAGTCATCGCCACCTCGCGGACATCTGCAAAACCAAAGGCGTTGCAGATGTGTTGCTGAGCCCATTTAAGGAAGAGGGAGGGGAAGGAGAAATTGAGAAGAAAGGAGACGGCGCTCCACACTCACCGTACGGAACGCAACAGTATACATACTGCTACTTGACGTCGTGCCGACCCATTCATGATGTCATGTAGACATACCAGCGCGAGACTAGTACTACTGAAAATACAGATGGACAGATGATCACCAACATGGTACCGCTTTTTTTGTTTACTTGTTGAAACCATCAAAAGGCTGCCCGTCTTCGGGGATTAGGCTGGGGAGCGATGGATTTCCACTTTCCACTCCATAATTAAGGTGATAGAATTTTCCTGGATTGATAGCACTATATTGCCAAACATTTTGTAACTAAGCGTTAACCTAAAAACAAACGAAATCCTCATTTCCTTAACTCCGACATATTTTAAGTTATTTTAGTGAAGAAAAAATTCGACTGAGGTGAGGATTCGAACCTGCGTCTTCTGGTTCAAATGTTTAGCCACCACGAGTTCTAGCCGCCAGGTCGAAATTTAACTTTACATTCTGAATTTTACGCCTTTAAGGTGACGTCCTCCACTAAAATAACCTTATAATCTTAGCATGGAAAATGTAATAAAGTACATTCATTTTTTATTATTTTTTTGCTTCGTTTTCCGTCGCTGAACGTATACCTATTTAGCTATATAAACAAAATAAAAATAAAACATGTTTGTGAACGTTGGTAAATCTTCCGAGAAACAAACATTTGAACGACACTATCTAAATAAGGAAGGCGTAGAGATCCGCCAGCGCCCGTCAGTTATACTATCACGCCTGTTAACTTTCTGCGATAAGTATTTATCTATGCTGTAACAAAAGGAAAGGTGGACAGGAAGTAGAGGAGACAAAGTGGACACTACTATTCAAGCTCAATATGTAGAGGTGATTAGGATATAGAGATGAAGATAAATTTACTATTCCGTAGCTTTAGATATACAATTAGGACCAGGAAAAGTTAGTGTGGTCTTTTGAGACGGACAATGATATTTCAATATATAGATGTATGTAGGATGTGAGATGAAAGTGAATTTTCCATTACCTAGCTTTAGATATATAATTAAGACCAAGAAAGGTTAGTATGGTCTTTTGAGACGGACGATGATACGAGTATTTGAAGCCTATGTAACATTTTGTTCACTTCTAATACAAATTCAAGGTACATACCATTAACGAGATAATTCAACCGTGTTTCTACCTAACAGGAAACAGAAGGGAAAAGAATAACGTTTATAAAATGGCTGCCATTCTTCATGTGATTAAAAAACAAAGCCCAGGAAACATGTTACGGTGGTCATTAGGGGGAAAAAATTACTTGCCCGGTGCCTGATTACCTGGACTTTTTGTATGTAATGCCATCAGCTAGCTAATTACTGTTAATTAGTTTGCTTAGAATTTTAGCTCGTCGCATTTGCAATGTTTTAATTTAAACTTAATATGAGAGGAATATTATAAAATAGTTATATTTAATCGCGACAGACAGAAATACAGAAAGGCTGTTCGTTGGTAAGCGCATTACTTAAGAACGACTGGACCTATTTGGCAATTTTTCTATATAAGTAGATTAGAAAAGAGTTACCCAGATTGTTGACAAAGAGAGGAGCTGTAGGTCATACGGTCGCACCTAGACACTTTTTTTGTGTAAATTATTTCATCACCACTGATCCTAAAAGGGTGAAGGAAAACATCGTCAAAAAATTCGAATACATGTGACATCTACCAACCCACACTGGGCCCGCCGCGCCGCTTCAAATTCCATTGCCTTTTGGTAAACAGGTGTCACGTGACGTAACACGATCAACTTAAGGTTGTGAGAAAGGGATCGCGCTATTTAATTTGCAGAGCCGCATCCCTCTCTCTCCGTTGCAAAATGATCGCAATAATACGTCATATTACGGCGTCTGTTTGGATGTAATAATTACGTACCAGGCGCTGGCAAGCGATCACGTAGGCATTCCGATTCAATTCCCAGCAAAACTGACTTCAAATTAGTACTTAGTTAAGTTCCTCTCAAGTCAGATTGCCTCAGGACGTGTATCCCTGGATTAGATTTTATACTGCGTCTTAACGAAGCGGCCCAAGTTATAAGCATTCAATAATGAATATGGGTTGATGATTATAAAATTCAACATCATCATCATCATCAACTCTCAACTGTCTAACTACTGGGCATAGGTGTTGATAGTCCATCACGCTAGACTTCTGTGGGTTGGCAGTCTTTACACGCCAGATTAGCTCACCTTCATCGTTTTAAAAAATCATGCATAAACGATGAAAGCACCGAACATTTCTTTAAGGAATCGAAGAACAAAGCTGCGGCTCTTTCTTCGAAAGACCATTTCGTATTTTGTATAGAGAGAGACCAGGATTCTTTGAATTTGTTTCGTCGTTTCTTCTCAGAGGTTGTCAGCTAAAACGTGCCAGCATCATCCAAAACTTAAAAATTTAAGATGTTGATATGTAAAAGTTTCCAAAAATCAATTTACAGAAATAAATATAATTTATCATATCACTACGTTATATTCTGCTCAGTATTTTAAATTTATATACTTTCAGTTGCTTTTATCCGTATTTAAATCAGTTTTAAGTATTTCAATGTCTAAGATTCGCATAAGAAATTGAAGTGAAAAATTACTTCAAAACTTTTCCATAAAAGCAATGCTCAAATCGCTACCGCTTAAGTCTTGGTCTGCAGTGATTAAGCAACCACCCACACACATAGGTAAGGTGTCGCGAATATCCTGTGATGAAGACTCGCCGCCCGGAGTTCTACTACAACCGCTGCAAGGACGTGAAAATTATGACTAGTTTTCATAGGCGATAAGCAAATAACATCTTTATCTAAAGAAGCTGTTATACGTGTTATTATTTATTACGGATCCACCATAATAAATCTATTTACAGAAATAAATTCGTTTCGCTTTAAGCGTCAAATTAATAATTCTTTTTTGCTTTTCGCAAATTATTTGTCTATGATGGCAGTAAAAATCGCGACATCAACTATAATATACGAGTATATACAACTGAGTACTTAAAACTTTTGCTTGAAAATCGTTATTTGTAACATATAGATTTTGTACTCAATTGTAAATAGGTAATATTAAAATTTGATTGCGCGCTGGAGATGAAACAAACCACCTTAAAACACTTTTAAAATTTAATGTTTTAATTTTTTATAACTATATGGCACTAGTATTTCCTAATTGATATCGTCTGAGAAGAAACAATGAGACAAAATTTAAAAACGGCCAAGTTCGAGTCGGACTCGCGCACGGACGGTTCATACGATTTATGACGTATTAAAAACGTGCCATAACGATTTATGACGTATTAAAAAAAACTACTTACTAGATCTCTTTCAAACCAATTTTCGTTGAAAGTTTACATGGTAATGTACATCATATATTTTTTTAGTTTTATCATTCTCTTATTTTAGAAGTTACAGGGGGGGGGGACACATTATACCACTTTGGAAGTGTACTTCGCGCATACTATTTAGTTTAGAAAAAAAAATTTTAGAAACCTCAATATCATTTTTGAAGACCTATCCATAGATACCTCACACGTATGGGTTTGTAAAAAAAAATTGTTTCAGTTTTAAGTATGGGGAATCCACAAAATTCTTCGTTATTTTTCTATTTTTGTGTAAAAATCTTAATGCGGTTCACAGAATACATCTACTTACCAAGTTTCAACAGCATAGCTTTTATAGTTTCAGAGAAAAAAATCTGTGACATACGGACGGACAGACAGACAGACAGACATGACGAATCTATAAGGGTTCCGTTTTTTGCCATTTGGCTATGGAACCCAAAAAATCACGATACTTAAAAAGTCGAGACTAAGTATGGAGAAGCAAATATGTGAGTTATAATACAAGGCAATGTTTTAAATGACCTTTTGAAGAAAGCTTTGAGAGGAACAGCCCCAGCTGACATTACATAACATTGTTAACATAAGGGTTGCTCCAAAAAGTTGTACGGGGAAATGTTAGAGCCGGAAAACATTGTAACTGGGTTAACCCAGTTTGATATTTTGTTTAAAATATTATCTTCTTCCTATCATTATAATTATGTTACTGTCTTCACTGACGTACCAATATTTTTGTATACTTAATATTTATTTTATTAGTATTGTTAATCACGACAGTATGTATATGGGATCAGTTTTCTATATGGTAATGTAATACAATATTTTCACTAGCAACATTAGTAAAAGAAATTTGTTTTGATCAAGTTGGCATTTATGTCTAAAAAGCGGTATAGAAGAAAATGTTTGATTGTAGTTATTTTTTTTGTTATAAGTACCTACCATTATAATTTCATATGCATTTAGTAATTAAATTATTATTTTGGAATTACACACTGACGCTTCTATTATTTATATAGATAGGGATATCAAAGACTCACGCTCTATATCTTTGTGATGTACTCACAGCCATGTTTCTTGCCTGACACAGGGCTGAAAGAAAAATCGGCCAAGTGCGTGCCGGCTTGGTATTATTACAGAAACATATAACAGAGGGTAAACATAATTTTTGCGTGTAACATTTGGACATCAACAGGCAACTATAAAATATAAACAATGTTTCAAAGATCTAACAATCACTGACGACTTAACGTGCTCACCGATGCACGAAGGTGTTTCAATTAGATAATTATAATGGTCACCTATCCATTGATTAGCCCCTGCAAGGATAGCTTTACCTGGCAGATCAATTAATCAATTCTTGTTATTACATGGCAAATCGATTGATCCATTCGATCTTCTCTTATCTCCCAAAGCTTGATAACCTTTGTGTTAAAATGTTATTTATTTATTTACGTTTATCAGTTCTTCATACAGTTTTAAAAAAACCAGACAAGTGCAAGTCTGACTCGCACATTGATGCTTCCGTACTAGCTACTTGCATCAATATCATTAACATTTCTGAAGTTCATAAGATATGGAAGTAACGACCGGCGAAATATGAGGCTTAAGTGGCCGTATTTTTTTATTTCGTTGATTCAGAAGTTTGTTTTTTACAGGTTCCAAGGACCAAAGACCTATGTATATGCTGTTAATTTAAACTTGATACCACTACGCAGTCCTGAGATAAATTGACTTGACAGACCGCCAGACAGACGGACAGAAGAGTTATCCTATAAGGGTTTCTTTGTCCTTGTGACAAACAGAACCCTAAGAAAAGAACATTTAAATAAACAAATTGTGTCAGTAAAACCATATCAAAATTCTGCGGAACCCTATAGACAGTGTATCCTTGGTATATTTTTCAACGGTCTTGTGAGTCGGCCGCGGGAAATGAGTCGCAATTTATCTTCTTGCGATGATGTAGTTACTCTCTTCTTGCAGCTGTCGAGTAAAACACGCGTGTACAATATAGTAGTTTGTTTTGGCGTAATATTTATTTTTCTAGGGTTCGTTACAAGTGTACTGTTGTACCCCAACATTTTAGTATTTTTACGTCTTTGTGGCGAGGTCATTACCTTTAATCGAACACAAATCCAAAGTCAGAGCTACGACTGAGATTGAGAATTCATATAAAAAACCCAATTACATTTATTATCCGACCTGGAAATTGGACCCGGGAAGCCTGCCTGCATGTCTGAGCGATTTTCTCAACGGCGTGTGAAGTCTGCCTACCCCCATACGATCGCGTGAAGGACTATAACCTTATACCTCTTGTTCTGAGAGGAGACCCGTGCCCAGCAGTGGGACGGTATAATGGGTTGAAAAGTAAGTATGTATGCACATTAGAGACTTGTAACTAAAACGACAAAGACAGGCATTTTTTTTTAAATAATTAATGTAACGTTTTAACAATAACGGAATGCCTTATTAGTCTAGTGGTCCTTAGCGTGACTACTACGGTAGAGGTCCTGGGTTTGATCCCCAGGATGAACAAAATGTTATTGGGTTTTTCTATTATTGGATTTGTACCCGGTTAATGGCAATAGGCCCCTTATTACATGAAACCTAAACGTACCGGCGAAGTGTGGGTTTACATACCTCTGCGTAACCCTTCGGGGAATACAGACGTGATGGTATGTTCTAAAAATTATTATTATTAGTCACAATACAAAAAAGCTCTGTCTCCTGAACTGGATAACAACCTGTAATAGATGTTTCTTTGTCATAATTTCCTTAACTCCACAATCCCCAAGACTAAGAACAAACCAATTGGGTCGTAAAATGATAAAGAATTCAATTAAAGACGCCAATGAATTAAGATTGGAGATAAATTAAATCGGGCGGGTTAATTCCAGTAACATAGTGTGATAGGGTCGCGATCACGCCGTGATCCAACTCCGATAACGCAGGGTTCACGCGCTGCAGCTTGGTTAACTGGGTTGGATCACGCGACTGAGCTATTTCACTTATGTTAGTGCTTGATTGTAGTGTTATGTGCCATTTTAGAGAATTGCACGCCACTATCTTCATTCACCTTTAAGTAACATTTATGTTGGATGTTAATTTTGTACATCTGGTAATACATTCATGGTTATACCTAGCTTCGGATTCAACGAAACATAACATACTATCACGCCTGTATTGCTCAAAGGTTTGAGCAGACGTGTACCTATGTTTAAGTTCCATGTAATAGAAGGCGTCTATTACATGGAACTTAAACATAGGTACACGTTCAGCCTATCTAGGCAAAAATCTAAACTTCGAGTCGCTGCTGAGAATTTCATAGAAAAACTCAGCTGTTTCGTAGAAGTAATTATACCACTTCACTAATTGATTCATAGTAAAAAATGTTGTCATAGCCTAGTGATATGACCATTGATATTGAATTGATCACGTCCATCTTTAAATGAAATTTCTTATAGTCGTCTGGATAAACGAAATATAACCATGATAACACAGCAATAACTACTGAAAGCTAATAAAACTAAGATATTAAATGCTTATCATAAATTCCAGTGAGCGAAATGGCTTATAATATAACTCGAATTACGGGCAGACATCTTTCAAAACTTTCTTTTAATAACGTCTAGCACAAAACAAAAGTCGTGATGTATAACGACACATAAATCGTGTCTCGGTATATTATTAGGTCAGGAGTACATACGCACGATATTATATAACGTAACATCACGCCTGTGTTCCCCGTAGGGTTCAGCAGAGGTGTATACAATATGATACACCCACAGGATGCTTAGATCCCCTGTAATGGGCGAGTTATTGCCATTAACCGGATACAAACATACCTACAAACCTGATAAAACTTTGCTCGATCCGGGAATTACACCCAGGATCTCTACCGCAATAGTTACGCTTTGAACCGAGAATTTCATAAAAACATAACATAGCATTCCACGCCTGTATTCCCTGAATTGTTAGGTAGATGTGTACACCCACATTTCGCCGGTATGTTCAGGTACCATGTGTACCAGACTCCAAGCTGCTACTGAGAATTTTATAGAAAAACCCACTGACACTTTGCTCGACCTGGGGATCGAACCCAGGACCTCTTCCGTAACAGTCGCGCTTAGGACCAGTAGACTAGTGAGGCAGTCTCATAAAAAAATGTCAATAACACGTTGCTCGACCTGGGGGTCGAACCCAGGATCTCTAGCGTAGTAAGAACGCTAGACTAATGAGGAGGATATTATAAAAACAACAGCAAAAACTGCTCCATAATCTAAGGATTTGCTCAAAGCCCCGGATAAGGCATCGCTCAGAAAGATCAAAAACTTCGTCGAGAACTCGTAAAAACTAAATGGTGGACTCGTAAAAGAAAATGAATTAAACTTGACTGTATAAGTTGATTTTACGGGGAATGAATACTAAAGTGTAGGGGATTAACTGACGAATTATGTTTGAGAATATGTCACAAACATTTTTACAATGCTAGCTAGAAAACTTGATTCTGCTATAAGTACTAAAATCGCGTTTAAAAAATGTGGGACAGAGGTAGTAGGCTGAAAAATACATCTAAAAAAAAACATTAATATTGGTTTACCCGTTTTGGAGGAGTGCGACCACAAACACCGTGACACGAAATTTTTAGGTATATATTTAATTAAGATGTACCAAAAACCAAGTTGCGATACGCAGTATCGATATCCAAACTTTATTAAACAGCAATTTTGCGAAAACTGCCTGAAAAAACAAATTAACTTACCATCATGCCTGTAGGTATTCTCTGAAGGGTTAGACATAAGCTTAAACATATACAACACAGTTTGCTTTAAGTAGTACAGTTTTGGTGCCAAGTAATAGGGACGAGCCTATTGCCATTAACGGACCACAAATAAAAACTTCGTGCTGCTACTGAGAATTTCATTGAAAACCCCAATACCTGTTATTGGTTTTTTCACAATAAACACTGAACTATTTATTAATTGTATAAAGCAGTCAAATAACCTAATTCGATATCAAATGAATATTATTTATGAAAAAGAAATGTTATTTTTTTATATCTGTAATAGCCCAACGTACCAGGCGTACATCAGTGGCGGCATGCTTTGAATGGTTTGAAGGGGCTTTGATAAATCGGTGACACGAGGCTCCTGATATTCGTCAAAGAGCGCCGCTTTTTCCGCAAACCAACCAGCTTTTTTAAATCTATACTTCTATACTTGCTGAAGAGTTTGTTTGTTTGTTTGCTTTAACGCGCTAATCTCAGGAACTACGGGCTCGATTTGAAAAATTCTTTCAGTGTTAGATAGCCCATTTATCGAGGAAGGCTATAGGCTATATATCATCACGCTAAGACCAATAGGAGCGGAGCATAAATGAAAAATGTTGCAAAAACGGGAAAATTAAAATGCAGAAAAGCCGAGAAACCACGCGGGCGAAGCCGTGGGCGGAAAGCTAGTTTTAGATATTCCTAAATGTGACATGTATAATATTACCTATCTATTTTTATATACCCCTTCAAGAAACAGCAGACTTTTTGATACACATGATATATTATGATGATTTGATACGATTCTTAAACACAAATTTCTTCTCAGTCTCCCTCTCTCATTTGCAAATATCACCCTAACTTTATTTTCTATGGCTTCTTCTTCAATTCACTCTATTCTTCTTTTATTTTGACTGAAGTACTACAGCTTAGAACTCCTAAAATTCTCAAAAATAATAAAACAGAACGTTAAGGTACAATTCTGTTAGTAGTACGGCTTCTACAGTTATAGAAATCATACTACCTATAATGAAATTGTTAGTGAACAGCCTGTACTAGGGCATATTTAAAAAAATATGTACTTGTAAGAGCAAAATAGGTCAATTCAGAACATGAAAGAAGAGAACGGAAATAATATTATGTTTAGCATGTTTTGTTTGTTTGCCTGTCTTAGTACCTACGCACATCACCCATAAACTACTGCACGAAATTAGATGTCGTCTTCACATTTGTATTGCTGTTGGTTTCACTTAAAATATGGTGCGTGTTTCATCTTAATTCGCCAGGAAGAAGCAAGGTTTTACAAACTCAATCCTTTAGGGTCGCGACTGCAACCGCGTGCAACCACTACTCAGAACATAAATGTAATCCACACAGCAAGGGTATACTCAAGGGTAATATGGGTATTAGACAATCGATTCAGGGCGATGTCCGACACTCGATTATTGCTTCCGATTGTATCTATCTCAAGGGAATATCCATGTAAATGTAAGGTAAGTGTGCGGTTAGATATTTATAAAGTAGGTTAGTACAAAGTGAAAACTTACTAAGGTACACATTAGTAAGGCGGTATGGGACATCACAAACCGATATAGCTGTCAGACGCAAAATTAGAATGCTTCTAACTTTTTTTTGATCATTGGGTTTAAGCTGACTTCATAAAGGGAGGGAGGTTCTCAAATCGACGCAATGTCCTCGCTGATAGTGAACCGATTTCTACTTTTCTGTTTCACGTGATAGAATCTAATTATCGGTTTTCAGGATAGACAATAAACTGTGGAAGTGGGCCGGCCATGTCTGCAGAAGGACAGACGATCGTTAGAGCAGACAAGTGTTGGAGTGGAGTCCGCGTTTGAGCAAGCGTAGTGTGGAACGCCCTGCGACGCAATGGACCGACGATTTGAAGAAGGTGGCTGGCAGCGGATGGATGCGAGCTGCCCAAGACCGGGATGGGTGGCCTTCTTTAAGGGAGGCCTACGTTCAGCAGTGGACGGCGATAGGCTGACATGATATGACGAAATAAATTAAAAGTAGCAGATCCATGCCTAGTCACAAATGGACACTGACATTTAGGATTCGGCAGTACGACATTCAGCAAGTTAATTAATGAGGATCCTGGACGTTTGTTTATTCTCTCAGGTGCTTTATGTTCTGCGAGAAAGTTTGGGACAGCAGGTAATCGATTATTAAATTGCTGTAAACGTAACTAAAGTTTGCGAAAAAGTCTAATCTTTGCGACCCTTTCTAAGCACATAACGCGCACGGAAGAGAGTGACATTTTTAAAGTTCATTATAGAGAAGGAGAAAAATATTGAGGTTGAATCTCGACCAACGGGCGACTATTAAAAAAACATTTTCGTAATAGGACAATTAAAGACACAATCACATTACTTCGTTTAAGTTTCTTTTAGAACTTGAATATAAAATTCTTTAGCCTCATGACCACTTTAGTAGCTAGTGCTTTTGGCTTGCATTTTATTTTTCATTCAATGCGGTGAAATGCCTCGTTATCTATAATGTCACCACGGAGATAAAGCAACTCGAGCAGAAACCTCGACTGCGGTTAACACTTCTTCCTTTTATTTATCTCACTACCGTCGACAGTGAGAGAAATGCAGTTACTAAGTACAGATACAGCTCAAAGCTCAATGTATTTTTTTATTTACCCGACTATGTAGGTATGTATGTGGCTATGTATGGATGTTCTATTGTAGTTCAAAAACTACTGATCCCACTAAAACGAGGTGGCAATTAATTGTTGAATTTACACTGAATTAAATTTAATTATATTAAGATTGTTTTAAACTTGATATAACAGAATATAATGAACGAAGTAATCAAGAGTGACCAAAAAGTGTAAAATAAAAACGAAAGCATGAAACAATTAATCCAAGGAACAGTATTTTCTAAGTTTATAGCCGTGGTTGCAAGTCGATGTGGCCTGTAAGAAGTGCCAATTTAAGTAAGTATATATAAATTATTTATACTGCAAAAAATAAGCATTATTTTTGCACCTTATTCCTATTCTAGTTTTTTTTTCTTAACCGTGTTACAACTAGCAGTTTCAGCCGAATGGCTATATTGATTAGTCATAACGCAAGAAACCTATTGAAACAGAAATAGATGAGTAGAATGCAAAACAAATTTATGTTGTAGAGTCTATATGGAGATTATAGAGGTTAATACAACTTGTGATTTTCATTTCACCCCGCGTCGACTATTCTGTCAGTGGGGATCTAACCTTGTGTGATGAAACACAAAACCACATATACAAATTCTAGAAACAAACATGATCATACTTTGTTCATGAATCAGTAATTCGTATACGCTCGTGGCGCCGCCTGTCACCACGTTGTACTAATTGGCTCGGATCGCGTAATTAATGAGATGACATTCCACCAGGCATGTGCAAATATCCTCCAGGCTAATTCTACTAATTTAGAGCGCTAAACAATCTATTCTATTTCAATAACGGATATATTCAGTTCACGTTTGTTGACTTCAAAGAACGGTTTTTCATCTATATCTATACTAATATTATAGGGAGGAAAGATTTGTTTATTTGTAATTGATCAACTCAGAAACTACTGAATCGATTTTAACCATTCTTTCACGTTTCTTATTTTCAATAAGAATAGGCTAGCTATAAAATAAGCTAATTATTATCCCGCGGTATAACCAGGATCGCAGAACGCGGGAGAAACCGCGCAAAACTTTCTTGTTGATATTAAGACAAAACGAGCATGGAACAATTCCATGAACAGTCCATGGATGGTTAAGTTTCATAAATGGACCCGGTAGATGCCATTGCGATCGCAATCTCATACATTTAACCCGTTATAAGTCGGGGCGAGCCGCTAGTACAATATGAATATAATATTTTTAAAAGAAAGCGAGATCCTACATCTACCTACCTATAACAATTGCAGAAAAGCTGACATTTCAAACAGAATAAGCAACGAACTTGCCCATGCCGCATAAACATAACATAACATACCATTACGCCTGCATTCCCCGAAGGGCTAGGCAGATGTGTAGGTACTAATGTGCACCCACAATTCGGCTGTATGTTTAGGTCCCATGTAATAGGGGGCAAGCCTATTGCCATTAACCGGGCACAAATCCAGACTCCGAGCTGCTACTGGGAATTTCATAGAAAAACCCAATAACACTTTGCTCGACCTGGGGATCGAACCCAGGACCTCAAGCGTAGCAGTCGCGCTTAGGACCACTGCACTAATGAGGCAGTCCCATGTTGCCCATGCTGACCGTACAAAATCGTCAAAAACTAGTCTCTCAGACAATTCTTATAATTTCTGACACGACATAAAGAGTTTACGAGCGCCCATATTATTAACGATTCGATTCAATCAACAAATTAGCCATACTTAGATGGAAAACCGAACTCTATTACTGCGAAAAATAAGCATCGTTTTCGTTTGATGAGGGTTGATCAGGCAACTAAGGGATTACTCAACGCCTACTGAAGATTGGCGTCATAAACCGACACATCTCAGTAAGTATTGGTCATCAATCAGCACAATGTGTGGCCATAGGACATGGAAAACATACTGTCAATAAAATAATATGGAGTAAGGAGTTTTGTAGATGTTGAAAAAGTTCTTTTTACTTACATACATATTTTTACAGCTGCCAGCTGCTAGTTGTTTAAGGAGATGGCCCAGTGATAAAGGCCGTGACTTACGAGTTGTAAGTCGTAGGTTCGAACCCAGACAAGCGTTTTACTTTGTGTAATAATTTTCACCACCGCTGCTCCCAAAACGGTGAAAGAAACCGTCATGTCCTAGAACCAAAAATTCGAAGCCATGTGACATCTACCAACCCGCTCACCGCCCGCGTGGTGGATTACGGTCAACTCTCTCTCATCGAGAGGAGGCTTGTGTCCCAGCAGTGGGAACATTATAAGCCGATTATGCAGTTGTTTTAATAAGCAGACGAGCTACCTGATGGTTAGTAGTCATCGCCTTTCATAAACACCAAAAGAGTTGCTGATATGTTGCCGAGCCTTGAGAAACCCACCGGACTGCAGGAGCCGCGGCAATTGAGGGGAAACTTTCTCTCACGTATAAAAGTCGAAACACACCGACTCTGACTCAAGTGTGGCTAGCCAGTCGGACCTCAAAGAGGTCTTATCACCGAAATAAATAACCACTCTGACCTCAGAGGTCTTATCACAGAAATAAAATAAATATTTTTGTTAATAAAAAGATAATAAAGTAGGTAACCCTTGACTTCCTAGCCCGCACAAAAAACCTAGCACACACGGCATATAAACTGTAGCCATACAATGTCTCCATCATAAAATTGATCCGCTCCCGAATCGAGAGGAACGTTCAAACACTGTTCGTTCAGTATCGTAGAAAACTATTACACAGAGCGAGTAAATCACTACTTTTATTCGTACGACACCCATATTGTTTTATGGAGCACGCAATCTGGTGTAATGGATAGTGTTGGGGTCGCGATTTAGTCGATTATCGAGCTTGGCGATTTATCGGGGTGAGGCGATTAGTGACGGGTAATCGTTATTGATTGCCTGATATATTGGATAAGGAATTTAATCATGTAAGGAGGTGGTTTTTAGTTTTATAGGATGGATGTGGATGGACTAATTGTTTATGAGTAACTTTAAATGGCTTTCTGATAAGATCTCAGTTATGGTGTATTAGTGTGATGGATGGCATAAACTGGAGCTGGAGGCCAACAATACGTAAAGTTAGACTGTGTTCATCATGACTGTAGTCGGCATTCCTGTATCGAGTCGGTATGTTTAAAATTCCGGGTATTGGGGGGTAGAATATAATTCTAGAAAATTCAATATGGTCGTGTAACCAGGCGGTCGAGCATAGGACCAAACGGCCAGTAGCCGCATTGCAAAAACAAGACTAATGATGCATGAGGTTGATGAAAGATTTTGCATAGTAACCAGTTAATTAGTAATTACTTTGCACGCAGGGAAAAGGAAAAAAAACATCATAAGGCTTTTAAAAAAGTTGGCCATAAGTTTTTCTTTTAAAATTTCTGAGTACGTTAAGAACTCTTTAGTCGATTCCTTTAACAAAAGTTTCACAATCGACTAAGTTTCAATTTGTTGTCCAGTCATGTTCTCAGTGGACGTAAATGACAATTGGCTGTATCTTGAGTAGATACTTCCATTTAATAGAAGCTTTGCGTGATGTCCTAGAATCAAATTAATCTAGATTCGTAAAAACTTCTTAACTGCAGTTCAGAGGTATTAAATTAACTTTATTTCAAGAAGACTGTATCTCAACTTAATTTATTGAATTTTTATTATGCTTTCGTTTGTATGAAATGTATGGTTTTATTAATAGCTGCTCAAAATTTATGTTAATTACCTACTATGTTTAAACGCACAATTTCCCTATATTAAAATAATGCAAAGAAATATGTTTAAATAATAAATAAAAGAAGCGGCGGTAGCCTAATGTCTAGGGCGCCGGACTTGCGATCATGTGGTTTCCGGTTCGAAACTCACCCATTGCACTACCGACGTGAACGCACTCGTAATACAAGCATTCAGCTTACGAGGGGCTAACAAGAATAGCTTTTTTTTAAAAAAACCTAATTATTTATAATTATATTTAAATAATAGTTAAAAAATCTTAAAATCCCAATTCATAATAAGATAACAAACATAACAATAACATACCATCACGCCTATATTCCCCGAAGGATTAGGCAGAGGTATACTAATGTACACCCACATTTCGCCGGTATGTTTAGGTCCCATGTAATAGGGGGCGAGCCTATTGCCATTAACCGGGCCCAAATCCAGACTCCGAGCTGCAACTGAGAATTTAATAGAAAAACTCAATAACACTTTGCTCGACCTGAGGGTCGAACCCAGGACCTCTAGCGTAGCAGTCGCGCTTGGGACCACTAGACCAACGGGGCAGTCATAATAAGATAGTTCTACAAAATTATCCAAAAGGTATACATAGCTATAAATCACTCTTATAAAGACACCATAGTGCTCAATATCGACGTCACGTTTTTCATTTCGTATTCAAATCGTTTACGGATATGAGCTGATATCTATAGGAAAATCAAATTCTTACGCCTAAGGAGACACAAGATATAATTTATTACTGTAACATTGAAACGAGCTTATATATTCACGTAGTCGTGCGTTCAGTGGTAGAATATATTATTTCGAATTGGTTTTGGAAAAGAGCATTGGGAATGTTGTTGCGTTACAAATTAGAAAGGCAATACAAAAAGTTAAGCGTATTTTTAACCTAAGAACCATGCCTGCAGAGCGTTGTGTAAGCCAGCGGACAAAGTCATTAAAACATAGAATAAGATGTTATACTACAATATGCTCTAACTCCTGCATACTCACTCTTTCATAAAAATAATATACCCAGATTCTACTTAAATTATACATTAGGAACGTGGCCACAGCTGCAAATACAAGCTACTTGAATTCGTTTCGGGTCTCCAGATATTGTATTTTTCATACACACTGCAGAAACATGCACCAAACAACACAATTACAATAACCATCCAGTTTCCTCTGCCACAAAACGAGTGTCAGTATAGAATTTTTATGGCAAACGCATGGAGTGACGTCACAATGTGCTAATGCGCTCTCTATCCAGCATAACATTAAAATGGTTATAACTGCCTTATCCTTCAAACTTGAAATTTTGAGCAAATTTTTTCAATTTTTGCCCTTCTTAGAAACATGTACCTAAAATAAATCGATGGATGGCGATTTATTTTGCGGGTTCTATAACCACCTTAAGTTAATTAATCTTCGCAAATTCAGAAAGTAATCGCCATAGATCCATTCAAGCAAAGAAACCCTGCAAATAAAATCTCCGCAAAAGAATACAACATCAGAAAAATATGTCAAAGAGAAACAATATTCAAGATTTCTACACGTGTTCCATTCAGACAATCTTTTCATTCAACTCACGTATAGACAAACTCAAGTAATTTAGATTTTCAATATCGTATTGCTTTATCTGGGGGAAAGAAAAACTACGCAGCGAAATATATTTCACCTTGAATAAAGTCGTTATAAGTTCTATCAAAGTAACGCGAAATGTGGCCGATAAAAAAATAATTCCCAATATTGGCAAAAGATTATTAAAGAACTTGTTCAAACGTTACGTATTAAGTAATATATATTAAATCAACATACCATCTCGCCTGAATTCCCTGAAGGATTGGGCAAAGGTATACATGTACACCCCACAGGAGCGAGGGAGCGAGCCTATTTCCATTAACCGGCCACAAACTCAAACTCGAGCTGCTATCTGAGAATTTCATAGAAAAAACCAATTTGCTCGAACTGGAAATCGAACCCAAGACCTCTAGCGTCACGCCAACAGCTACTAGACTAATGAGGGCGATAATAACAGTTTCCTTACCGGGGAACCCTGGTTGTCCCTTTGTCAGTCCACGTCTGACTCCTTCGACAAACCTGGTGGAGTAGATCACTAAATAACAAAAAGTAGGTACCCACTACAGTCACATGAAACGGATCAACTATTATTTTAGTCTCAATTAAAAGTAATTTCATGTAAATAAAGTCACTAATTGCTCTGAAACTTGTACGCGCCGCATCTTACCACATTTCCACGTCGACATAGCAATTTATCGAAAGTTTTAAGTCTGGTTAAGTTGCGTAAGTTATTCTAAAGTTCCAACAACTTGCTTACGGACATGTCGGTATGGAAGTTTCAGTAAGTCGCGCCGCAGTCCAGCTTAGGTCAAGTATATAAGTGTAGAGGTAAACAGAATTATGTACTTTAAACTTAGAAAGATTTTAATGTTGAATTACAAGAATCGCTAGAAATATTTATGAAGAAAATATTACTATACCTACGTTTATTTGCAAACATTTTAATAATAATATAAACGACTAGCTTTCCGCCCGCAGCTTCGCTTGCGTGCACAATACGATTTTGACTGTTATTTTTTTTCTATTTCCGGCGGGATATTGTAAATTATCTAAAATTAAGACCAAATAATTTGCTCCACTATATTATTTTATTGGAATATAAAAATAACATGTAATGTTTTTATTAATTTATTCATGTCCTTTTAGCTAGAGCGATGGTTATTCTGGACGCCTCGCAGGGTCGATTTCAATGAGGAGGTACAAATACCGGAAGACCACTTTGCTCTCAAGAATTAAAATTGCACTTCTTTGTACTTATACCACATTGTTTTTTCTGTCTGGTATCAAAATGACCAGACTGCTTTTAATACAGTAACAGGCAAGGCAGAATCTCCATAATGACTGAAATTTTTAGCATTACAAAGCATCTTCTGAAAAACATAGGCATCAATTCACACATTCGAGGTATGAAAACTGAATCCCCCCGAGCACATCCAGTAATCAGTGACCTTTTTAATATTTTTGTGCAATGCTGATACTCTCAGTCTAGTCCCGTTACATAGCTTAAGTGCCAATCTATAGACTTCGTTTGTATATTAGAAAAATCAGGATATACTCTAAGATCTGTCATAGTCACCTGTCACTACTGTATTCAGGAAAGATGATAAACATATTTACAATCTCCATTTACTGTTTTAAGTAATAGCTCAGAAAACTCTCCAGCAGATGCATCTCTCGTATTTCTTTTTAAAGATAATCATTATGTTGGGTCGTAGGTATGACGATGTCAAGGAAGCTCTGACTTCGTCTGCTCGGGTTCCTCTAGGTACAACAGAATCTGACGGAATTCCCGTGCCAGCAGCACAGTAACTCCACCCATCACTCTATTGCTGCCTCTAACATTTTTAAGATTTCTATGGTGTGCCTCTCAATCTCAATTCCACTTTTGTGTCCCATAGAAAGCATTTTATATGTTTATCGACCAACGTTTCTTGAATAAAATCACATTGAGTTTTCAGACACAACATGACATGTGTCAAAATAAAAAGTAAATTAACTCTAAAGCACTAAGGAGTATTGATATCAAAATCGAAGCAAATCATCCCGAAAATAACTTTCCCCCCTTTTTTAAGTCCGTTAGGGGATGAATTTTAATAAAATTCGAAACACATCTGCCATCAATTCTGTCAAAGAACGTTTCAAAATTTTAAGCAGATTGGACCAAGGAATCACGGTGTCCCATACAAACTTTGGCCCCCTTTTTCACCCCCTTAGGGGTATAATTTCGGAAAATCCTTTCTTAACGGATGCCTACGTCATACAAAGAATACACCCTCCAAGTTTCAGGTCTCTACGATCAGCGGTTTAGGCTGTGTGTTGTTCCGTCAGTCAGTCAGTCAGTCAGTCAGTCATTCAGGACAAAGGATTTTATATGTATAGATAAGTAGGTATAGTTAATGGCAATAGTCTCGCCCCCTATTACATGGAACCTTAACATACCGGCGAAGTGTGGGTGTACATTAGTACACCTCTGCCTAACAAATTAATACAGGCGTGATGGTATGGTAAGTATATATAGTCTTTGGAGAAAAATGAATAATCTAAACTGCTGCAACAGAAAATAAATTTAGTTTTTTTCTGCCTGTTTGTTCCGACTTATCTCTGAAACAGCTCGACCGATTTTGACTTTCACTGGACTTTCACTGGCAGGTAGCTGGTGATTTATTTAACACCACGCTATATTTAGAAGCTGGACTATAAGAAACAATTAGGAACAGCGGGTAAAACGGCAGGGCACAGCTAGTGACGACAAACCGAGCTAAAATTTACCAGTTTTTAAGACAAAACCCACGCCCTTCACTGTAGGAACGCACCGACTGCCGGCGAATACTAATGAATATAAATTCTTCTTAATTATGTCTGCATCTTGCAGCGGACTTTAATTAAGTTCTGTTCGGATCAAACCTTTCATGTACTCTGAGAACGCTGGATTATATTCGTGTAGTCTTGGTTGAATACTTGAATTATACGGTATTTTGTAGCCTATATCTATACTTCATATTATAAAGAGGTTAAATTTGTGAATTTGTAGGGGGTAATCTCTGGATCTACTAACGATAAATTTAAAACAGACATTTAAATATTAATTTTATTAGCTTTCCTAACCTAACTACTGTCCTGTCTCTCTCTACTTCTTTGTTTTTAAGACTTGTCTTAGAACACCATGAAAACATTATGAGCAATAACAAGACCATGTTAACACATAGAAGTTTACTTACACTATTCCGTGTTTGGTTAAAGTATAACTATTGCTACGTCGTAGAAAGCTTTTGTAGTACTATCGTAGCAAGCTTACGTAGCAGACCGTCGTAGCAAGTTTTTGTAGCAGAATGTCATAGCTAACTTTCGTTGCACTATTGTAGCAACCTTTCGCAGCAGATCCGCGTCGTAGCAAACTTTTGTAGCAGAATGTCGTAGAAATATTTCGTAGCACTATCGTAGCACACTTTCATAGCAGACCGTCATAGGAAGCTTTTGTAGCAGAATGTCGTAGAAATACTTTGTAGCACTATCGTAGCAGAATGTCGTAGCAAACTTTTGTAGCAGAATGTCGTAGAAATATTTCGTAGCACTATCGTAGCACGCTTTCATAGCAGGCCGTCGTAGCAAGCTTTGGTAGCAGAATGTCGTAGCAAGCTTTCGTAGCACTATCGTAGCAAACTTCCGTAGCAGACCGTCATATATCAAGCTTCGGTAGCAGAATGTCGTAGCAAGCTTAAGTAGTACCATCGTAGCAAGCTCCCGTAGTAGACCGTCGTAGCAAAGTTTAAGCAGCAGATCCGCGTCGTAGCAAGCTTTTGTAGCAACATGTCGTAGAAATACTTTGTACCACTATCGTAGCAAGCTTTCGTAGCAGAATGTCGTAGCAAACTTTTGTAGCAGACTGTCATAGTCGTTAAGATAATCAAAGTTTGTTAGGATTTCAGGATTTCAGATAAGATGTAGTTTTATTGTAAGTACCTAGCAGACTTACAGACTTTCTATCGTGCTTATTTTTCTCTCGAATCCATCCTAAAGCTGTCTGTAAGAGATGGCTGGTAACGATAAGACCGACTATTACACAATTCAATGATTTATAAAATTGTACTTGACGATTGCTTTTTCACAAATGAAGAATATTCGGTCTATCTATATCTTTTCTTGAAATAGATCATTACTTATCCCAAAAATTTATGTATAATTTATAATTAATTTTTTTATGTGTACCTACTTTAGGTAACGATTCGTCCCTGAATTAACAGCCTATAGTTTCTTCTAATATTCACACAGTACAATATTAAGCCTTAGTTAAAGTTTACTTAGGTTAATTGTATGCACTGCGCATACTTGTTGCAACATCGCAGGTTTCGCGATGCCTCTACAAACTTCCCCTGCATTAATTATGCGTCGACATCGATGCTTTATTTGAATAATCCATCACATTATACACTATACTATGCAGTGTATGTACCTATATTATGTAACCGAGCGAATAGACTCAGTAGTGTTATATTCTTTGGAATAGGGAACATCAGAAATAGGCGTGAGTGTATGTATGTATGTATGTAAAACAACTGTACACATGGAGAGTACAGTCGTTTTACATACAATCATACACTCACGCCTATTTCTGATGGGGGAAGGCAGAACCTACAGACCGCAACTCGCCACAATTCTTGCATACCTCTTTCGCTTTTTCCACATTCATACACACGTTGAACATACGTAAAAGAAAACCAATAAAACGCAGCACCTCCCCCTTTTTTGAAGTCGGTTAAAACAGCCGAACCTAGTTACGTTGGATAAACAAAGCGAACTAACAATAAGATCCTCAAAGTTAACAACTCTCTTTACCATAACTACGTTATCCAAAAACTTATTTGTTTGAAAGCCATACAAAGCATCGTCAAACTATAGAACAATTCTTACTTCTTTCTGTGGCCGGTGAAACTATAGAAGTTCCCTATTGTTACCAACGTAGCTTCGGAAAGTTTCACAAAGAGTTGCATTCAGAGTTTTAGTTCGAGTGGTTTAGCACTAAAGTATTTGTCGAAAGTCCAGGTTGTAGGATCCTTGGGTTTTGGGGCGAAAGGACTTTTAATGTTGAAGTTTGTTGAGAAATATTTGAAACGTAGTACTTAGTACACGATGTTTAGGACTGAAAATATTTGCCCATATCTTATACTCATATTATAAAAACGAAAGATTTGTTTGTTTGTAATGGATAAACTTACAAAAAAATAATTAATTAAGGAAGATATTCTGAGGAAACCGGCTATCCTAGAACCAAAGAGTATAGATAGATACTTTTTTTTTCGATTAACAGACTATATTATCCCGCAGGATACGGACAAAGCCACAGACAACTCAATAAACGTCGAAAAACGAGTTAGTAGTAGAAAAACTTCTTTGCTTCTTTGTAACTGCAAACTGCAATACAATGTTTTTCTACCACAATCGCTTTCTTTTTTCTAGGGAGATACTGTATCGATGAAATAGTAAGTAATAGGTTTTATCCGTGGAGACAGGTTTAAAGTACCCAAACACTCTTGTACAAATAGATTTAACAATAAAGCAATATTGTTTTTTACCTACGTATTCATGGCTTATCCTGACTAGGCAAAATTAGGTTCGGGTGTCACCCTAATCGGTCTTATTTGTAATTTTGTAATGGTAATATTGGTGCTTAATACTGGAAGAGTCATAGGCTGAATTAATATTTATCTGTAACCCATCTACTGTCCCACAGCTGGGAACGGGTCTCTCAAAGGCAATAGTCCACCACGCTAGCTTATTGCGTATTGGCAGACTTCACATGCTGTCAAAAATCGCTCAGGCATGCAAGTTTCTAAACGATATTTTCCCTGTCAAGCGGCATATTGTAGACACAATGCAAAATCTATTGTTATGTGCTCAAAAGAGGAACTGTACGCATTGACAGGTTAAAGCGTATTTTAATTAATTATTCTTATGCACATGATTATGGAAAGTGAGAGGTGCGTGCCTTGGATTCAAACTAAAGACCTACGACTTGGCAGTCCAATGATCATCACTAGGCTGTCACTACTTGAATTATCCATTTATATACCATCGTACCATCACGTCTGTGTTACCCGAAGGGTTATGCAGAGGTGTACTAAATGTACACCCACAGTTCGCCGGTATATTAAGGTCCCGTGAAATATTATTATCTACTTGAATTTACTAGGTATTAGTATCTACTTGAAGTTACACACGAATATATAAAAAAATACTAGCAATTTAAGTCCCTAGTTTCATCTGAGACAAACAAAATAAGATTCAATATAAACTCCTAAATATCATTAGGACTAACAGAGAAACTAGTTCAATCTACTTATTCCGCTGGGATCGTTCTACGAAGAACAAGAGCTACTGTGGCTTGTGGAAGCGGGATAGCAAAATACATCCTAAATATCTCCATCACCCTCTAGCAAAAATGTTTGTCAAGTTTGTAGCACAAACCACGGCGGTGGATACGCGAAGTCACTGTAACAAGGGATCGCTCCGGAGATTTTACATGCGGCAACCGAAGGCAAAGGCAAATTCAATAAGCATACATTATGTATAAATATTATATAGATTCCACAAATATAATTTCGGCATTTTTCCGCTCTGCCAAGCGGGACTATACCAAGCATTACGTTGCAAACGAACAGTCACAGTTCTGCTTGAATCAGTAAGAAATCACGCAAAATGTTCACGCAGAATCTCAAAACTATAAAGGCTACAAACAAGATTTTATGCCGAACAACCTTTAATAAGAACAAAAAGGTTTTTTTTTATTCTAAGTATTTATCTGGTAACATCGAATACGAGAGCCGTAATTTAAACACATAGACAATCATGCCGCATCAATGGTAGACTTATGTACAGTCGCCAGCAGGTCAAGGTATACAAAACTGTCAAATTTCTCCAAATGATTTTAAACCTTAAATTGTTGACGATAAAGTTTAAAATCAACTGAGAAAATTTGACATTTTGTGGTAACTTGATGTGCTGGCCACCGTACATCCATAGTTCGCCGGTTATTTGTTTAGATACCATGTAATAGGGTGCGAACTTACAGCTATTGACCGTGCACACATCCAAACTTTAAGCTGACAAAGAGCCAGCACTTCTAACGAAGAAGTCGCATAAGACCACTAGACTAATGAGGCAGTTGAATATATTACTCTTTTTAATAACGCCCGCGAATTAGTAATGCAGCCTTTGCATATCATAAGTAAATAGCGCGCAGCTCGCATACGTTCAAAAAGTCAATCACCTCATTTCTTCCACATCATTTTTAACTGAAATAAGTCCTAATGTAACACATACGCAATGTGGCTTGAAATTGGTCGAAGAAACCTTCAAACCCAATTGTCCCGAGAACCGTTTAAAATAAGAATTTGAAATTAAATAGCTACTTAAAAAACATGGGCCAGATTTCCAAAGAAAAGGGAAGGACATTCAACAAAAGTAAAGTTTAAATGATTATTGAGGGGACTTTCTGAGAGTTATTATTGTGATAATTAGATAGAATAATTTATAATAGACACGCCCGACTTTCTTCGAATTTTGCGGTTAATAAACCCGGATTTAGGAAGCAAAGGAACTGCCGTGATGATTGTTTAATGTATGTCGTCCTTATCTGTTGAATAAAATACAGCATGAGACCTATCGCTATTTTCATCGTCTATTCGGGTATTCTTTTTCCGTGATAGGTAGAGTCTTATCTATAGATTATTACGTGAAGCAAAAACTTTGTTCTCTTTATAAGCAGATTGCGCGAGAAAGTATGCAGAAAAATGGTGCGGTCGAATTAAAACCAGCAGGCGACCCTTAGTTATGATAATCATACCTACATTCTGGATTATAATTATTTCTTTCGTTACGTTTTCCGCCAATGGCGAACTTTGATGATAAGCAATGAATAGGTCTAACGAACGAACTATCAAAGCCAACTTTAATTTAGTTTCAAAACAAAATTTTCATTCAAGAACTATCCACATAAGAACCCTCTCAATTTAAATCGTTATCGTAAAAGTTACAATAATTTTTGGTCACATCATCCATTTCTACGATCTCAGATCCACAACCTTCGGTGGAAACTTCAGGCTCTTTCTAAGTGCTAATTGGAGCCCTTGTGTAGGCCGTTTAATAAAGCGATTCATAGTTTGTCAACAAGATTTGTTTGCGACTCCATCCTGGAGGGAATTTGCGAGACTTTGAGATACCTTGTTATTACCGGTATTGTTTTGCAACTCTGGACGAAGGATAAATTCATTTCTAGCCTCAAAATTCGATTATTTCGAAAACAGTTTGTGTTAGTAGGTATTTAACAGGACTTTCAGGCTGACAGGCTCATTAACTGAAACAACGCCCGCTCAGTTTGAGAATCATAATATTTTTTTGTCTAGTCCCCAATTTTACTTGTAGCTTGTGTCAAAAACAACTATTGCAAATTTTATTTTATTATGCATTATGGGATAGATCCTAACCCCCTGGAAGCCAGTGCATATAATCTGGTTACTTAAATTTTTGCAAATATTACCTAGACATTGAGATTACACTAAATATGACATTACGTTACATTTGAAAAATATCAATATAATGTCACTATCTTTATGTTGCATACTGGAAATGGGAGGACTGACACTTTTGAATGTTAATTTAAAATCAAATTTCTGATCACACGTAATTTCTTGATAAATTTGTTTTGATCAAGAATTCGATTTCTGTAAAATTTCTTTTGATCATAAATTCGATTTGTGATAATTTCATTTTGATCAGGAATTCGTATTCTGATTATTTTCGTATCTAATCCGGTTTTATTATATCAACTATTTCCTTTGCTATCCAAAATCCGACTTTTTTAGCGTGTGAACACATGTCAGCACTGCTCTAGGTGCTTTCGCACTTCCAATTACGAGATGGGATACGCAATTTTAAAATGGAATCCATTACCGCCGTTCTTCTTTCTTTCTATATAAAACATTTTTTTAACCATTGGTCTTTTGAGCTCGGAACTGATATTGATATTACAAAATTTCAAAATAACTAGTTCGTAGTTAAAAATATAACATTGTTCTATTCTCAATTATTTATTCCTTTTAAATGTACAACAATGGCTAACAAATGAAGACCTGTTTAATTATAAGTTAGTAACTAATGTATTAATGATGTTATATTGTTATTATTTTGTATATTCATTATAATTTGTACGCCATAGTAGGCAAAGCATGTACGCTCTACTTACCATAATTTAAACACCATGCATGACTGACTTCTCAGTATGTAAGAAACACATGTTTTTGACAAATAAATCATCTTTATCTTCATCTTTTATCTTTACAAACGTATATCTACGTACATCTACAAGAAAGACGAATAACGCAAATATGAACACGCAAAGGTGTATTGCACTGAGCTAAGAATCAGTAGGTACTTATACGAATTCTTCATGCTTCATATAATAAGTTTTTATATGGCTTTGGTATTAAATGTTTTGAATTTCTTATTTCATTACATCAAAGCTTTTTATTATTTAGACCTAAAGTTTCCATCTTTGGTCTAGAAGGCCCTTACATTTAAAAATCTACTTTATATACATTGAATTTGTATTAATAGCAATCATTTCTTCGTAATGTGCAATTGAGAAACAACATTAAAGTTTATATTACTGAGGATTGTAATTTGAATTGTGTCAAGTCGCAATTTATATTTATACAATTTGAGAAATTTAAGTCTTCTTTGCATATTTATAAGTTATATTTTCTCTGTTAGGTATGTTGATTTACAATTTTTTAACCATGCCATTACTACATAACATACCATCACGCCTGTATTCCTCGAAGGGTTAGGCAGAGGTGTACTAATGTACACCCACATTTGGCTGGTATGTTTAGTTCCCATGTAATAGGGGGCGAGCCTATTGCCAATAACCGGGCACAAATCTAGACCCCCAGCTGTTTAACTACCTGTCTATTTTTTTATTTTAAATTCTTGCTATTTTTCCACGGGACGTGTTATGAATAATAATGGGTTACAGACTGAAATATTTTTATTCCGTACAAATGATTCTGTAGTTTTTTACAGTTTAAACCAAAGAAATTTAAAAGCGGCGGTAGCCTAATGGCTAGTTCGTCGGACTTGCGATCTTGCGGTTGCCGGTTCGAAACTGACCCATTGCACTATCGACGTGAACCCACTCGTAATACAAGCATTTAGCTTAGTTCGAGGGGTTAACAAGAATACTAGTATTGCTAGTAAGCTTGCTTTTTTTAAAAAAATTAAAGAATTATATATACCTCAAATTTATTTAAAAACGAAATTCGTAGTCTCAACATTAAATACAAACTGCGCTCCCGCCTCGAGAACGCTAGCGCTAACGCTAGCGTCCGATACTTGTCGGATCCCGGTTTTTTGCTCACGTCCAAAATTAAATGTTTTGAATCGCTGAAATCCGGCCACAGGTGCGTTCAAAGAGATTCCATAATAAGCCATTTCCGATAAAATGAAAATTATTTTCAGCTGTATGTAATTATTATTTTATCAAATTGATAAGCCGGAGTTAAGGATACCGAGAATCAAAGTCTACCAAAGTACGAATGATTATTTAAGAGTTTTGGAACGTAGGTTTGATACGTAATTTGATTAAGATTTATAGACTACGTTCTATACTCAATATTTTATTGCGTTCCATAATGTTTTATAACGGTGGTATACTATCTTGGATCATTATGGACCCATGTTCCCTACGATCTGCAGAATATCGACATTTATATTTGGACACAATCTTTGATTCATCTTGTTTGGAAATCATTATGTCGCATTCGCGACGTAGGTACCTACTAAATTTTCAATTCATCAATACCGATATTTAATGTCATCTGAAAATCATCAAATAGGTCCTCCGACATACTCAGTTAAAAAAATCTGAAAACTGCTAACACACCTTTAACTTTACCTACTGAAACCACTCATCTAAATATTGCAAAAGAAACAATTACTGCTACTCCAAGTTCGAACTCAATAACGCAGAATTACAAGAAACATTAAGGAGGTATTATAATGTAAATTTCGAAAACCGAGTAGTCAGAATAATTTAAAAATCGATTGAGGACGCTCAAATGCGCCAAGCCTCAATTAATATCAAATGAAGCGCTCAACAATACCTTCAGGGGGTTGGCACACCATGAAAGTGATTCTCCGCCCGTGGCTATAAATTTCAAAGCAATCCAACTGATTGTTGTTATTTCCTTTGGATAACGTTTAACGTAATACGAAAGCAATTTTATAAATTGCAACTTTAGAAGATTAATGAGCACCGATTAGGTATCGTTTGAGATCATGTAACGATAAAATAAATTGTTTATATGTAAATTGTTGGTAGGTATTTTAACTTTATTTATGGATGGGATATCCATAAATAAAGTATTGTATTGTGTGTAAGTCTTAGCCGAGATTACCTTGATTGCGAAAATGGTTTGGTCATTAGGTACCTACGTAAAATATTATCTAATCATCGATTCGGCACTACTATCTACTAATACATACATTCACTCCTTTTTCCCATAGGGGTAGCCAGAAACTATAGAAGGCCATTTGCTACGATTCAATTCATATAGTTATTCGTCAGTCATATTTATTTATATTGCATATCTTAGATAGAGTGTATGACAGTTAAAATCCAAAAGAACATCCAAACTTTTCCATCCGAAACAGAATTGGCTGCATTGAGGAAGTACATGAGTAGAGAATTCATATGGTAACAGTGCGGATTGACACAAACATAATGTAAGCAAATAAAAAACATTTGCTTACTTCCGATCCTTGAATGAATTCCAAGAATGAAAGGAATCGCTTTTTCGCAGAAAGACAAACGATTAGACACACGTACGACACTGTGTAAACGCTAACAATTTTTTATAGGAATTGTTTGTTTGATAGAAATGTCTTTTTTACTAGCCGGTTCCGGGGTTGCACTCAGGTCCCAAAATGATTTACTTACTTTAACTCGGCTAACACGAAACATGCCCCAGATTTTATGTTAGTCCTCCAACAATACAACTGTGAAAACCTCATCCAATTTCGTGCAGCAGTTTTAGCATGATTCTACTTGCCGTTTTGGCTTCTGTTGCTCTAATAAATGGTGATTATAAAAACAACAAAATTATGGTTTTACATTCATTTGCGATTCTACTCAAGCAATCGCACATGCTAAGTGAAGTCTCAAAAAAAATATATTTTTATGTTTTTGTTAAATTTTCTGCTAAGAATCACATTTTCATAAGGTTGAAAGTAAGCTACAGTCAAGGTCCTGAATGATATTTTCAAATACTCGAGGTAAAACAGCGCTGTCCCTATTTAATAATCTATTAATGATTGATTGCACGTACCTAAGAACTTAGGTAGTTCCGATCCTGAATAAAAAAGTTAGGACTGAAGGTGACCCAGTGACCTCCAAAAACGAAGTACGAAGCAAACGATAATACCTATTTGAAAATGGGTTGAATAAAACATTTTTACACAAATGGAATATTTTATATCAAACCGAACTCATTAAAATTGGAATACAAAAGTACGGGGTGAACCCACATTGCTTTTTATCTTTATGCAAAACTACATTTACAAGCAACAGGCGCTTTGCATATTAAAAGCGATATCTCTACATTTTTTCTGTAGAACTCCTCCATTGAATATATCATAAAAATGAGAGATAGAGGCTAGAATTGTGAAATACTTTCTACGATGAGACTTTTCTTCTAAAATATTAAATGAAAAAATTGTACCCGGGGGTCGAATAGACTCGGCGGCGGGCAGAGTGTTAAACGACGCCGCAAAAGATGTTTATTCGCTTACATTCGCACCCTTTTCACCTTCCTACAGGTCATTAGGCGGTGTCGCAAAAACACATTAACCGGGAAATTTAAGTGTTTTTCAACCCCACTAATTACTTATTTGGCCCTAACGGCTTCCCAGATTAGGTAGTATAAATCGTCTGCTCAAGCGAAGGGTAATTTTTTACTCGTGATCATTTTCCGCTTCTTTGCAATGTCAGTTACGTTCGATTTGATACGTAAATTTTTAAGAAATATTGTCTTGCTCAATGTGTACCTAATTACATACATACATACATACACTCACGCCTTTTTCCCATAGGGGTAGGCAGAAACTACAGACCGCCATCTGCGATCTTATAGATCTTATAAGACACTAGCTTTCCGCCAGCGGCTTCGCCCGCGTGGACTATACATTTTTTTTTTCGGGATAATATTATAGCCTATGTTACTCAGGAATAATATAGAATTTATTGGTAAAAGAACCTATTCAATGCAAACAAACAAACAAACAATCAAATCTTTCCTCCTTAGGTATAATATTAGTTTAGAAAACTATTAGAAATACTGAACTGAATATGATAGTTTAAATTTGTAAAAAAGAAAACGTAAAAGTAACCAACATAGTCACCTGACAAAATGAAATGTAAGTAACAGCAAAATTTAAGAGACGCTAACGAATAAACGTAAGCACAATAGAAAACTGAACATCAAAGAGCCCAAACAAAAGGAAACAAAGCAAAGGTCAACCAGATGAAACTTGGAACTAGACCTTTTAGACCTTTGTTCCACTTTTAGGCGCTTCTAAAAGCGAAACAATACTATAAGCTGTCAAACAACAAAGCAGAAGCACAGGTAACAAGCAAACAGCTTTCAGGCAGTTGCAATTCTAACTACCTACGTAACTCTATCTTAGTAAACTCAGAGAAGTGAATTGGCCTAGCAACTCAAGGTTTAAGTTGGGAGATTTTCACAAAGGATCTATGTATGACATGTGCGGAGTAATTATTTCAGGCTCTAGGAAACGCGATTTAGATAATAGAGCGTAAGTTGTATATTTTCATTTCAAAATTGGTTGGGATGGATGTGCGCGGAAATAAAAACGATTGTAAAATATTTTTATTTCAAAGAACGTTAAGTACTGCATTTTAAACAGAAACTGGCTGTAAGTAATAGATTAGGTAGAGTATAATCAATTTAAATAAAGTTCTTATTCTGACATAATAAATTCGGCTTTAAATTTATGATTTTGGTGGGGATAGAGAGGGGATCCTGTCTCCCGTAAAACAAGTTTGTATTGAATTTGTACGGCGTACGGTACAAAGTGTTCTTTCTGTCTGGGCATAAAATGCTTTAAACTTTCTTATCCGATTATATTATTTTTATTTTTGATTGGTTCTACTTATGGTAAACTTTTTCATGTAGTTATATAAATAATAATGTAGATGTAGACATTCTTATTACATATTTAGGATTTTTTTCTAGTAATTAGGAAAACGAGACTAAGGACTCAATTTGCTCGTACCCGCTATTCTACCGGCCCCGCGAAAAGCATGTGCTTGCTTGCGTTAAGTTTTCTTGTTCAAAACTTCATTATTTGTTTAATATGGAAACACTGCGACTTCTTGGCAGTAGCCAGATAGGTACTATTATATACCCACTGCATTATTTTGAGTAGGCACTGCATCGTAATATTAGATGTTAAAATGAAGACAATATTATTTTAATAGGTCGCAGAAAACAAAGAAGTCTGGCCTTGCTAACCAGCAACCACCAGAATAAAAATTAAGCATAGTATGACATAGTATGCACTTTATTTTAAACAGTTTTCCGTGATGTTAATTTTGAATAAGCATTTATTTACGATTTTTTTTATAAGTTTTATATTTTTCTGATAATGACAAGGACCCTAGACACTTGCCTTTATTTTCATTAATTTCTGAATCCTTCACTTGAATAGTAAGTAATTATATTTGAACGCCATTAACTAAGAAAAAATGTATAGAATGTCAATTTTTCTTTCATAATCATACCATGTACCTACCTAATACTACATTCTTATGCGACGAAGAAAAAAATAGGACTGGAAAGGAAATTTTATTATTAAAAAGAAGTCAAAAGTACTTATTCCCATTTTATAACTATAGGTAGGTACCCCAAACAGAAAAGAAGAATACTAAGATGGCTACCTATTACAGACTATTGGATCAAACAGTGAGCTTCAAAAGTGAACACACAACCCTTTTACCGGTACCGGTTTGCTTGTACCGGTAGTTTGTCGGTAAATTACAAAGCCGAAGAAACTCAGTTCGGTAGACAAGCATCCAAAGTGTAGATCTCGTTCATCAAGTTATTCGCCAACTTGCTAACGGTCTCGATTCGATCCGAGCTACCATTAAACTTGGCACCTCGCTATTCTAGGAACTCCAAAGTAACTTACAGTACCTAGTGTAAGTATCAAAAGGCTTCGTGTAAGCTTCGTATTTGATACCGGTCTAGCTTAGAATAGCTGTCTCCGGACATACTCGTATGATTCGGGTGAGCAATTGATAAACGTTGGTATTTTGTTTGTATTGCAAGTTTCTATGTAGAGGGACCATGAAAGCAGATATTTGTATGCGGTAATAAGAACAGAGAGGCATTTATTGCAGCAGTAAAATGACGTAATGTGATATTGACTATACAAAACCTGTGATTCAAGGAATTAAGTATAAGTCTTCGCGTCCTCATTTCCGCGCATTAAAAGTGAGTTTCCTAAGGAAGTTACTCGTGTCTTATAAACACACTTATTTGTTTGCACCAACCCAGCGCGTTTGCGGGTTTCGAGAAATTTATAACGCTGTTGCCAACGAAATACGAGTTACCCACATTTGCCGTTACGCGACCATTAGTTTTTACATCTTCTAATAGTACACCGCACTAAAAGTATCGGTCGTCTATTTAGACATAATGAGAGACGAGACGAGACACAATATAGTATAGTTTGCCCTTTGACCCGCATGTAGGTATCCCGTCTCAATAGAGAACATGTTGCAACATAAAGATTTCGTGTGTACCTACCTACGATTAAGTAGTGCTCTCAACTTCCATTTGTTTATAAAGATAAGTATTAGCTTTCTATCTCTCTATCCAATCCCTAGTGGGTGCAAAATAATAAACGTGTTAGTATTCATTCAATACACGACAAACTAGCCCACACTAAGATTGGCCAAGTTGCTGCTAAAACAATTTTAACGCTGCCGGGGTCGCGTTCAAACTTCGATGCAGTTTCGATACAAGTATTAATTTGTATTGCAGTTAGCCCAGCAGTTTTAGAACTAATAGAATACACTAGAATGTTGGTCTTACATGTTGGGGTGAGTGTGATTAGAACTTGTAGTTTTGATTTGCGAACATGTAGAGCAGTTTGGAATTGTTCTCACGAAGTGGCTGGGGTTCGGCGCCCGCATGACATGCGGTTTGCTGAGTAACATTTAAGCACTTAATTACACACAGACATTAACAATGAAAAGTTAGATTGGTAGGGAGGTTATTAGGATACGTTTTTCGGCACAAGCTACGAATAAATACCTAATACTTATTTATTCGTAGGGCACAAACTTACATTTCTACAATCAAGCTTGTATACTTCGAAGGGTTAGTCAGACACTTATAATTCTCCGGTATGTTTAAATCCCATATAATAATAACGGATACGTTTCTCGGCACAAACTACGAATAAATAATACTTATTTATTCGTAGGGCACAAACTTACATTTCTACAATCAAGCTTGTATTCTCCGGTATGTTTAAATCTCATATAATAAGAGATCCTGTGTGTAGGTCGTTTACTGTTTTGATATAAATATTTTTCCCTATAATTTTTAATTTGTTGTGTCCAGCCTCAAACGCGCTGTTGCTCAGTTGTAGGTAATTGTAATAAGCTTCCCAAGTCCTACGATCAAGATGCTGAAACTTCTTACCTGCATTCATATGGTGAGATTAAAAACAATCAAATCTGTTGACGAAGTTGACGCGACAATGAGTGCCTTTGGCATAGTTTTATATATCACATAGAATATTCTGTGCAAATTATTTAAATTTTTCGTATCATTACGATGTTAATGTTAGTAAGTGTAGACTTCTAAATCCATGTAAGAATTAGTCCGGTCTAATTATGTAGATAGATATCTACAGATTTTTTTGTATTTTTAGGCATTTTCCATGCAAATATTATTAATTTATTTTAGTGAAGGAAAAATACGACCGCGGGCAGGATTCGAACCTGCGTCTTCTGGTTAAGTACACCAGACGTTGTGACCGCTAAGCCACCGCGACTCCCACCCGCCATGTCGAAATTTGCCTTCACATTTTTAATTTACGTCTTTAAGGCGACGTCAGTGACATCTGTTGAAAATTCGGCTTCGAATCCTGCCCGCCGCGGTCGTATTTTTCCTTCACTAAAATAACTATGAACAGTTTGTTCAAAATAACTGCGCGTCTGTGGTTAGACGTTCCAAACTGCCACGCAGGTAAAATCACATAATAATTATGTTTCGATACATAAGTATCGACATCTTGAATGCGAAAAATATAGATTTTATATTAAAATTTATCACTGCAAAACCATTCGAGGACAACTTCCAACGCGCAGTTATTTCGAACGAAATGTATAGGTTGTACGGCTAAACATCAATACAAAGCAGTTTAGACTGAACTCCCATAATAAAGGTTTTCAGTACAATTTAAGGCCAGCCTATACTGGTTTTGTATAGCTTGATGTGTAGCTGTGCGTAGGTATAAATAAAATAGAAACTCGCTGCTCTCATAGTTGACAGTATAGGAAACAAATATTGCACTGAATTAAGTCGTAATGTAGAATGGTTCTCAAGCAGTGGTCAAGGCAAGACAATGCAGGTATATAATAGCCAAAAATAAATTCTTTCCTCCAAGCTAGCAAATGATAATCATCGTAGTTCCGCTCAAGAATATGCATCATAATGGTTTTAAGTCCTCAAACATGCTGTCTGAAACTGAAGAAACACCGAATAACTAAGAAAGCAATATGATATCAAAATATTTAATATCCGAATAAATTAGAAAACAATTTTGATATTCAGACTCAGGCAAGATCTTGCCCGAGTTTGGATATCTTTACGTAAAGGAAATAAACAGATCTAGGAACAATCTTTTGACTATTCCATGGAGCTTTAGCATGTTTATGGGTCATTTAAGGCAAAGAGCTACTCAAGCGAAATCCCACTGACAATTAAAAATTGTCTTTATCTTGTTCACATAGATTTGAAAATCTATATATATAAAAATCAATGCCACTTTTCGTTGTAATTTTATAACTCAAGAACGGGCTCACCTATCCAAACCAAATGTTTAGGATTTGTTCGGACTATTTAGTAGATGGTTTATGTGAATTTTGCACAAAATCGGTCGAGCGGTTCTTCATATAATACAGAAAAGCCAAGAAACCACGCGGGCGAAACCGTGGGCGGAAAGCTAGTAGTATCTATATTACATTGAGAAGGTACATTTCGAAGGATGGCGGCCTATTTTCTGCTTTATCTGAACAGTATATTTAAGGGCTATTTAATATTTTTTTAATGAATTATTGCCAGAGCAGTTCTTTTCTTTCTCATCTGTTATACCTTTAGGTTATCATATAAAAAGATTTTTTTGAATCCGACGGGTAGTTCCAGAGATTAGCGCGTTCAACAAACAAATAAACTCTTCAGATCTATTATATTATTATAACAGATGAGAAAGCAACTGTCTTTCTGTTACGTTTTCGCGCCTACGCCTACGGAAACCGCGGGCATAACAAGTAATATTATTATTTCTATCTGTTTTTGTGACCTTTTAACGCTTAAACTAAACTGATTATGATACAATTTGGCAAGGATATTATATCCTAAAAATAAAATAAGATACTTTTTGTGTCAAAATTGTTGTCTCAAAAAGTCCTTTAGTATACAAGTTGAACCGCAGGTAGTAGCTAGCTGGGAACAAATATAGACTAAGAAAAATAATTATGAATGGAAACATTAACTACTCCAAATGATTTCTACACAGAGTGAAAGAGACATATATAAGAACAGAATGTACGACCGCGCATGTTTCCTGCCTTTTCATCGTAAAATTAATTATTTCGAACAAACAGTAGCTTCAGTGAGGTACAGATAAATTGTCAGTAGTTAGCATCTCAACCTCAATAAACTCTTTAGACAGCCTGTATTTGATGCCGACTGTACTTCTCCAATATTGCACTATGCAGTTAAAATGTAGCCTAAACTAGGGGTTTTTTTTAAATGTCCCCTTCGACAAATGGAATAACGCAACTTTTGACTTGAAATACGGCGGTAGAGGAAAACTAAGCACTACGACACGAATTTAAAATCTTCAGATACACAAAGAAATTTATTTTATAATAATTTTGATATGTTAAGTTGTTCCAAAACATAATCGTATTCATAACGCCCGGAGACAAAATAACATACAACCTTATTGTTAAGCTTTATTAATAAGCAAAAAAGAAAATAGCTATGTATTTTAAGATTCTAACTATAATTACTGTCAACCTTTTATTTATTACGAGACAAAAGCGAGTTTCTATTTTAATGTTATTCTAAGACTTGGCTGTTTATTTAAATTATTTACAAAAACAATTCAGCAAGTTGCTACATAAGTTCTATGTGCTATAATAATATGACATTTTAGCCCATCAAAAAAGTATCTATACTAAATCAAATTATGTTAACCTAGTAGGTATGTGTACCCGTGTGTTATAGAAGTCAACACGTTTGTTTATATTTTTATACCTACTGTCAGAAGACATGGGTAAAAATTTCCTAGACTTTAACACAGCCTCAATTTCTGCTAACACAGTGTTAAATTTGTTCATATTTAAAGATAATTATACAATTTAAATGTCATTCTATACCAAAACGTATTGACTTCTATTACACACGGGTACACAACAAACTCATAGGATTACAGCTTCAATGCTAGCGGGCTTAAATGTCAATTTCTCTTGTCGATCTCCGAGACATATTTTCTAGATAAACATCTAAACAGTCAAGTCGCCCACTACACAAATAGGATGTTTACAGACTAGAAGGAAAGATTATATGAGTGTGAAACGTTCTTTGTATATCACACAATATTACATTAGAATTCACCATCGTAATTCTATAGATCTCTTTACATACATCACTGAATTAAAATTTGTATAAATTATAACAATATAATTGCAATCTGCTCGCTTGTACAAAGTTACTGCGTTTGCTCTGTAATTCAAAAGATCGCAAGCAGTGACTTTGTTGTGAGGAGCAGCTGTTTTAAATATGCATACAGTAAACATAATTATTTCATATAGAATTTCCAAGTAACAAACCCCTTTACAAATTATTTTTATCGGCTATGGATTGAATTTTAATTGAAATGGTCCAAAAGGTTAATGTTGATTATTAAAATCATTTAGTTACTTGGAACGTACCTAAATTCAATAAACTTTAAACAAGTATACTGTATGCATATTATTTATCACCCAAAGTTGCTAATAAGAACGTATAATACAATCTTTTTCTTCTTATTAGTATCTTAAGGCGAATTTACAAGGATGAATTAAATTGCCTGCAGCAAATACATACAACAATCAGATTGCACTGGGTTACCTACTGAACTACCCTTTGAAATTTTGATTAACTATTATTTTATTGCTTCAATTCATTATATAGGCAAAAACTAGGAACAGTGTTATCTTGGAATAATTCTGTAACTTGCACCGCAGTTATGCGGTCATAGTAAACGCAACTACACCTCAAGCTATAAATTTCCAGTTAAAGCTGATCTCGCATTGTATAATCTTTCCGTACAATATAAGGTCAGCCTACACTGGATTTATATGGCTTGATGTGTAGCCGTGCGCACTATTGCTGGATGTCAATAATCCTGCGAGGCACAGCTTTAACAAAACATTATTTTTAAGTGAATCTCATGCCACATCCGATTATTTTCAGTTCAATTCAATTTTACATTAAACATATATTACAGTTGGTACAGTCAGCGTCAGAAATACCCAGGCGTTTTAACTGCTCAAAATAACCTGAACAACAAAGGAAATCAAACTGTATCTCAATGGCACAAAGGATGTTTTAGAATGAACACCATACACAGCAGCTGTCATTGTAACATATTTTATTGCATTGATATAAAGTGTTTTTTTTTAGTAGTGTACATAATTATGAATAGTCTGTTCACCCTAATGTATTTGATGCTGACTGTACCTTAAGAATTAACCAAGGAACAATTAAAATCACATCACTCTGAAGTAGACTACTGAGTCCTGACACGGCAGATGCAACAGTTCTATAGACCAACCATACCTAAAGGTAGTTAGTGACCCTAAAGATTACAACAAACGCAGGTGAGTGTGCAGGTTGTGCCTCTGGCTTTGCCGACAACAAAGTTCAGCCTTGGTTTGGCCAAGTTTTGTCACGGTTTTGCCAGCCCTGGCAGCCAGCTTGGTTTAGTCATTTTTTACTTATTTTTTTTTTTTTGTTTTTCACAAATTTTTCGTATTTAACACATTCTAGGAACATGGCAGTGGAAATTGGGACATCAAGAATACCTTATTCACAATTGAGTGTTTAAAATTTGCTTTAAAAACGTAATATTAGATTTTGGTGTAAAATGGAGCATTCTGCCAAAAAGACAATTTACACCTAAAACACCTACTATAACGATTTTAAAGCAAAAGTTTTAACACTCAATTGCTGTTGTATAAGTTATTGTTGGTGTCGAAATTTTGACTGCCGTGTATCTAAAATGTGTAATAATAGCCGAACAAATAGCGAAAAAACAAAAAAAAATGGCACCCAAAGCTGACGGATCGGTCCTCTTTCCCTTCCCTTCAACACGTGCGAGAATAGAATTTGTACAGCACACATAAGACTTGATGTCATCTCTCGGTATAGCGCCATCTCTGTCTATCATAAACTTAAAATGGTTTTAACTTGTATATTTTAACGAATGTTATTCTTCTTTTTGTTGATCGGCTCTATTCATGAGGCCACAAAAAAATATCAATTAACTAGCCCAGTTATTATAGATGCGCGTCGAAAATATAACATTATGTAAGTTGTGTAAGTGATATATGTATAAGTGATCATCACAGCTCACCTGACTAGCTACGTGATAGAAAGTCATCGCCGCCCATGGACGCCAGCAACACCAGAGAAGTTGCTAATGCGTTGCCGACCCATAAGAGTCCCCCCTTTTTTATAGTAATGAAAATTCTCATGTATCTTCAGCCGCCTAGAGAGGCACCATGGTATTTCGGACTTTATCGACTAAAAACCGCACTTTCCTTCCCTTGCCCTATTGTCACGGATATGGGATTCGTGACATTTGTGACCATGACAGGCTAGACCAGTGTCCAGACTTCTCTGGGCCCCTTCAAAAAACTCTTAAGAACCCATGCCGACTGCTGACTGTCAGCGGGTCGCCAGTCTATGGTGGTACTATTAGAACTGTAGCAACGGCCGCCGTTACTCAGAAGTCTAAATCATGTGATAAAACTTATAATAATATATCAACAGTAAAATAAATTTCGCTTTGTCAACTGCTAAGGGTTTCTGATCAAATTGTGACTTTTAGCAATTCGTTTACAGCAAATTGCAACTGTCGAATGTCCACAAAATAAAACAGTTTAGAACATTCTATCAAATTTATACAAATAATTATTCACCCATTTCTTACTTCCGTCTTCTTTAGTTGGCGACAAAGGTTTGGCAATCAATGCCCAACCTGTAATAAGTTGGCTATTGTAACGGACACATCCGTGAAAAATATAATGTACCTTATTATTATTTTTAACGGATTAATAAGCCAATGGAGGACTCAAATGGACCCTAATAATCGTCGTCACAACTTATCACCAAATTTTCTTCGCAGACTAAAAAAAAATACAATATTGAATCTATTTCACTCACTATACACAATTCATACAGATAGCTGCAGCTAGACTGACCTCATTGATATAAAATATCTGACATACATACTGATTCTGCCAAATTTTGCATATGAATTACCAATTTATTGAAAACATTGTAAGTACATTCCTATACAAAATTCTTGCAGAATAACGACTCTGATCATCGATGCAGTTATGATATTTCTATTTACAATATATAATTCCGAAATCTCGAAATATTTCCGTCGTCTTCTATTATTGAAAACAAATAGGAAGATGTTCTCTGAAATTTCATTACTTGAACAAAACCTTATTAGCTTCGGTAACATTTAAAGTTTTGAATTTTCTTTACAATGTATTGTCATACCAGGTGCAATTGCTACAGGATTCTGTGTCCAAAAGTAAAATAAGAAGGATTGAACCTGACAGATTTCTCCTAGAAAGGAGAACAGCCTTCGGTTTTGTAAAGGGATCAAAATAGCTTACCCAATAATATTAAAAGTTTACTTCGTCTAGATTGTGGTACTTTAATATGGGGTATAGCCTTAGGATAACTAGTTATTATACATGGTATAATATCCTACTGTATGGATCATCATGATGTATCAGTTGAGGATTAAACAAATGAAGGGCCGAAAGCGCTTACAAAATGTATGAGCGCGTATGAGCACTCCATTTATTAACTACTCTATGGTTCTATTGTAAAATGAAACTCACTCATACTTCCTTAGACCACGTCTTTTATATAGTTATACAACACTTCACGCACTTCACTTCACCAAAATCTAGGCCTCGGGCCCATCCATCGGTTCGGCGGGCGCGGGCCATTCCTGGGCCAGGGTTGCGGCGGCGCGAACCCTGGCGGCCTGAAATTAGTCCGCGGACCCCAGTTTCTGGGATAACGAGGGTTCATATGCCTCGGAGGGGGCTGTTGCCACCCATCCGCTGTAAAGTCTTCGAATGGTGGGGATGGGTTCCGAATATCTTGATGCGGGACTTTTTCTAATCCTCTGTTCCGTAAGTCTTCTTCGTACGCGCTGTCGTTGGAGGTTTCCTCTGTTAGATCAAAGGTGTTGACGGTATTGGGTGGATTTTGGTAGTTCATGTTGAAGTTTTTGAGGGAAGGAGGCATTGCGTCGAAGGGGTTGACCATAGGAGGCATTATGGGGGCGGAGTGCGGTTCTTTCTTATCGCTGTTGATCTGTATCAAGTTCGTATGGTTGTGGTCGTTGTGGACCTTCCCATTGTCGCCTCCGACTAACACTTTGTTGTTGTTGAAGCTGTGACGTCGCTCCGGTTGGTTCTGCTGACTCGGGTACATGCCTTCTGAAACAATTCATATTATTATTATTCGATATTTTACTGGAAATAATAGAATTTATAACCTGGTAACGTTCCTAATGGGTTGGGCTGGGGTGTACTTAAGTATACCAACCTATTGCGATTAGCTGGTCACAAATCCAGACTCGGATCTGCTACTGAGAATTTCGTTGAAAACCCCAATAATACTTTGCTCGACCTGGTTACCGAGCAAAGCAGACTAATTACTTATGAGGCAGGCAGGCTTTCTTACTCCTAAAATTCCCATAATGAATGTTATAAGAGATTTTGGAACTGTTCCACGAGTCAAAAAATCCTAAACATTTTATCTCCCATCTCTTGGAGCTAATTGAGAAGATTTATCGCCGTTTACTGGCCTTTTAAACTATTTTAAACCGTGATATTTTAGCCTTCAAGACGCTATAAATAGCAAAGCCAAATATTTATTATTGTAATGAACTACCGGCCCTGGCTTCGCACAATTAACATCATATTGTAACAAATTAAAAACCTACCAAACATAAAACCTTAATACACCTCAACCTTCCTCATGAGGATTCCTCATGAGTCTTTAGTCAAAATCGCATGAAAATCCGTTCAGTATTTTTTGAGTCTACCGCGATCAGACAGACAATCGCGGCGGGAGACTTTGTTTTATAATATGTAGTTATCTTACGTTGTTCCTCGTCTTCAGATAGATCCATGTCGACGCTCTCCACGATGTCCGTAGGTAGTACCAGGGGGGGAACCCTGTAATCCTGAAAAATTAATTATAAAAACATCTGAGCCTCAAGCAACTCTTGGCTATAATCTAATGTTTGAAAATTAGGCATTTTTTTCGAATTTAATAGATTTCTTTTCGACCACGTGATACGTGCTCTGTGCATATATTTCGCAGTTTATTGAAAAATGTGATATATAACTTATCATCAAAGTTTGTTTTGTTTAAACGCTTTTTGGCAAACGAGCAGGCGAGCCAAACCAATGGAGTTACAGATGCGTTGCCGATCCAAGGGAAAGGCAGAGGTAGGAGAAGGAAGGAGCCTGAAGGAGGTCCGATGAGGCCTTCGGCGCTCCACATTCATCGCACGAAACGCAACAGTTGACGTCGATTATTCTTTGGGAGGGTAGTAATACCCCGGTAGTGCGGACCCATTCACGCTGGCATGTAAACACGCCAGCGTCTACGATTTCGGTTTGGCCTCTGGCCTCATTATTTTACATTTTGAAGTCTTAAAATAAACAGAAATATTATCAAGATAAGTTTTCTAACGCCATACAGAGACCGAGCCTAATAACAAAAGTTATTGTCGTTTTTTTAGCGTACTTTGCGTGTGGTTGGAAAGATGGGTTCATTCAAAGCAACCACCTCCTCAAGAAAGGCCGACAATTGTTGCGTGATGTAAATAATATAGTCCCAAAAGATTGTTAGTGTTTTACCAATAAACCTGTATAAAACATTAACGCATACATTATGATTCATTGCAAAGAACTTCGAAGCGTTCCAATCGTAGACAAAAACTTCAATTTTCTGGGCTCTTAAGTTTGTTTCCGTTACTTTCAACTTGCTATGTGTGTAAGAGTACAGTTTAAAAGTACGGTGACCAGTACATCAAGTTACCACAACATGACAAATTTTCTCAGTTGATATTGAACTTAATCATCAACTTGTTAAGGTTTAAAATAATTTGGAGAAATTTGACAGTTTTGTATAACCCGATGTGCCTGTACATTTTTGTTAAAAACTCACCTGGTCCAATGAGATTGGGTTCATTGGCCTTGGAATTGAAGGTTGATGCGTTAAAGGTATTAAGTTTCTGTGATCTACATCTGAAATGTAACAAACAAGTGTTAAGTGTGCAGGGAAAGACTAGCTTATATGATCCCATAGGTACAGAAAAAAAAAAGATAAAAACCAGTCAAGCCTGTCAAAAGAGGAAGCGTAAATAATAATAATAATAAGTTAGTCTAGTGATCTTAAGCTCGACTGCTACGCTAGAGGCCTGGGTTCAATCCCCAGATCGAGCAGTGTTATTGGGGTATTCTATGAAATTCCCAGTAGCAGCTCGAAGTCTGGATTTGTGCCCGGTTAATGGTAATAGGCTCGCCCCCTATTACATGGGACCTAAACATACCGGCGATATGTGGGTCTACATTAGTACACCTCTGGCTAACCCTTCGGGGAATACAGGCGTGATGGTATGTATATATGTAAAGGCACACTGCTTAACTCGGCATAACTCGGCTTTTAGGCGGCGCATTAAGATGAAACATGCACCTGATTTGATGTTAGGGCTTCAGCAGTAACACTGTAAAAATAGAATCCAATTTCCTCGAATATTTGTATAATCAGCCTGTTCCCACTCCTGGGACACAAGCTCCGCTCAGGGAGTAGAGTGAGCTGATAATCCACCACGTGGGCCCAGTGCAGTACAGATTTCAGTCATGTCTTCGAATTTTCCTGTTTACAGTTCTCCTTCATCGTTTTGGGAGCAGTGGTGATGAAATATTTTACACAAAGTAAAACGCCTGAGCTCGAACCTACGATCTACAACTAGAAAATCACAGTCGTTACCACTCGGCCATCACTGATCCTGTGATATAATACACGTCATAATATTGTTACGAGCTGGGGTTCGGGATAAATTAAATAAACCAATTTACCAATACACTAACAAACACTTTAATTAAGTACACAAAAACACAACAATAATCACCACAATGCCACTATACTTGTTCACTACACTCAACAATATCGCACAATTAATCACTTGTTAACTCACTTCGATCTTCACTTGTTCGCTTCCAACAGGTGTAGGTACCTAACCGCCTATTGTTTCCGGGCGTTGACCCGTGACCTTGGCCTTGAACGGTTATTATTTGCGCGCGGTGCAGTCGGGTACATTCTTTTATGTTTCGACGTGCTTCTATGACGGATCTAGAACCTTCGTGGTCTATCCACGTTTTTCTTTTAGTTACTCGGCGTAACAATATTTTGTCTTAAATATTTCTTATGTACAGACAGCCAATTACAATTTTATTATGAACTAGCTTTCCGCCCACGGATTCGCCCGCGTGGACTATACGTTTCTTTTCATTTTACAGGATAATATATAGCTTATATCACTCAGGAATACTGTAGCTTTCTATTGGTGAAAGCATTTTCAAAATCGGTTCAGTAGATCCAGAGATTACCCCCTACAACGTCACAAAATCACAAACTTTTCCTCTTTACAATATCTTATATGTAAAATTCTCGTGTCATAATGTTAGTTACCATACTCCTCCGAAACGGCTTGACCGATTTTATATGCATATTCAGTACGTCTGAGAATCGGCTACAATCTATTATTTTTTTTTACTATTTTTTTTTATAACATATACTCAACGCGGGAAAAGCCGCGGGCGGACAGCTAGTTAGTATATATAAAAGAATAAATGTTACACTTATATAAATAAATGAATAAATGTTATACAATTCGTACCTTGATGTACAACAGGATGCCTGACGGGCGTGGAGGTGACGGGGGGCGGAGGCGGCGGTAACGTCGGTAACGTCGGTAACATTCTGTGGTCCACATCTTCTAGCTCTGTGAGATATGGAAAAGAACAATTCAAAATACGTCGAACTTCAATCCATTATACCGTCCCACTACTAGGTACAGATCTTCTCGCAGAATGAGAGGGATTTTGTAGTGACTGCTGGCATGTCTACCCTTCTATCCTCCCACAGAATACAAAATGGTTGAGCTACACGATGACTGATGGATGCGAGCCGACAGTTAGGACAGGTCAAATCAAAGCTGCTATGGCTCTTTCTTCAAAACGCCTGTTCAGATTTGGCCCTACATTGTTAAACTCGCATATCTAATAAAATAACTATTGTCTGGACTTTAAAAGAGACCATGATTCTCTGAGTTTGTTTCGACGTTTCTTCTCAGTGGTCGTCAGATACGAAACGTCGGCGCCATGAAGTAAAAAAAAATATGTAAAAAATCGACTTGTAAAAGTATCTTTTACAGAAATAAATATCATTTCATTTCATTTCAATATCGACGTCAAGTAGCAGTATGCATACTGTTGCATTTCGTACGGTGAGTGTGGAGCGCCGGAGGTCCAATTCTTCTCTGTCCCCTCCCTTCTCCTTTTCTCCTTCCCCTCCCTTTTCCTTGACTCAGCAACGCATCTGCAACTCTTTTGGTATTGCAGATTAGCGATTACTACTTACCATCAGGTAGCTCGCCTACTCGTTTGCCGAGTTTTCCCAAAAAAAAATATACATTAAAGCCAAAGATTACCAGTGTCACTTGTCATATCCACTTAAATGGTAAGATTAAAAGAGAGATTCACTCCGTGTGATGTTGTACTTACGTCCTAAGGTTGGTAATGCTGGCGGGGGTGGAGGGGGAGGCAATATCCCCCTTTGGTCTACATCCGCTGCCGGTATCTCCTGCAATCACAAAAAGATCATCATCAAGTGAAAACCTTCGCCTATATATTTTTTTTATCATAAATAGCCCTTAACATAGGGCGAGTTGTGGTCAAGCTTGCTCTCAAAACTGAAACCTACGATGACAATCTTTTGCGGAAAAGGGACAAAGCATCCTCTTGCTGCCCACTAAAACTAAACTAACTAAACTTTTTGAGCATATGCAGTATTCCAACAAATGTTTTTTTTTGTAGCCCCTTTTGCGTACCACTTTTGGGCAAAAGCCTCCCATAACTTCGTCCAGGACTTTCTATCCTAGGATTCTTCATACCATGAACCAAAACATAGACTCACGACGTTTCCCCACAGGGGTAAGCAGAAACTATAGACCGCCACTTGCTACGACTGTTGCATACACCTCTTAAGCTTCTCCCACGTACAGACTTCTTTTCATACACAAATACAGGATACCGTGAAGTGCACCTGTTTAAGGGGTGATTCTACTCGTTACACGGACAATGTGCTCTATTAAACACATTACAGATACGTGAAAAACAAAACAACTTTTAATACATGCCGAAATGTGGCTTGTTTACTTTTGTATAGGAAAATACATTTATTTTTCGCGAATAGTTTTTCATACGAAAATTTGTTGAGTACGACGAGTAGAATTATCCTTTTAGCAGGGACAAGTGACTGAATCGGTACCCTATATATCAGGGCGAATTATTCAGGGCCTTACAATTTTGTCAAACGAATAATGTCAGTAAAGAATTATTATTATTATTGCTATATTTGACTAAATATTTAATGCTAAAAACTAATAAAAAATAAGCATAATACGGTTAGGCAACATCGTTCGACATTGAACTACCTGTTCAATGATCTGTCTTCAATTGATGGTGCTGACGTCGCCTGAAGACGTAAAATGTGAAAGAGAAATTCGACATCACAAGCAGTGGTTTTGGTAGCTTAGTGGTCAAGTCTGGTGTACTTAAACAGAGAGACGCAGGTTCAAACTCTGCCTGAGATCGATTTTTTCTTTCACTAAGAAATTCTCTTTAATTAGAAAATTCATATCTTTGTGTACATCTAATTATTTCATTTGGATGATATCACCTAACAAAAGTGGAATATACCTTCACGTGCGGGTAGCGCACCGGCTCCGGCACCGCTAGGGGGCGCGGCGCGGGCGGCGGGGACTCCGGGGTGTCCGCGAACACTGCCGCGCTCAGTGGCGCCACCCCGCGCTATATTCACAACATACTATAGTACTCGTGTTTCCAACTGAGTATATACCAACTATTTTTATATACCAAATATCTCTCAATCATCATCATTAAACCATTACATTGTCCCACTGCTGGGCACGGGTCTCCTCTCAGTACGAGGGGGATTAGGCTATAGTCCACCACGCTAGCCTACTGCGGGTTGGCAGACTTCACACGCCGTCAAGAAAATCTCTCAGGCATGCAGGTTTCCTCACGATGTTATCCTTCACCGTTTAAGCGCGTGATAATTAATTTAATACGCACATGCCTTGCGCGTGCCTTGGATTCGAACTCAAGACCTTTGACTTGGCAGTCCAATGGTCATATCACTAGGCTATCACTGTACCCAAATATGACAATTCAAAAAAAAATATAGCCTGTAGTGTTTGTATTTCTATATCTATTTAATAAATATAGTAACATCGTCTCACATACATAAGTAGTAGCGGATGGCTTGACTTGACAGCTGTCAGTTGGCATAATGGCACTGTGACCATTGCTTGAAAAACATTATGTCGTGAGAGATTACGGGAGACATATGAAAGGCTAGTGCTTGGTGTATTGGTGAGCAAGTGAAATAAATGTTAAACCCTACATAGCCTATGTCGCTCAGTGAAGATGCAGCTTTCTAATGGTGAAAGAATTTTTAAAATCGGTTCATATTAATTATTGTACTTTAATTTTCTCACTTCGATCGCGATAGTTGACCGCACTGGAAATAATATTCCCTAACCTAAATTTTAACGCCATCCTATTGTCACCTAGCCAATACTGTTGAGCCGCTCGTCATGGATTTGATTCCCAACCGAGGCAAATATGGAACTAACGAAGTTCCACGGATATTTGTGTCGAGTGTAGATGAACTTTGTGTCCGTAAATTGATGTTTGTAAAGCTCTCCGCGGTACACTTTTGTAATACATTATTACCCTACAAGGTCAACGATTATTCCTAGATCTTAAGCATGCATGTACCACCTAATAAGGCAATAAATTATATGAATATGAAAATAAAAAAGTCTGTCTCAGCATGAATTTAGAAAAATGCTTGAGATTGTGCTTGAGCTTAAATTTGCCCAGATATTTATACGCAGATAAACTATTGTTTACTCAATTAAACATACGTTATAAATAAAGGGAACAGGGAACTTACAGGCACATTCCAGTTGCTGCTCCACGGACTAGTAGGTTCCGGATGATAAGGTTCCGGTTCATCTAAAAAACAGGTACCACTAAAAATTGTGTAACACGGCTAGACAATCAGCTATATTTCCTAGTATAAGCTGAGCCAGCGTTGAATAGTCTTTCTGACGAGAGAGATCAGGTTATATTGGAAATTAAAGGGGGGACTATTGATTCATGATACCTTTTTGATATTGACACGGTTCTCCTCACAGAATGAGATGGATTAGGCTATAATCCACCACGCTCGCTTAATTCGGTTTGGCAGACCTCACACGCTGTTTTGAAATTCTGTGAGGCATGCAGGTTTTCTCACATAAACATAACCACAACATGATGTGTTAATTTTTCAACCTGTATCCCAAAATAGGTTGCAAAATTCTAAATGTGTTTCGTCCACCGTCTGTTTGCACTGTGGATTGAACCATTTAAATTGTTTTGCTCACCATTATTTTAACTAACATGACAAATATAGATAAATAGCATTAATGGGTCCATGCTCCCACAGAATATCGACGTCGAGTAGCAGTATGCTTACTGTTGCGTTTCGTACGTTGAGTGTGGAGCGTTGGAGGCCCAATTTCTCCCTCAGTCTCCTTCCTTCTCCTTCGCCTCCCTTTTCCTGAAATAGGCTCAGTAACGCGTCTGCAACTCCTTTGGTTTTGCAGATGTCCATGGGCGGCGATGACTACTTATCATCAGGTAGCTTACCTGCTCGTTTGCTGAGTTATCCCATAAAAAAAAGAACTCACCAGTGAGATCCATTGTACCATAAAAGGACGTAGGGGGCGGAGGATTCCCCGGCGTGTCTGGTGTCAGTAAATCGAGCCCGGGCAACGTGTCCTGCGACTTCTGAGATATCGATGCACTTGTCACTGAAAACACATCACTATTAGCCGGTTTGGACACATACACAATAGGGCAGGTTAAACACAGTTAAAACAGACGTCAGCACCTTCGACTTTTTCTATGACAACCAATGACAGTGTAGGATAGTGTTTTGATTTATCAAAATAATGACGGGTTAATTGAAAAATAGAATTATTCAAATCAGCCAATAAAGATAATATAAGCGTTCAAAGTTCTTTGGGTTGGGGTTAAGAGGCGACGGTATATCTCTTTTCTGAAAAACGAGTGTTAGTATAAATTTTGTATGGCGCCAGAAAAGATGTCAGAAACCGCTATAGTTAGCTTTTTTTCTAGTATACATTTCAAATGCTTGTTACCTATATTATTTTTGGTATTCTCTATTTAAGACACTATAAAATACCCAATTTCTGTTTAAACAGTAGGTGATAGTAACAGCATAACAATTAAAATAAAATATTTCAGGATTTATGTTTTCTTACCCAAAACTATTTGTGGTTCATGTGGAAGTATGATATTAATTACTGCAGAATGGCAAGGCATGTGAAGCAATAATTTTGCTAATAAGAAGTAATCTATAGCAACATGCGAATAAAAAAAAAAAATATTTTCCAAGGCGCGCCACTACAATTTTTACATTAAGTACTGAGTTGATGTACTAACGAGATTTTGTAAAATAATCGGACCTTTTTACAAGATAGTGGCGCCCACTGGTCAAGCTTCACACAAACACATTAAAAAGATTTCTTTACAAAGTGATGCAGTCAAACAGACATAAACTAACCTGAATTGTTTGATATGTTGTCTGACGCGTTGGTATTAGTGTCATTTGACATAAGATTTTTTAAAACGTCATTGATGTTAAAGTCTTGCTTGTCATTGGGCCTACTGTTTATTACTTCTATTTTGTTGGCTGAAAAGCAAATCACATGTTACCATTTGCTAGATGCTGTGGCGAACATGTCCGTTAATTACTACCCTTACTTAATTTAAGATACGTAAAGGTTGTCTGTAAGAGATCGCTGTCAGCGATAAGACCGCCCATTGTACCACTCTTAGATTTTTAAAATTGTTCTTAGCATTGTTTTTTTTTTGGTGTGAAATAAAGAATATTCTATTTTATTCTATTCTTGCTTAACTACACTTACTACACTTATATATTTTTGAAAATTATAGGTTAACGAGCGGACCCGTCAGACAGACAGACCTACTAAAATTCGATCAAGGCGACACCTGGTGTGAATTGTGATAAAAACAATCCAGGGTCCCACTCAAACACATACAAATAATTCATTAAAGTCAGTCAGTCCGCTTAACAGGAGTTCAGTGACATACAAAGGCAGTCTTAACACCTCTGGCATTTATGTCATTTTATTTTCAACCAGACAACTAATTATATCAGTAGTCCAGTCATAAATATAATTTGGAAATAACACACCAATATACATATATACAAGGTCAGTTTTAGTATATGCAAAACACGAAACACGTGTCTAGTATTTTTAGGTAAAGAATCTATGCACAAAATTTCTAAATTGTATCTTGTAAAATGAGTAATTTATAAGCTTGTTATGTTATCTGGTTGTCTGTCGCATCAATCTCGACTTCGGGCGACTGAAAGGGTTGTTTTAATCCCCCGGCCCGCTGTGCGCCCGCGCCTAGTGCCGCTATGACCGGCAGTGACCTGTGTTGTGCGCATATGATTGCGGATAGGTATTTAGTATAGGTACCTACTTAAAATTTTTGGGACTAAATATCACAAGCTGTAAAAAATTTTGGGATCGCTTCAGTTGCTCATTCTTAAAAAACTATATTCTGGTTTCGCATATACTAAAAAAAAAGTTGTATTAGGAGATCAAGGCATTTCGATTATCACAATTATAATAATGAATGTTACTTACTACTGTTGAGCATATCTGAGGAGTCGAACAACGCCATAGGGTTGTCAGACGATAGAAACGACGTTAGTCCTAAGTTGTACAGAGATCCGTCGGCCGCTATCGACGAATTGAAAGTCTGATCGATGTTGTATGCAACTGTAAAAAAAAAAACATGCATTATTTTCCTACCAAGTTGTCAAAGAATGTATGTCTAATGGTCCACTGTTTTTAATTCGAATTTAAAAAAGCTCGTATGTTTTAAGTGAAAACAAAATACATTCGTTTTTGCGCCAACCTCTAACAAACTGCCAAACAGACAAGAGTTCTAAAAATCAACATTTAGAAATTGTAGGTAACTGTTTTTATTCATAACATACCATCACGCTTGTACTCCCTGATGGGTTTGGCAGACACTTCGCTGGTATGATAAGGTCCCATGTAATTGGAAATGAGCCCATTGCCATTAACCGGGCACAAATCCAGACTCCGAACTGCTATGAAGAATTTCATAGAAAATTCCAATAACACAGCTCGACCTGAGGATCGAACCCAGGACCACTAGACGAATGAGGCAGTCGACAAATTTTATGATAGGTAATGTAAATTATTATGTTTTAAGGAACAAGACACAAGCACTCACTGTCATCGTCTTCCGTAGTTTCAGTAGGTGCAGGCAAGTCAAGATCTTCGTCGGGCCCAGGGGACGGCACGTCTTCGTCCCGCTGCGGCGGAGACGGTGCAGCATTCGGTAATGTAGTTATCAACTCGTCTAGCTTCCGCTTTAACGCTCGCACGCGTGCTCCGAAGGTTTTGTATGCCTGAAAATTACATGTATGTTAATAGACTCATATTATTTCTTCCTTTTTTACTTACAGACTATATTTTTACGACTGAGTGACTATTTATTCAATAGCATCTTTCGTCGTATCTAAATATGGTACTGATTATTTTCATATTAGATTCAGATTATTTTAGAAGTTAGTATGTGTTGTAGTTATGTTAGAAGTAATCTTTTTTATATAGATATTTTTACAAAGAACTGAATTTTCTAATTAAAGAAAGTTTCTAGTGAAAGAAAAATTCGATCTCAGGCAGGGTTTGAACCTGCGTCTCTCTGGTTAAGTACACCAGACGCTTTGCCAACTAAGCTACCGAGACCACTGCCTGTGATGTCGAATTTCTCTTCCACCTTCTACGTCTTGAGGCGACGTCGGCACCATCTATTGAAGACATTACTATGTCTTTCAACCAACACGACTGCCTTTACAGGTAGTTCAATGTCGAACGATGTTGCCTTACCGTATTATGCTTATTTTTTATTATTTTTTAGCATTAAATATACGCAGGTTCAAACCCTGCCTGAGATCGAATTTTTCTTTCACTAGAAATTTTCTTTAATTAGAAAATTCAGTTCTTTGTGAAAATTTCGCAATATTTAATGCTAAAAAATAATAAAAAATAAGCATAGATATTTTTAGTTTAAAGTCGACTTGATCAACTGCTATCAATTTTCAACTTTGGTAAATAAGTTTAAAACTTCTTAATTCAATCCATTCGAATATTATTATTGCAAGACAGCTCACCAGGTTTTGATTAATTTGGCAACAAGATAATATATTGCATTTTGGGGAACGATATAATGCTACCTTTGTCTCAAAAAGTCCGGTAGGATGCGAAAAAACCGTAGATAACAGCCAGTACATCAATAAACTTAATTAATTATTGTAATATATTATACTCACAAATGCAACAACTTTAACTTCACCCCTTTGTGTGGAGTAATACTGGTTAGCAGATTTTAGTAATGCCAACAATGCTTCCCTCGCCACTATTTCTCTCTGTAATGCTGCTGTATATCTCTCGACACATGCTATACCATCATTCAGCTCCTTTTCAACATCATCCTTATTGCCCCTTTCTGTAAAGACCATTATTTGTTTCTATTCTTCGTTCTGTGCTCCTATAAGACAATATTATTATGCCTACATAATGAAAAGTTTGGTCATCAACATAATGATCAGCCAATTTCCTGTCCCACTGCTGGGAATAGGTCTCTTCTCAGAGTAACAGGGGGTTAGGTTACAGGCCAACACGCTAGCCTACTGTGGGTTGGCAGACTTCATACACTATTGAGAAAATTGTTCAGACATGCAGGGGAACCTGCGATGCTTTCTGTCACAGTTTTAATTGAGTGATAATTAATTACTAATACACATATGATTAAAAAACAGTAAAAGGTGCGCGCCTTGTATTCAAACGCGAGACCTACGACTTGACAGTACAACTGTTTATTAAAATAAACTGTCATGCACTAACTACAAATAAAGCAAACACGGCTTAACTACTAAAACCTAAAAAAATATAAGCTCTCCAGGGTTAGGCCGAGATATTTCTGATATTACTTGAAACCATTCAACCATATTTGTTCAACTTTTTAAGTCTTATTTTTGAAGTAAAGTTATGATAATATAATAGGTTGAACATTTTGTTTTTCTATGTAATTCTCAGTAACAGACTTTGGATATGTGCTTGGGAAATGGCAATAGGCTTGCCCTCTATTACATAAGACCTACACATACCATAGGTGCACAAAGACCTCCCCTTCAAAGAATACAAGTATGTTATGATGAACATAAAAGAAAAAAAAAGCATAGCAAAAGCAAGCAAACCTTCATACAAACCCTTGAGGCTAGTACGCAGTAATTCTGCATCTGACAGTTCCAAATGGTTGTCATGAATGTCTTTGAGCCTCAAATCTGTGTCCGCTTCCAATACTGAACATTGCTTTATCTTATTCACAAGTTGTGTTGGCTAAAACAATATACATTTACAATATAGTGTTCATAATTAACACAGTTTAACCCTACAAGTCCTATGTTACAGACAGACTGCAAAATCTATGGTTCGGGCCCCCAGCAACAAGTATGTGCGTCTCTTAGCCAAAGGCAATTAAACATAGGTAGGAATTTTGGAAAGTAATAGAATTATGAAAGAAGTTGTTACAGAAATATACAAATAACAGAGGGTTAAATGGATTTTGAAGAGGTAACTATTACTCTTGGGAAGTAATAGTTACCTCTTCAGAATCCATTTATAGTTGGAGCACTTCCAGAAGCAGTTTACAACCACCCCTTGGAAAGAAGAAAAATAGCCCTTGACATAGATTAAGGTATATCAAAACTCCGCTACAATCAAAAACCTAGTGAGACACATTATTGTTACTATTAAAAATATTTTTATATAGCTTATAGTTATGTGAAAATATAATAATTTCAAATAAAAAGTAAGTTTGAGCTACATCCTGCAACTGAATAATTTTTCAGTCGACTTTACTTTTGGCACATGTTGATTTGGTGCTGTAGAATCCATCGGATATGTTCATATGAAGCTTGAATATTATAATTCACAAATCCATATACAGGTCCTAACACTTCATAACAACAGATTTCATACTGTGTCTGTAATTTGTTGGTAGATAGGTTTTATTTTGACATTGATAGATGTTTACCTGAAATTCTGAGTCATCATCAGACTTTTTAATAGCTCCGGCACTAAGCAAGCCTGTTAAGTCTGATAGGAATTCATCATCATACACTGATCTTTGTTCCCAAATCTTGAATATGCGTAGAATTTTATGTTTCACTTTTTCATCCCTGAAACGAATTTATCAGTGGTAAGTTATACAATGTTTTGATGCTCTGGGTTCTTTTACAGGTTTGTTTATGATTATATAATTTACATGTCTATAGTAATTAATAGATAATTTACTTAATGTTATCGATCTTTTACATAGATTATGAATGTGTACTAATTTTAATAATAATGAGGTTATATTGCAAACTGTTAATTAAAACAAACCTGACTAATGGTGTGGCTTTCTGAAGATTATGCCCCCAACTCTCAACAAAATCATAGTTCTTCCTCTTGCTGTACTGTATCACATCGTTTGCCAAATAGAACAACACAAGCCTCTGCTCTACCTTCACCCTTTTCAACACATTCAGCCAACTGCAAACTATCTTTTTATGATGTGCTTTTTGTCTCAAGCACCACGACGACAAACCCTGGATACTTTCCTGAGTATCCTTCAGCTGCATTAGACGTTTCTCAAACGCTAAGGTATTGAATTCTTCTGTTTCACCCATTGTTATCAAACTAGAACTGCATCACTGACATAATATTACTTTTTCTAGCGTTCCCTCAATGTAACAGTCAACAAATCATTTTATAAAACTCTTGCAAAGACACTCATTATTATTGCAATGGTTATACACACAAAATCAACACACAATACGCGAATGTGAACAAATAAACGAAGCGAGAAACCGCGTTGTTAGCACTAATTTAGTTAGCATGTACAATACATGTTTTAACATGAAATATAATGTGCTTTTGATGCTGTTTCGTAAAACTTTATACAACAGTTTTATTCTATAAGTCTAGACTTGCTAAATCAAAGCAAATACAGAAAAAATAGAATTTATTACGGAACTAAACTTCCAAAGACAACAACCGCCATTTTCTCCTTCTCATTTTTTTTTATAATCTTGGCATGTGAAGCACAGAACCACTTAAACATACAGCCTAGTCCATAAAACGTCTTCTGTCAAAATATTTTATTATGCGCTACTTCGAGCCTAAAATTGTCACCCTATTTTAAAGTTTAAAATTTGTGAAATAAAATTTTTCTAATGCGAGACCTAAGAATGCACAATTTTATTTTATTTATTTATTTATTTATTAACCAACTTATACTTACAGTTTACACTACACATACAAGTTATCGGTCATATAGGTAGTAACGAAAGAATACATTAATTTTTAATTATTTTGAAATATAAAATTAGGAAATAATAAAATTAGGAAATAATAAAACAATTCGGAAATAATAAAACAATTAGGAAATAATAAAACAATTAGGAAATAATAAAACAATTACTAAGCTATGGGATTGTACTAGATGGGGCAATAGATTCCAGGTATCGAGTGGCAGTACTCAGGAATCTCAGTTCCGTGCTCGCAAAGGCATCTAGTGAGTCATCGTAATGCAATATATTATTAATGTGGTTAAGTGCTAGATACAAAGGACTCGTCTTAAGGGTTACGGTACTAGTTTGCGGTATCGAAAATAGAGGACGTTGACGAGGACGAAGGGTATGTCTGATAGGCAGTGGTATATTAATAGAAATGTACTGCAGTAACGCGGAATTGGAATGGGTACCACGAATTAAGCGGACAAAATATTTAACAAGCGCTACATTTCTCCTAACTTCCAAGCTTTGGTAGGCAACCATACCTAGGACGAATGGTGTTGGGTACATGTATGGGTAGTACCCGTATAATTTAAAGTAGAGGTAGCGAACAAATGACTTCTGAACTTTTTCAATGAGCAGAGCATATTTTTTTTCATGGGGGTTCCAGATTACACTGTTAGTTTCTAATAAGCTGCGAATATATGAGTTGTAGAGTATGGTTATGGCCTGACGGTTGTTGAAAATTTTCACCTGTCGCAACACGAATCCTAGACTTTTACGGGATTTGTTACCGGTCTTTATTATGTGTTGGTTGAAAGTAAGGTGTGGATCAAACTGTGTACCTAGATCACGTACAGTTGAAACACGCTTTAGGGTCTCATTGTTTAAAGTGTAAACATTGTGTATTGGGTGAGTTGCTTTTGAGTAGGTCATGATCACGCATTTACTAATATTTAGGTTGAGTTTGTTAAAAGTGCTCCAAGTGTGAATGCTGTCGATATCGAGTTGGAGTGTGTTTGTATCAGTAGAGCTAACTATGGGAAGAGCAACTTTGATGTCATCGGCAAACATTAGAACTGTGGAGTGTTTTACGTAGCTAGGAAGATCATTCACAATTATAAGAAAAAGAAGGGGTCCAAGGCTAGTACCTTGTCCTATTCCAGAAGTGACTGGGTAGAGCTCTGACTTGGCATTTTTATACGTAACATATTGTTTACGACCACAAAGATAGTTAGCAAAGAACTTTAGTAGTGTCTCCGAGAAACCAGCAACAGCCATTTTACTCAAAAGTATATCATTATCAACGCGGTCAAAAGCCTTTTGAAAATCGAAATAGGCTACATCAACTTGCTTTTTGTCATTGATGTTTTCAGCTAGAAGTGTAGTGATATTAAGGAGATTCGACGTAGTTGAGCGTTTTGGAAGGAATCCATGCTGTTCATCTGCAAACCACTGTTGCATTTGATTATGTATTTTTTTATAAAGCACTGCTTCGAACACTTTGGCAAATATGGATAAAATAGCTATAGGTCTATAATTTTTTACGTCACTTCTTGGGCCGTTTTTATGCACCGGGAATACCTTAGATGTTTTCCACTCTGCTGGATATTCGCCTGTATTAATAGACAGGTTAAAAATAAATTGTAAGGGCATTTTGAAGATTTCGCAGCCATCCTTAACCAAATATTGTGGTATTCCATCTGGACCTTGAGTGGATTTTGGAGGAAGCCGCGACATAGCCCTACGAACCTCACAGGTGTCGATGTAATCAATATGTACGATATTGGAGACGTTATTAGGGTACGAGTTCGCATTATCACAAGCTCGCCTGACATCTAATATAGGTAAGTCAGAAAGGAAAACGCTACTGAAATATTTAGAAAACACATCTGCCACTTGATCTGGTTGCATGTCTCCGAAGGTAGTTTGCTCATTATTTTCTCTGTTACCTCTTACAAAGTTCCAGAAAGTTTTGGGGTCACGCTTAATATTTGATTGAATCCGGTTTGTGTAGGTGTACAATCCATTCGTTGTGATTATATTTTTACTAATTCAATAAAAAATAATTTAAGTATGTCCGCATGGTTACACCTCAAGCTATACAAAACCAGTTTACGCTAGCCTCTTCTTATAGCGGAAGCCTATAAAATGTGATATCAGCTTAAACTGGTTTTTAATAGGTTGACTTGTAGCCGTGTGTACTTACTTTTAGTTATTCTTTAATACATTTAACCAGTTTATGTATGTGCAACGGCTGAGACCCTAGGGATAATTTCGTATCTCGATTTTACGCAACACAGGCCCATCGGTACGCAGAACGCGGTGATTTGAAAAAAAAAAACAAGGCCAATGGCCTCAGAATGCAATAGGCTGTATATTATATACAATACTATATTTAGGTTAATCTATTATCACTTAGTTTCCAATTTTAATACTGCGAAACAATTATTACCATGTATATACAGCTTCTCTCTGTTGTTTTGGTAACTGCCCTATTAGTCCAATTATCTCAAGCTCGACTGCTACGCTAGATGTCCTGGGTTTTATCATTATTACGAGTCATTATCACTTTGCTGGTTTGCTCGTCTTTTGAGGTCGAGCAGTGATAATAACAGGCAGGTACAAAGGCCTCTGAAGCCATACCAAAATTATAAAAAAAAAACCTCAAGTAAGACCGAGTTTGAATTTGACAGTTCGCAGCTTAGATCATCAGATCAGTTCATTCATAGTATGATTCATTCAATCTCATTGTATTCTGTGATTGGTTACTTTACTATTCACTTGGTTAGATAGGGTAGGGTTACACAGCTACACAATTACTTTTTTTTATTTACAAACACCTTTCTTATGGACAGTGTCACCCTCAGAGAAAGAGATATCGTCTAAAATTTACTACCTGAACCTATCTTCTGCTGCCTGGTAAGTTAAAATCGTTATTATCCTTATCATTGCTAAAATAATTTTTGTGACTCATAGGTACCAAGTATAGAAATCGATAAAAACTAAGTATAGGTTTTTATCTATTTGTGAAATTCACATTGTACCTATCTACATCAATTAGGGAGGTACCTTGTAGAGGTGTTATATTAGGGTGATATCTGGATATTACTATTATTGAATATATTCACTAGCTGATATTAGCATACCATACCTATTACCAGGTATTAGTCAAATATTAGTCAGCCATCTTGATATTCCGTATTCGTTATAATATTGATATCGTGCCTATTCTCTCCGTATTCGTTAATCTAACATAATATTGATATCGTAGCTATTCTCCGTATTCGTTAATCTAACATAATATTGATATCGTGCCTATTCTCTCCATATTCATTACTCGAACATAATTTTTTTTTTAAATATTATTGATATCGTACCTTATTCTGTATATTATAGATAATAGTATTATGAATTATTTGATGAATAATAATTATTCATCGTTACACCTCCTAATACATGATATTAGTTTGTATTATAAAATATTATGCACAAACTAATATTGCATATTCAGCGCTAAATGTAGTGATTTTGTTTTCATTGAGTGTTTACTTTGTAACCATCACATTCAGCTTGCATACAAAGCCCGACGTGTATAATGTTGTCTTTAGAAATCTCACTCAAACACGCACGCACACGTCAAACAGAAGTAAGCAGAATCATATAGGCATCTCGCTCACTCCCCCGAATCGTCTCGCTATGACGCGGTTGCAGCGGAGTAATTGTGTGTGTGTGCGTGCGGCAACCTCCCGTAGCGCGCTCGTCGACGCACACAGCCGCGCAAGTCACCGAGAATATCAGAACACTGATCTCTTGGCGTGCCTATTATTTGACTAATATCTGGTAATAGTCTACGCTAAACTAATATATACTAATATGAATATACAGCTCGTATCATAATATCTATACCTATTACGAATATATTAGTTACACCTCTAGTACCTTGGCGCCTTGGCGGGTACCTAGCTTCCACTAAAAACTCCATACTATTTGCTGGCCGCTGTTTTTTGGTTTTCCTGCGACTTATTTCATTTAAAATTTTCCTGTTCTTAACGTTTATAACGAGATGCAATCAGTGCAAACATTAGGAATAACAATTATTACGAATATGTATTAGAAATACCTACCTTTATTAATGTAGGTTGGCTAACCGGGCGCTACATTATTTGATTGTCGGAGTCTATACCTAGTGTACTGTACTGTATAGATTCAAAAGGGTGGCAAACCTCCGCGTCCGCCATTCGTTCTTATTTAGGTATTTGAATAATTATATGTTTTGATTTTCGTGATACTTGTATTGTTAACCATTAATTAAAGTAGGTAGGTAAACGGTCAAATATGTACATACCACTATTGTAGCTTCCTACAATAGTGGTATCTACGTATTTGACCGTTTATTGTTATATTCCTATCCTACCTATCCTTCGTAGGTACCTACCTAATATACATTTGTACACTAGGTACTTAATTACACATAATTGTACCTACTTATTGGTAGGTATAAACACAGCGGTACCGCCCACTGTTTACGATGACCTTGAACTTACCATCATACCATCACGCCTGTATTCCCCGAAGGGTTAGGCAGAGGTGTACTAATGTACACCCACATTTCGCCGGTATGTTTAGGTCCCATGTAATAGGGGGCGAGCCTGTTGCCATTAACCGAGCACAAATCCAGACTCCGAGCTGCTACTGGGAATTTCATAGAAAAACCCAAGAACACTTTGCTCGGACCTGGGGATCGAACCCAGGACCTCTAGCGTAGCAGTCGCGCTTAGGACCACTAGACTAATGCGGCAGTCAAACCTTGAACTTATTTAGTTTAATGTTGAAAGTGTAGTTTATAAAGCAAAGGTCTAGGTACCTTTTACATAAAAATACCTATTATCAGTACCTAGTATTTAGCAAACTTGAATTTTCAATAAGTTGATATCTGGGGTAGGTAATCGAGGCATAATCGCAAGATATGTCAATTATCTTGACCTAAATATGTTACATGATTACAGGAAGGACTGTTACCAAAGTATGACGATAAATTATATTTATTTCTGCGATTCTGTGCCTCGGAGAGCACGTAAAGCCGTCGGTTTTCTTAAAATACTTGACAACCAGTCTAACCTTCGAACATCGCTGTTGCCCAGAAATTGGGTTGCAGTAGGATACTACCTTTGCCGCGGACGAATGCATAGTTCCCGTGGCCCCGACGTAGGTGCGGGAGGGAACACCGTGTGGTTTTTAGTCGGTAGGTCACCCACTCTGGGTGGAGTCCGACACGCCCCGTCGCCTTCCCCGGGCGGCGGATATCCATGACGATTTTCCACACGCTCAAAAAAAGGATACTACCTGTAAAATTATATGTAATCATCCTAAATCTGTATTTACTTCATTACAGGTACAGCCAAAAAAATCAAAATGATTATACTAACGGGGAAGAATTTAGGCGAGAGGCAGCGAGAATTAAACAAAAAAGTGAAAGAAGCCCTAGCCATCAATGTTACCTTTGATGAAATCAAAAACACGACTGAAACATCCGATGTCGACAGGTTATTCAAAATAGATCTCGCATCCAAATATATGAACATCGATTACATCGTCGAAGTTTTAAAATCAGGAGACAGTCTGTACATATCACGAGCACTTAAATGCAGCTGGATTTATGATGACGATTTTGCAAACATCATCAATGTAGACTATCTTCATAACAATGTGATACCATTTATGTCGACAAAAATGAAGAAAAAGTTACTCACAGCTATATCTATGCACCTCCGAAATGAGAACAGATCAGCTGCCTTCTATCAATACTGCATGGAAATCAAATTAATGGGCATTGCATTAAAATTCCTGAATTTTACCAGTAATGACTTCAAATTAGAATTGTTGCAAGACAGCGCTAATTGTTATCATCTTCTTGAGGACATCGGAAGCGAATATCTGAAGCATTTTATTGGACTTTCATTTACACTGGCAGATGCATACATCGCGATAATTCCTGAAGGAGATAGACTCAAAGTATTTCGGGAACTCAGCTACTTATACACAGTTTCAGATGTCAAATATTTGGATTTGTTAGAGAAGTCTGTCGTGGTAAACAGACTTGGCAATTATCACTTAGGTTTACGTATCTCTAGAAGCATTATGAAAAAGCATAAGAATAGAGTTCTCAGGAATCCATCATTATACATCAATATATTGAGCAAAAGTGTTTTAATAAGATACAGTACATCTGAAGATGCTAAAGTTTATGCAAACGCTGTCCTACCAGATACAGCTTCGAGATTTTGGGATAAAAACTATTGTAATACTTATCAATTTATCCTCGATTTAATCCCAGATGGAAAGTTTGAGTATATAAGGCAAATGTTTTCAACTAAGTACCCTGGAGAGGAGTTTGAAACAACCTTAAACTTTTATAATAAGCAGTATTATACATTCATGACAGCAGAAGAAAAAGAAATTTGGGCTTTGAATCACATAGCCAGCGGAGATGAGATTCTTGGTATAGGTAGAGATTTTAATTGGTATAAGTTTGTCAGCTTTGATAAAGCTTTAGAGGAAATTAAAAAACTAGTAATGATAACCACAGATAATGCTAAACGAGCATACATGGTGAATGTTCTTATTGAAGCTGCAAAAACACAACGTGACGTGGAAAAGCTTTTAAAGCATTATTACGAGAGACATATTAACGAACAAAGATATACTAAAGAGAATTTCATCGACATGTTACTACGTTTCTTTAATGTTTACGAATTTGATGGTGATTGCTTTTCAGCTTTGGAGAAAGTGTTTCACAGCCTAGAAGTCTATAGCATGACTGATTCCTTTAACTGTAAGAGCGACTACAAAATGATTGCTCTGATATATAATATAATTAACAAAAAAGACGTCCATGATGCCATCAAACTATACATTTGTTCTAATATGAATTTTTATTCATTAAAATTGAACACTGACAAATTACCGAAAGAACAACAGGAAATGGTATTTCATTATTTGTACGAATTTTACATGGATGAAATCAGAAAATCCGAAAATGTACCTTATGACGATGAAGTGAAACATCATCTTAGGAAATATATATATTTCATTTTAGATCTACTAGATCAATACAATAGGACCAAAAAAGACTGTCCAGAACTAGTTAATCACTTTTTGAAGTTGGATTGGGAAGAATTCAAGTGCCATAGGCTACTTCATGAATCAACTAAATTCGAGATAAAGCGGATGGATTTGTTGCGTAGCTTAAAAGACGATGCTAAAATTGTTGTTGAAAACCTTCCATTACTAAAAAGAAACATGGACAGCTGCTACATGCACAATATAAGTACCTTACTAAAGAAGTTGAAAATATATTTTTCGCAAGACATTGCCAAGGAATATCTTAAATTCTTCGATAAATTATTATCAGAAAATGACGAGATATGGTATAAAATAGCCAACGCTGCGGCTCATGGTATATTTCAATTAGGTGACGAAAACTATAAAGCTGATTTTATGCAGAAGTATGCTCCAACAGAAGCTAAAATTAATCACGGTAAAATCAATAAAAAGTTGTTGAATATTCAACGAGCTATATGCTCCCACGCGTGCTACTCTCGACCTCCAGTCCCTCTTCAACACGTGCTTATGTACATAAAAGGAGACTACGTTCATTATTGCCTACCAATATTTCATTCATACTTGGCTAACCTGCCACTACCCCTTTGTATGGAATTCATTGAATCGATATTAAATACACCCGTATCAATTCAAAAACACGGTATACGTCTTGCTTTTGAATGTTTCAATGCAGAAAGTCTAAATAAACTGGTTTTACGTGTTTGGAAAAAGACAAAAAATGTGTCGTTGAGAATGATTATTTTTAAAGCAGTCTTTGAAAAAGTCTCCAATGGCGACGCTACTCAAGATATGTTATTTGAAACACTAAAAACGATTACATCAACGCTCAAAGAAGATGACGACGATGAGGTATTCGATCTTCTAGTGTCGTATGAGCTACCCGATCATTTACATGGTATATATATCGAAGTCGCATGGAAAGCATTGCAACAATTTAGCTTAAAAGCCGAAAACCTCAAACGCATGCGAGGCGTTATAGATTTTATGAATAGTAACATATGTTTAATGCGCCAAGAGGTTGTTCGCGATATTGTGGATTCATTCATTGCATCAATATTCAAACAAGACGATGAAAGGACCAAGAGTCCCAATATTGAGATCACAAATTTAATTCAAGCTAAATGGAACCTCACAGCAGCCTTTATAATGAACGTCCAAGACAAAGATGATCTTAACGTAAAGTTAAAATTAACGAAACTCATATTAAAAGAATGTTTAAGGCCACTCGAAGATGGCATACGCGAAGAGAAATATGTATTAAGAGAAATTTGTATGAACTTTATACGTAATCTTGAAAGCAGAAGTTACAATCAAGCTATAAACAGTCAGGAAAATGTGAATATCATAATGCAATTTGTATTAAAAACATTGCAAGATACGCTACCAATTGAAGAGATTTATATGGAAGTATGGGAATTAGAACTCGGAATTATTGCTAGAAAAATTATAGCTGGCAATAAAATAAATCGCGAAGATCCCAACCAGTCAGGAAAAGATGCCATTAAAAACATGGCTGCCAAATTTGCTAATAAGCTTGGTACTTTAATTAAAGATTTTGTGGCAAAAGATTTATACTTTGCGTCTTTCAAAGAGGATATTCATAGTAAAATCACTGAAAAGATAGAAGTAGTTAAGAGAATATTTATTCCGTTCACAAACTACAATGATTTTGCGGTAGCTATCAGTGTGGAATTAATACAGATTGAAATTAAAGAGATATATTTACTCGTATTGCATCTGTTGTCATCAGGGCATAGTCCCGAATACAAGGAAGATTTTAAGTCTGTTATAGATAAGATAAAAGAGTATGATAATAAAGAGGTCCGGTGCAATTTATACAACAAATTTGTTAATGCAGATTTTATCGTTAGGGAATTTATGCATTCTTAGAAGTGTTATGATTAATAATCTGTTGTTGTTGTTTTTCTACATATGCGCATTTATTAACATTTTACAGTTATATACTATGTACTCATAATAAAACGTTTCATTTACTTTTGAGCTATTATTGTCATACTCATAAGTCACATATTCTGCGGTTACTGCGAAACATTTGTCAGGATCACTCTCTATCACATTCCATCCTTTACAGACTCACCTCCTTGGATGTTGCGTTGCAAGGCAAGGTAAAGACGTCCTACGTACCTACCCTAAACCCTTAACCACGTCTAAATTGGCATCGGAAGTAAAAAGAGACTGGACTTCAGGGCTCTAGTTTTTTCAGAGCAACCCCAAAATGAAAGTAAATATGTCTCAAATAGCTCCTAAAAATATACCTACTTAATGTGTTAACTGCCAAAAACCATTTTTGTGTAAAAGAGGTAAGTACTTAAGTTTACAGAAAAACAATTTTAATTCTGCGAATTTAATCTGTAATCTACACAAAACTGCAACATTTATCAATATCCCGTATAAAAAATAAGTACAACAACAAATTTAAATATCTACGACTTGTTACTATTTAGAGTGAAGCCTCCTTACTATTTTTATTGATCAACATCATGTAACATTTTCATGAACGTATAATATCTACATATATAATTATCATATATAATGTAGGTACATATAATTTACTTCTCCAAGGTAGCTGACACGAGACACTTTCATACGTACAAAATATTAGTAAGATAAGCACATTTCAGATTCTGTACTTAAGGCCTATTTCAATACTTTCGATCAATATTCATGGCAAATCCTTGTAGATAAGTATTTATCAATGTAGATATTAAGCGATCATGATTAATAAAAAGTAATTTTGTACCGTAACATTTACAAATATTGGAAGAATTAAATGTTTAGAAAACATTCTGATTTTGGAACAAAAAATTAATGAGAATTTTAAAGGAAAGTGAATTATAATGGGAAAATGTTTTGGTCGTATGTGGCGCCATGTGTAAAACTCATGTTGTAGAGTCAGCAATGGTGCGAAATGTCAGAAATATGTTGTTGTTTTCAAAATTAATAAAATATCTTTTTTGCCGACTGTACAATATATCATTATGCATATAAACAAATTATGCCTTTAGGAACAGTTTAAAACTACAATGGAGTTTAAATAAGTATAAGTAGGTGATGTTTGAAGAATTTGAATACAGCCGTGGATAAAAATCCAAATTATTTATCTAAATGAATGAAATAAATTTGTTACCGTCAAACTGTGCCAGTAATAATTTGAAAGTAATGAGATTACGAGATCTCTAAGTGAGAGTTCAAAATAGACAGCTTCCTTTCTTTCTTTCTTAAATATCACCGTATACATAATGAGTGCCATTAAATATTGCTGTATTCTTAAAACATTAGATATAAGGTATATGAGGAGCGAGAAAGTATAATTATGATTTAAAAGCTTCAACAACGGACGTCAGTTTCAAATGTCTTAGAGATTACAATTGCAACGAAAAGTAATACTATATAAATGCAATGCAGATTTAGATATATCACCTGTTTTTAGAAATCTTGTTAGTTTAAATAAATAAATCTATCTTTAAATTCTTGAATGTCACTGAACTCCTTCAACGCCTGGATCGATAACAAATTTTTATGTGTTGGATAGGAGTGGCGCTCTGATCGAGTAAGAGCAGATCAACGTCTGTCGGTCGGTTAAAAAATTGCTGGGTGTACATGGGTTGATGCTGATAATGATTATCTCGTCTCTAACCATTGTTTTTGTGCCGACTTAATTATTACGGCCATGTTCGCTTTACTGGATTTTCTTCAATTTTAGCAGGTGATACAAATAAATCAATCAACAATAACAATTACATCGCTAAATATCGTTACATTAAGCTAACAATATACAAAACCCTTAGTTATCTTTAAAAAGCTCAACTAAATCTATTTTCTCTATCATAAAATACGATAAAAATAATTACTCTCTTTCAATTACATACTTTAATACATTGTAATTAAGTAGGAAATGGAGTTCTCGCTGTGAACTTTCAAGCACGGCATAAATTAAAATAATAGTAGTGATACTTTCCAAAAACATGGATTAATCATTGCTTATGATAGTCTATCAATAATAGATAATATGCTGTGTGCCACCAGCAATCATTCAATGACGATAACAATATACGAATACTCATTTCACCTGTTCTTATTAATCCAATAAGGGTGCCTCGGCGATAAATATTCTCACTCCGTTTCCTACTAATCCTTGGTGTACGTACTTACATTTTACGATAACCTATAGACAAAACAACCTAGGATAATACTTCGTAATTATAAGAGAAAGCTTAAAGAATTATATATATATTAAACGTTAATTGACTGTGCTATGTTGAGTTGAGCGATTATCAAATAAACTAAATACACATAATGTAACAGTGAATGCATGAGAGCTACGATATTTTATCAGTAAGTAGCTAGTAACTAATGTACGGTCAGCATCACATCAAGCGACGACAAAATGTAAAATTTTCTCAGTCGATTTTGAACTTAATCATCAACGTTTTAAGGTTTAAAATCATTTGGAGAAATTTGATAGTTTCGTTAAACCTGATGTGCTGACGACTGTACATAACAACTTTAGTATTATATTAACAGTGTATTGAGGGTTAAGATACTGAAAAGAAAACCGCATGCTTATATTTTGGAAGATACATGAAATATTAAAACTCAATACATACTTTTACAAATCACAATTCCGTATAAGGGAAATGTATTTCCTTTGTATATCAATGTTAAAACTATGAACAATCGTTCAGCTACATGTCATGAGTACTTAATTGTAAAAAAATTACGTTTTTAAAATAAAAATATTTAAGTCAACCGCTTTACTACAAGGAAATACGTTTTACTTCTGTTTCTTGGAAGTTCAAGGGGTGTAAGTTATTTTGTGTTATTGTTAAAAAAAATGAAAACGAATTCTTAAATGGATCAATAATTTAACAGTATTTTTTCTTAATGTATGCGGCGTATCCCCATATATATGCAAAAGTTGTGTGGTACAACAGACTGTAAACGTTTTATTTTATCTTCTTATGTAAACACATTGTAAAGAATCCTCACATTTCATTCCTATTTATTCTTTGGCTTCTTGGAACCAATGTCATGGCATGTAGCCAATCGAAAACTATCCTACATACATTAAGGAGTGGAAAAATTCTAGCTGTGTTTAGAAAGAGTACAATAGTGGTACACATTGATAACTAACTAATACCTAAGACTATTTACAGGCTCACGGGGACGCTGAAGAAATGTGTAAACAGCGAGATATAAAACAAAATCTTAGAAATTAATCGTATTAAAAATGTTCCTAGTGTTAGTTTCCTTTCTCCTCCTCGATTTTATACATCGAATTCGTTCGGCGTTCTGATTGGTGAAAAGCTCGGAGATGGCCAATCAGCACGCAGAACGCGCTAGATGCGCAAAGTCAAGACTTGCGCGAAACGAGAACTGTACACAAGGCTTCAGGAATACAAATCCAGCTTACGCTGGCCTCTAATCGTAAGAAAAGACTATACAATTTGAGTCAGCTTAAACTGCTATTCTAAAGTTGACCTGTAGCCGTGTGTTAAATGTTATCATGAATGGATACACAAAATATTTTATGAAACGATCTTCTGTAGCTGATGGATTGGAAATAGAAAAACATTTGGATGTCTTAAGTAGTTTCTCCAGATCCGTACATGAAAAGATTATGTTAGGAAACTTGATGACTAATACAACAGGGCATAACCATTAAACATATAGTCGTCGTCATCATAAACATAATATAATCAGGTCATGTGTCACCAATATTACAATAATTTTGATATACACACAGCTACACATCAAGCTACACATAACCAGTTTAGACTGACCTCCCATTGTAAAGTTTTTCCATAGAAATCAAGGCCAGGCTATACTGGATTTGTATATCTGACATTTGACATCACGATCGGACCTATAAGGTCGGCAAAATAAGGTAAGAACATCTAGCTAATACAAAGAGCAACTCGAAATTATTGTCTGACGATTGCTTCAATGAGACAAGCTTAGGAAATAACATCGCGGTACACCGAACGTTACAACAAAAACGACAAGTTTTGGGACACACTTGTACAGACATCAAGCATTCAACCGAAATAAGCTGACCTCGCATTGTATAGACTTTCAGTACAACGCGAGATCAGCTTATAATGGCTATGTATAGATTGATTTGTACAATGTTTTGAGCGATAACTGCCCGATTCACAACTTGAAAGCATATCTTTGATATAACGCGTCCGTCTGATGCAAACCTTCGAGTAGAATTCAAGGCAGGTCGCTCGCTTCTTGAAGAGGGCAAGGGAGTCTAATAGCCCTGGCCATAAGGTAAAGGAAACCTTTTTTCGATTATCGATATTCGATTTGCCTCCACTATATCCCCCCTACGACACCTGACAGCGGACAATCCACGAAGGTTTTCCACACTATAAAATAGTATTCGGTCCATTTGAAGACAATCTCTTAGTAAAATACATCAATATACGTTCCTAAAATCGATCTCTAACATTATAAAAACCTTAAATAAATTGTACAGTACTTTGCACCTTTCTTATAATACGGAAAATCTTCATGGATCGTTTGCCGCCCTAGGTAGCGGCAGGGTATATCAGACTCGTACCAAGTAAAAACCGCACTTGTCTTCCCTTAGGGGCTGTCCATTAATCACGTGAGACTCGAAAGGGGGGGGGGGAGGGTCCATAAAAATCACGAAATATCACGAGGGCGGAGGGGGGGTGTAGTAATATATCACGTGTATTTATTTTTTCGGCACACGCGCCGCAAATTAAAAAAAAAAAATAAGATTTTTGTAGGTACTAAAAATACACGTGATTTAAGGTAGGGGGGGGGTTAGTCTTAAACCTCACCACATATCACCAAGGTGGAGGGGGGTTTAAAATGCCAAAAAAAAACATCACGTGATTAATGGACGGCCCCTTACCCTATAGTCACGGCCATGGGTTTCGTGACATTCGCCACAACCATGACTAGCGCAGTACAATGCGTCTGCGCAGTTAGAGTAAATTTATACTAGCGCAGAGTCAAAGCGTCTATCCAAAACTGAACATAACAAATACAACCTTAACTCCACAGCGTAACTCACACATTACTTCTAAGGCACCAATCAGTGTTGCACACGCAGAGGCGCGACTTACGAAGAGTGCGCGCGTCTTTTTTAAAATCTCAGAAGTAATGTTACGCTCTGGTTGAATTTGTTAAATTCAACCTTAATTCCAGAGCGTTCAGGTTTGGATAGACGCTTCGATGCGCTTCGACTCTGCGCTAGTATAAATTGACCCTTAGTTTTCAAATGGTGATCCGTACAGTTTGAGAACTAAAGCCAGTGTGCCTTTAGGCTATAACATCGAAAAATTTCATCGAAACACGTAAAAATACATCAAAAAGCCTTCACCTACACGACAGATCCGTCTGATATCTTTCTTTAACAGTATCACATATTATTATCTTTTCCTCCAATACCACATACGAATATGCTGTTACTTCCAGTACTCAGTTGTAAAATGCACTTAATAGCTAGTGAAATTAAGTTAAATATTGTTTGCAATTTAATGTTCGAGTGACCTTATACATGCATAGCATGTTGGAATAATTAATTTTCCGGTCGTTGACTTATTGCCTTACATGTAATAATAATTTTAAATTTAGAATTATATAAACGGAAATGTAAATTAAATTGTTTATTCATAATATTTTTAACAGTTTTTATAATTAGTTTGCTATAGTATTACAAACGTCACTCCATCCAATATCCGCAGTATTGCATAGTCTTTTATCAAATAATAATTTTATATTATGAGCATGTTTATTGCTTGCTTGTTTTTTAATATCACATGTCAAAAGTAATCCTCTTTAATATTGGTCATTGAGTAATTAGCATCATTATAAATCCAAGCTTATTTTCTTCAAAGAATACTGGAAGCAACGCAACGCCTCAAACCCCAGAAAAAAACACGCTTACAAAATTTGTACTCATTAACATAATTGTCAAATAAGTAACACAATCAACATTAAATCTATTGTTTACTAACGACTTTAACATAAATAGAAAAGAAATCTAAAAGGATATTCTACGTCAATGTACATGGTATGTCTAAACTATGCTATGGTCTATAACAGGTGCTATAGTATCTACTAATTAATCTTAGTTTTGTTGTTTTGAAACCTGACGCGTTCCCACTGACAACAAAACATGTTGCAAATATCTATCTTACTCTATCTACCTCCCAACGAGTGAGAGGGATAGGTAGCTGTTTGCAACATGATTTGTCGTCAGTGGGAATGCGAGTTTAGGCCGTAACATGACGTATTAACGCGATCATTTTTAGGTTATAAGAAAGAGATATCGCTATTTCATGTGTAGTCTCTCTCATCAGCATCTCTTTCTCAATTACAAAACTATCGCATCAATAAACACGTCATCGAATGGCCTCTATTCAAATATAATACGATATTTGCTGTCGATGTAGGTAGCGTAAACCGATGCATGCAATATTCTTACTGTTCAAAGCTACACGAATGTAACAGTTATGGCTATCGATAGTTTTGATTTTAGACCAAACTTGTTTCACAAATCAAGCGAAAAGATACCGACTTATTTGAATAGTATGGCGCAGTAATCTGTTTGTTAATAATAGGGGTTAAAGTATGAAATTACCGTTTTATTGTAGTAGGCCGAATTGACATAGAACCTTCATGGTTTAAGATTTTTGAGTGAAACTTTTTTCCATGGTACTTATGAAGTTCTTCTTACTTAAAATATTACTCGGTATTTATCGCTACTCACAGTGGAAGCGAGTATCGCTCACATCTGAATAGGCCTATAGCGTTCCATTTTTGAATATGGTTTTTACATAAACCGTTGCTTTTGTAACAATGGGTCAATTTCTAATTTCTGCAATTTCCAACTGGTCCTAATTTGAAAGGTTTCACTTAATAAGAACTGCTTTGAAACAAAATGTTTGTATCTTGAAACCAGTGATAATCATTACAATACAAGGAATTTACTTTCTTTTTTTTAAACCATCTATAAAAATCGCAATATTCATCAACCAAACGCACCGTGTACTAGGGGAGCATGTATAAAAGGAGCTAGTACCATTCTACGTGGACCGCAGCTTGACGTCATCCACTTGTATCAGCTGTTCTATTGGAATGAGGGATAGCTCGCCTCCCAGCATCGGCGCGGGGAGAGCCTGGAAATAAAATATTGAAGTATTCATTTATCTAAGTTTGGACATAGAAACCCGACTGTCTTATTAGTCTAGCGGTCCTTAGTGCGACTGCTACGCTAGAGGTCCTGGGTTCAATTCCCGGGTCGAGCAAAGTGTTATTGGTTTTTCTATGAAATTCCCAGTAGCAGCTCGGAGTTTGGGTTTGTGCCCGGTTCATCGCAATAGGCTCGCCTATCTTCATACTCATCTATCTAACTCTCACAAGAGTGAGTGGGATAGGTATCTGTATGCAATCCCTACTAATATTACAAATGCGAAAGTAACCCTGTCTGTCTGTTACGCTTTCACGCCTAAACCACTCAACCGATTTCTATGAAATTTGGTACTGAGATAGGCCAAAGCTTGAGAAAGGACATAGGCTATCTTTTATCGCAAAAAAATATCCGGCCAGAACTGAAAAAAAAAAACTGAACAGTGAAAATCGTGTTATCCACGCGGGTGAAGCTGCGGGCGGAAATAAAGAAAATAAATATATTTAAAGAAAATACATTTATTCACATAGACAGGACGCACACTAAATACATTTTTATATTAACAAAGAAGTAAAAAAGAATTGCGGTAGTATGCGTCACATCCACGCAAAACGGCCCTCGCTCAGCTTAATGCTATGACTGACGCAATGCAGAGTGACAGCGCTGATTTTCAGCGACAGCCGGCGTCGAAATTTTGACGTCGGACGGTGCAGCTTCCGACCCAATATCAGGAAGTTTTAAAATTTTAAAATCAAATAAATAAATGTTACTATCACAATAATACATGTAGAATCGGGATCGTGGTAACTAAATAAAAACTGTTACGCTGAACAATAAATTGTAGTTTATTATTTTTAGATAATAAATCCTTCCTATTTACAATACTGCCGACTTGTTATAAACTTTACTTCTTCACCTATACACCTCACACGTCTTTTGCACACACCGCTCACTCAATGCTTCGCGCCATATTGCTTTTTTCTTTCGTCCGTCTCTTTCTTACTATCTTATCTCTCACTCACACCTTAACGCTCCGTTCCACACTCCTTTCATACGTTTCGTTCTTACCATCCTACATACATACCAAAAATTTTACTAAAATACAAAAGAGTAGAATGCAGAATCAATTACATTTATTTGATTATGGCAACATTTCACTAAGTTGCGTCATCCGTGCCGCATGTTTAATCTGTGGTTGCGGTAGCTGACCTACCGTAGCTGAGTACGGTAGCGGAAAGCTAGTACGTTATATAATAATATGTTTTGATGTCAGTGGAAACGCGGGGTTAGGCAGACTAATATACACCCACAATTCGCAGGTATGTTTAGGTACTCTTCGGGGAAAACAGGCGTGATGGTATTGTTACGCCGAGTAACTAATAGAAAAACGTGGATAGGCCACGAAGGTTCTAGATCCGTCATAGAAGCACGTCGAAACACAAAAGAATGTACCCGACTGCGCCCCTCGCAAATAATAACAGTTCAAGGCCAAGGTCACGGGTCAACGCCCGGAAACAATAGGCGGTTAGGTACCTACACGATTTTTATCGACTAATCGCGACCATTCGACTCTGGAATCTTCATCGCGCGTATAAATACCGGTCGTGAGGGCTAGGCAGAGTAGTCTTGTGTTGGAAGCGAACAAGTGAAGATCGAAGTGAGTTAACAAGTGATTAATTGTGCGATATTGTTGAGTGTAGTGTACAACTATAGTGACGTTGTGGTGATTTCTGTTGTGTTTTGGTGTATTTAATTAAAGTGTTTGTTTGTTCATTGGTAAATTGGTGTTGATTAATTTATCCCGAACCCTAGCTCGTAACAGTATGTTAATTATAATGCTAATGGAACTTACCATAGACTTGTCGGGTGTATGCGGCGTGTGCGCATGTTTGTCAGTGGAGGCGGAGGCGGCCGCCTCCCTGGCGCGGCGCAGCCCTAGAGAGAATACTGCCACAGATCGTACGCGCTTTACTAACGCTGCCTTTGCTCGGGAACGACCTGGATAAGACGTAATAACTGTTAGGAGATTTTCTTAATATTTTCCGAGTAATTTTTTTTTATCACTGATAGGCTTACGCTTGACCACAACTTGCCCGATGTCAAGCATCGAAGTGGTCTACGATGGAGAGCGCCTGCCTAAAAGATACCTATTCACTCTCGTCTCGAAGACACCCAAATTATATGTATCAGGGAACAAAGATTCCGGTAACGTGTCCATAATAGAGCAGTACGCACTATAAATGTAGACGCAAAACGCTTCGTGCGACATTTAGGCACTTCCACCACATAACGGTGGCGCCTTGCCGTAGCTCTGCTCGTCCGATAGTGGAATGGGAATGGTGGAACTATTTCGTGTAGTTCAGATACACACTCTTCGAAATGTAACCGGTAAAAAGACCGACAGAAAGACATGCAACTTTGCGCCACTTTAATTTTTACAAAGGAAGAAATACTCAACTAAGTAGTATTTTTCGACGGCAGTTTTGTTTCGCACCGGATGCCAAAAGCAGCAAGACAAGTGGAAAAAAACAAGAGAAACTGAAGAAAAAATGGCTGCTTACCGCCTTTGTCTTTTGGTTTATCGTCCTCACTGGAGGTGGCGCTAGCATCAATTGAGGGAGCGGCCGACGGTACCGCGTTCAAGTCCGGCTCCGAACCTCCGGCACTCACGCTGCCTGACAACTCCTGCAATATTATAACGTCATTTCCACCCATAGTGAATCATAGAAACTCAAACTGTGGGTTCATACGTTCTAGCCCCATGTTGTGCGAATATTTTTGAGTTTCCTACATATTTTATAATCTAGATTGAACACGTGACAGTCTTTACAGAAACCGTAGTAACGTGACCTTGTAATGGGAGACGTACGCAAGCGTGGATTAATCGATATCTCGCAAAATCAATCAAGGTTCAAAGATAAGATAAAAATATTATCATATGAGTTCTGCAAGTAACATTATATATTTTTTTAACTAAATGCCGCTGTTGACTGTAAATAAGTTGATAAGATCATACAAATCAGTATAAGTTTTTATGCCGTATCGAAGAAAACAATGCATAGGTGAAAGTCGAAATTAATTAGTCAAGGCTAGCACTTTCGATATTTTAGGAGACATACCAATAAATATAAGAAATATTTGATGAAAACAATATGGGATTTTGTGCGTAATGCCTACAAGTAGTTGATATTACTGTGGCAAATATAATACACCAGCGACCAACGGCTTGGCACAGTTGTACACAATTACCGTCATATTTCAACCAAGTTACACAAAACCTTGCCAAATTATATACCTAAACCTTCCTCATAAATCATTCTGTCTATTGGCTCAGTAGTTTTGAGTTTATCGCCAACAGATAGACTGACAGATGCGACGTGGACTTTGTTTTATATGTAGTGATAAGTTTTACAAAATAAGTTGAGTGACGCATCAGCAATAGATAGATAGATTATACTTTTTTGTGCACCAAAAGAAACAGAAACACAAAAACAGTCATTACATGAGTAGGTACAGTCACCATCAAATATATCGGAGCAAACAGTATTCATAATTATCTGAGCAACTAGAGAAATTAAACCATATCTCAGCGACACAAAGTATGTTTTAGAATGAACACTACATACGGCAGCTGTCACTCTGACATGTATTTTATCCCATTGAGATAACGTTTAATTTCCCTAGTTGTTTCCCTAGTTGCACAACCAATGGATGGACAAGATCGTTTAAATCCTTTTTTTTAAATGTAATTACCTGCAACGTAGGATTGACAAGAGGTCGATGTTGAGTGGGATGTGGGATGCAATGAGCTGATCTGTGCAAAGGCTCATCTCTTAACCCTCGCACACCGAGGAGCGACAGCGGCGCGCCCGGGGTTCCTTCCTGGTAAAGTAAAATATAGTGTTATGTAACAAAAACCATCATATCTTGTATCACCATATCCATATCTTAATCGGGAACCATTGTAGGAAGTTTCTACATACCATTACGCCTGTTTTCCCCGAAGGGTTAGGCAGAGATGTACTTAATGTAATGTACATCCACATTTCGCCGGTATGTTTAGGTCCCATGTAATAGGGGGCGAGAAATTGGAAGTTTCTTTTCATAATAATGACATCAGTGAGCCTTTTTTTCGCAAATGTTTAACACATTCTAGGGCTATGCCAGTAGGTATTACGACATCGACAATTGAATACTAAATCTTTTGCTCAAAAATCGTTCTGATAGCAAATATGTAGTAGTGTTAAATAGAGGAAACGAGCAAAATAGACAATTTACACAGCGAAAATAATAGTCTTATGTTGACTTTTACTCAGTATAAGCTAGGAGAAAGAGAGTAAAAGAGTAGCTGTTGTAAAATACTAATATTCAGGTAGGAGGTTTATTTGTCGTTTCTTGTATAATAAATAAGAACCTACAAAAGTATGAACTGTAAAATAAGAGTTTCATAATCGATGTTCTTAAATTCCCTACCTTACGTCGCAGAGGCTTGGTCGGGCTGACATCTTGCAGCGCTTGTAGGGAGCCGGTCACCGTCGGCACTTGTGGTTCTGTAGTCGTTATAGACGCTGCCTTAGGTCTGCAACGTTACGTCACACAACATCAGGAATACAACAGATAAAGTAACAGAAAATGGAAGCATGTGGGAACACAGAATAGTAAAACAATGGAGTGCTAATTTAAATTTCTCGCTAGCTTTATAGCTCTGCAAAATTATAATGAAAGGTCAAAAAATGCTAAGTCTACTTGATTTTCTGATCCATTTTTTATCTATTCTGCGCTTGGGAAATATTATAAAATGTGCATAAAGTTAGTAGGTACAGTGTGATGATATGGATAAAATTAAATACTGATTGCGCGTATGAAGAAGTGCGTATCAGGCAACAAAAGACAGGGTTAGTCCAAGTTTTACCAAGATTTGAGAGATACAATCAAGATATAAATAATAAATAATTCCGTCAAAGAATAATTCATTACGTCAGAAACAAACTTCTAAAAATTGTGGAAGCATAAGCTCTTTTAGGTAAAAAACAAGTTTCTAGGAATTAATATAGCATTGGCTTGAACTCCTCCATTTGTCCTTTTTAGCTCATCTGATCTTGATTTAATAATAAAAATCAATCATATAATGTCGGTTAAATCGGGAGCAATGTTGCTAGGGGAGAATAAATATAATTGATGCACAATTTGCGTTGTTTCCTTGCATCTCAAACCAAGGGGGCAAGGGGTTGGTGTACTTAACCAGAAGACGCAGGTTCCTACCCGCGGGCGAATTTTTCCTTCACTAAAATAACTTAATAATCTTTGCATGGAAAATGCCTAAAAAATACAAAAAGATACTTCAAAGGGTTCCAACTAAAGTATCCTTGTATTATAATTATTTAAGTTGCCAGTTAACGATTCAGGAATTTGATTTGACTTAATTCCATGTAGTGCGATAAATACATTCTCAAAAAGAGTTCATATTAATCACTCGCAACTTTTTAATAACAATTCAATTAACATCGCTTTTGCCAACGACCCACCCACTGCCATAGCACAGATTATTTCATTATTTATTTACATAAAAACACACACGCACAGGATTACATTAGATGGGTTGTGATGATAAAGCAAAAATGTTTGACTCATAGTGTTTTATATTACCTTTTACTATGCAGAAAGGATGCTTGCTATAAAAGTAACTTTCAGGAGATAGAAGTGAAGTGAGTGTAAACAAATTTTGACTGCACTAAGAATCAACATATTCACCAAACCCTCTGATCATCGTAGCTTTAGCTAGATAGATAGAATATTTTTAAGTATTGCACAACAAAACGAATACGAAAAATAGAATTGAAAGGTTCATATCAAGGAATTATTACTTCTCTATTGGAAAGCAGGTTCGTGCCCAGCAATAATGTGTTGGATATTAAACAAATAAAATAAACCTTCAGTCTTACGTCTTCATGAAATATAACCAACCTCTTAAAAGGCCCAAACATCAATTATTTTCACATCATTCACAAATATGTAACAATACAGTAATTTGATTTTATGAAATTACAATCAAAACTTTTTCTAAATAATTTGTAAAAACGGTGCTTTGCTTTATTCTGTTTACATTTTAAATAACAAAAATAGAATACTGTTACTATATTTCTGTCGTTATTTATCGTTATCTAACTGAGTGCAACAAAAACAACTTTCAAATTAGAAAAAACTTATATTGTGGTTAAGAGGTTTATTGCAATAAAATATTAAAACTAACATTATAAACAAGCGTAAATACTGTTAAGGAATAAAACTTATAATTAAATAATATATCTCTACACACCCATCCATTTAATACTTGTGCCAAATTAACTGAAAACAAAAATAAAAGTAAATTAAAAATTTGGGAATAGCGGGCAAGCCACATATTTACTGCCAATGTTAATGATTATGTAATTTTGAAATCTAATGAACATTTGTTAACAAAATTCTACAGCAGGCTGATGATGTTACTTAAAACTCCAAGAAACGGTTTTATTCCAGTGTGGCAACGCATACTTGGCCAGAGTTGTTCATAGTTTGTTCAAGCTAGTTTTGAGAATAAAATCGTAACTCGATTTTACGTTATATATACATTGCGCTTGCGCAGAGCATTTAAAAAATAAAATGTCAACTCGTATAGTTTTTATCGTAAAAATTACTAGTGCACAGTCAATTGCGTACAATCAGCTTCAAATAAATATATCGAACAGACCGTTCAAAGTTATCTACATAGCTAGGGAAATTAAACTTTATCTCAATGAACTAAAATACATGTCAGAATGACACCTGCCGTGTACGGTGTTCATTCTCAAACATCCTTTAAATTGTAGAGATATGGTTTAATTACCATAGTTGCTCAGATAAACAGAACATAATATATCTGTTAGGCACAGGTTTGTGGGCGATATTGAAGCGCTAAAATTCCCACTTTGGCGTCTGGATCTATATGGCTATGATTCATCAAATTTGGCGATTTTAATCACCCTGTTCATACACATTACTACATTTAATACCAGTACCTACTAAAATGCAAAGCGGTTTACTAACCTGAAGGGCGGTATTTCAGGTATCTTGCCAATAAATAGTTTCTTCTTGTCAATAGGTTTGTCAATAGTCGGCTGTTTCGGAGTCGTCGGTGTGACTGTGCGCGGTGTGTTGCGCGCTGAAGGTCTGATGTCGTCTTGACTGGTACACTCCGACTTAAATCGGAAGAGGATTTTTTTAATAGTAAAAGTACTATTGGTAATTAGTGTAAAACAAGCATATCTAATAATACTACTGTCTGGACTTTAAAAGAGACCACGATTCTCTTAGTTTATTTCGGCGTTCTTCTCAGAGAACATCAGATAGGAAATGTCGGCGTCATCTAGTTTAAAGCAATGTAAAACATGGGCTTTTAAAGTGTCTTTAAAAGATCTATGAACAGTGGGTTATAGCTGTTACCTGACTCACTAAGACCCCGCCGGCCCACATAGGGTGGGTAACAGCTATAACCCACTGTACAGAAATAAATATGATTTATAACATTTGTTATGGACCATTTTAAATTTGGGGAGGCCTCCCCCGTAGACTTCCACAACGGCCGGTTATATGCCACTTGCATCCAAAGACTCCCAGCGACCTTTACCAGGTCGTCCGTCCACATTGTTGGAGGTCGTCCTACACTCCCGCATAAAAGTGTCAGAAAAGGTCCAAACATTACAGTCTTATTCATAATTTTGGCCTGCATTTCACCATGAATCCAAATCGAACAAGAATGGCTATTCTCCAAATAAATTCAAAAATGGAACATTGGTAAAAAATAAACTGCCGAGTAATTTAATTCTTGAAATGCGGCCTTAATAATTCTTCTTACCATAAGCGGCGCATGCGCGTTCTTGATAGCCTCTCGCCTCTGGAACTCGACCTTGGCCATCTCAGTGGCCAGCCATGCCGGGATCTCAGGGATGGCAATGCGAAGCGCTAGAACTATTACTAACACCACATGCTGCAATAGAAAGTACACAAGAATATTTTAGATTTTTTTTTTTCATACTATTAACTACTTAAACTTCTTGGATAAGTGACCTATTATAAAACATCAAGCATCCTTCCATCTGGGCCATGGAAAATACGTTAAAAAAGTCGGTCCTGGTTGTCGTACGAACCTATGACAATCGTCAGTAATCGGAATGGGTTGTGGTGGCATTCACTTCGTGTAAAATACTGATATTCAATCTGGTTAGACTGAAAATGAACCGCAACGGAATGGGGAAAAAGTTCGAAGGATTTGTAGACCCGACAGAAAACTGTTGTTTTGACAAATCTCGTGAACTGACATCAGTGTTAACTACATAGTCAAATGAAATAGGTCTTTACCTCTAACGCCACTATGACGAGTATCGTTTGTGCGGGTGTTGCATCCGGTAACAGTCGATGTACGGGCCCGGATAGACCAATGAGCGCGCAGTTCACTAGAACAGCGACCGCCACCATTGCTTCCATAGCATGCTGGGAATAAACAATGTCGGTTTCATACATATTGCCACACCTATAGCCTAGTTAACAAGAGGCCAACGCTGGCGAGAATAGAGCGCGCGTCTATTTCTCAAGCCTCCGCCCGCATACTCCTGAATGAATGGCCTCGTCTAAACAACAGGGGCCAGGCCAACGCTGACTTGTCTGCGGAACTGGCGCCAGTATTACTGGCTTCGTATAAACTCTGCTTATCTCCCATGGGAGTAGGTAAAGACTACAGATTTTCATTTGCTACGATCATGACATCACTTTCGCTTCATATACGTTAGTTAACCTCCTCATGCATGATCATCGGTTTAGGGAGCCCTTAACCTGGCCTTTTTGAAAATGTGTTTGGTTGTGGTACGTTCGCCGAGGTCGGCCCCCTTCAACCCCTCCACGTTGTTTCGTCAATCTCCATTCATCCATTCTCTCTACATGACCAAACCATCTTTATGTACCTTTCTCGATCCTTTCACTCCACAATGTTCTCTTATCACAATGTTCCTAATCCTCACTCTGTCTTTCACATTTACAACACCACACTTGACCTCTTAATGTACGAAAAGCGTATACAATGCGATGTGGGTCATAGTATACTGGCAATTTGGATTGTCCGTTAATCACTTAGTGATTAACCAACTCCTGGAGTGTTCATACCTTTTTTTTATCCCGTGTGGAAATCCTCAAGGATACCCAATGGTTATGTGGGACTCCTACCTACTAAAATCACACGGCGGCCATGTCTCGCATATTATGTTGAGGCTCCGAGATCTCTAATGGAACACTACCATGAGCTCTCCTGTGCAAAATACCTACTAGGGACGTTATGTCCTCCTAATCTTCTCAGGGCCACTGCACGACCCTGTTATTGCCCCCGCCAGTGATGTGATGGTGGGGATACTTTCACCGAAAGAGACAACAGCCGTCCACTTCATTTACTCGTCCAGCATAGCTGAAACTATAGCTGGTAGAGACAGGTCACACCCAATCCGATTGACCAGGATTTGCCGCTCGGTATCCCAAGCAAGACTCTCTGCCAGTGTATGCTGTGCGGAACCCTGATCAGTCCAGTGTTCATACCTGCCAGCTGCCAATACTCTTGACTCGTTCGCCGAAGGGTCTCTGCGCTACGTGGCACAGCTTGAAGGCATCGGCGCGAATCTCCGCCGCGTTGTTGAGCAGCGCGCACACCGCCGCCAGCGGGAACGCCGATGAGAATAGAACAACATGACCTAGTTGTGTCAGCATCTCTAGGTATTCCGCGAATGTGCCGTCGTACTGCGAACAACATGGAGAAAATATTGTTACGTCAAGTAATTAGTAGAAGTACGTGGATGAGCCACGAAGGTTCTGGAACCATCGTAGAGGTACACAGGAAGACGACTCTAGAATCTTCATCGCGCGTATAAATACCGGTCGTGGAGGCCAGGCAGAACAGTCTTGTTTTGAAGCGAACAAGTGACGATCTAACTGTGTTGATAAGTGATTAATTGTGCGAATTGAATGAATGAACGAATTGTTGAGTGTAGTGTACAAGTATGGTGACGTTGTGGTGATTTCTGTTGTGTTTTTCTGAACTTAATTAAAGTGTATGTTTGTTTATTGGTAAATTGGTGTCAGTTAATTTATCCCGAACCCCAGCTCGTAACAATAACAACTAAGGCCGACACCAGTAGCTAGCATGGCAATTGGGCAGTTCGATGAAGGCTATAAAAATATAATAAACGACATTGAATTCATCGGAAAGTAAATAAGTAACTTAATTTTAGTATCAGAACCTACAATATAAAAATTGATAACCCTAATAATGGGGCTTAGATAGAACCCATACTGACTTACGGCAATAAACCCCGAGAACAGCAGAAAAGTTCGAATGAGAGGTTTCTCTACGTCCCTTTCTTTCTTTCTGTTTTTGCAAGGCTTCTCGCTGTGCCAAAGCTAAACTATTACTCTCAAATCCCGCATGAAATATAATTTGTAATCGATTTCCTGTTATTTACTTAAAACGCACTACACATGATATAGTCAATGCGCACAACAAATATTTCTATGGTCTAGATACTGATATTTCGTACATGTTGTGAAATAAAGGGGAAAATCTTAGAGTGGGCAACTTTAACTTGCATCCACACATACCGCGGGAATTTCGAATCCGAATTTCGACTCCTTTAGAACCGCAAGCGAGCTGCCCATCCAAAAGCGGCCTACTGCAAAAAGTGTGGATACAATAAAACAGTTTTGACAAATAATTATTATTATTCTCACCTTGAAAAGCTGTGATTCTAATTCCGCCTGGTGTATGACCTTCTGCCCTACGATTGGTTCCGAGTCCCTCCTGTCATCCTTCTCCTTGTCAGTGCCTCCGTTCACCAGGCTGTTCTCTGGAGGATCGCCAGAAGAGTCTGTCTTCTTTTCAAACAGTTCCGTTAACTGCGCTGATGTAGGTACTGCAATGGGAATGTATGTATCAATGCGATATGAGCCCACAGACTATTTGGATAGATCTAGATTTGAAGACTATCTTGTATTTTTTTTTAATTCCTACATTTATCCGTTCGTTCATGTGCATCATCATCATCAATTTCTTGCTGAAGGTAGACCTCCCCCAAAGTGCTGATGGGCAGCTCGCAGCCATCCGCTGCCAACTACCTTCCTCAAATCGTTGGTCCATCGTATCGAAGGGCGTCCCACGTTTGCCCTAACGCGGACCCCACTCTTACACTTGTCTACTCCAACGAAAAATTAATAAAATATTATAATAAACATAAATAGGTATTTACTTACTTTTGCTAGGACTGATAGCACCGAATACATCCACACAGATCTTGGCGAGTCTCAAGTTTTCAATCAAGTAAGGTAGCGCCGACTCTTTCAGATTACCAATCACTTGTCTTGTAATTAACAAAACAGCTAATTGCTGTAGACAAAAATTATTATACAAAACTGTGGCCGACAAAATATAGCAATCTTAGTATTAATTTTATTTAACATTTTTCTCTTACTTCTGCTTCAAATCCGATCTGCCCCAATAAGACTAGCTACATTTTAATCACCAATTTTACATATGAAAATATTCCAAAACGAAGTTAACCAATAATCGTTTGGTTGTCAATCTTTATCCATCTCGCCATTTTTATTTAATATGTAATTGTGGCCACAGTCGGACTGGCCATATAGTCCAGGAGGCGTTTGCCAATCGGGCCTTTAGCCTGTGCAGGCCATACGGGGCTTGGCGCAAACCAGGCGGGAGGTAAGGCCCGGGGATCGTGTGGTGAAATCCGAGCCCTTCCACCCCAATCCGACCCTGATGGTGGCATTGTTCTTTTGCAGCGTTTGATGCTCAGATTATGTGATAAAGAAAAAAATACCAACCTCTTTCAATTTATCCATATCCTGCAGGTAGAACGCAATATAGAACAAACTCATGAACGAGTTCAGAAATTGAAACTGAAACCAAACAATACATTCACTGAGATAATCTAAATAATGATGTCTGAATACACATCAAAAGCGAACTACTTACGACCTACAACGAAATAAATACTTAACGATGGTATTATTTAGGATCATTTTAAGTTGTTGCATGATTAAAAATTAAACAAAGTGCTAAGAAGAAGTAACCCCATGAAAAAAGGTTGTATAAGCTGCGTAAAGTTTCACATAAATATATGATTTACTGAATTACCCATTAGGTAGTTGACTGGTATTTCATTTACGAAAAATAACTGAAAACAAATAATTGAATCGACTTATAAAGATCGATAAAGTTTATAGTGGGGATTGAGAGGGGGAGTTGCTGTGTTCCTTTCCCGCAAAACAAATATCAGTATAGAGTTCGTATGCGCCCTCTGTTTAGCATAAAGTTACAATATTTATAACTACTTTATTTTTGAACCAATTTTAATTATGTTTTTACTGTCCAGCTCTATTTATTGTCTACTTTTGTTATGACAAAAAGAGCCTTTTTTACAAAACTTGAATCTACATGGTAATTATCATAGTGATAGGTTTTAAAATAAATTTACCCATTACACAGAATAACTATTATAAAAAAAAATATCTCTGGTAAAAGTAAATACAGCTTATATACCGTTAATTCGTTGGGTATTTAAATACAATAAAGAATACGTAATGATAAAAAATATTGAAAGGACATATATTACATTTTATTGGTGCTTATGAGCCTACTCGAAGTGGTTGTTATCATTTAAACTATCGCCAATACCTACAACATTATTTACAACCCAAAGAGTTGTTAAAACATCAAATAGTATGTATTTAAGAGTTGTATTAGTCCATGATAAATCTACATGCTCTACTAGAAATGTTAATACGTTTTAGTTCGCATGCGAGCGAAAAGAAAACTGCGTGCAATCTAAGTCACTGTGCCACTCAGATAATGATGGAATTTACCAATTTGTTTGGTTAATAACCTTCTCCGTTTTATGTTCTATGAAGCAAAGCGTGATGGAAGCTTAGCTTTTGAGCATGGCGTTAGTTTTTTTACAGCATTTTTAAATACAAACCAATGCTATTTTCACAATCAGGTGATTTTCATACTTTGTCTCGAGTCGATAGTTCTCTGTTCAAAGAAATCGTGACGTCATATTTTTGGGTGTTACCAGTTTATATAATATATTTTTTTTGTAGTGTCCAGTCCCGTTTGGTAAGCAGTAAAGAGAAAAATAATATGCACTATAGTATCTCCGCTACACACTGTGTTATTCTACTGATTATTATACTAATGACTAAATGTGACTATTTATAGTTCGATTAATCGACTATTTATTTTGATATAATTTTAAATAATTGATGTTCTAAATATTGCTATACGAAGAAAGTCAAGATATTCAAAACTAGGTGACATGCAAAAGTTGTCGAATACTTTATTCTTATCGCACGTATCGGAAGATGAAAGAAAGAGATAGATATATACAGAAGTTAACCGATTTATTTCTGGTCTATTCATCTAGAAAAACAATCGAAGAACATCAGAATTAAATTTGTGGATATGTGCGAAAAGATAACCCGTGACATTCTCCCACTATTATTTTACGCTTGTTTTTTTTTACAATAAAAAGTCTAGTGTTACGAGCTGTTAGATCAAAACTCTCGATGGTTATTAATTAAAAATCCAAACTAAAATATTAAAAACAATACAGAAAATTCTTAGGACAGTGGGCAATAGAAAAAAAAGCTTTAAGTATATGCTTTATTATTATATAATATGTTTTAACACGCAGGAGTCGCCAGTTTTGTGATTGTTCGTTTAAAACAACGAACAATCATGTTCAAATTTCAGGGATCATTTTCTACGATTACAAAAGGTGCAATAATTTGAAATAAACAACTTGTGACGGATTTTATTGCGTAATGTGGATAGTGAATGTCGATGCTCCCCTAAACAATAATACAATTACAACTTCGAAGACTGGAAGATAAAATACTCCTACACGTAGAATAACAGCTATATAAAAAGCTACCAAAATCAGTGATTTGGCAAACTGACGTATTCTAGAGAAAAGTTGGTTGTGTAAGCACAGGGATACAACCACTGTCCTAAGACCACACTCAAAACTCAAAACCAATAAATAAAACACAATTAATGGTAAACAATTAATCTACATTACCTTTGTCGTTGAGCCACCTCCCTATCCTCGCGTACACTTCTTCCTCAACTGCTATTATAATAGCAAGGAACGCGCGGGGTATCCATGTAAAATATCCTATGTTTGTCTCCCACCAATCCTGTACAATTACAATATTAGATTGTAACATAACATATTACTGCACCCGTATAATCCGAAACGTTAGACAGAGGTGCAATGAAGTACACACGGCTACAGGTCAACCTATACACTTCCAGTTTAAGCTGATCTCACATTATATAAGCTTTCCATACAACAAGAAGCCAGCGTAAAATGGATAGAGCTCGACGTGTAGAGCGTAAAATGGATATAGCTCGATGTATATAGCTCTTGCGTACACTCTCAGTTCGCAGGTAATATTATTTCCAATGGGATAGAGGACGATTATTAACTGGCTACTAATTTAAACAAGAAGCTGCTACTGATGATTCATGACAGTCTAATTATTAGCCACATTTAAATGGCCTATTTTAAAGATAAATTATGATAACATAACATACCATCACGCCTGTATTGCCCAAAGGGTTAGTCAAAGGTGTACTAATTAACACCCATATTTCGCCGGTATGTTTAGGTCCCATGTAATATGGGGCGAGAGTATTGCCACTAATCGGGCACAATTCCAAACTCCGAACTGCTACTCAGAATATCTCAAAAAAAAAAAACAAATAACACTCCTCGTCCCGGAAATCGAATCGTAGCAGTTGCGCTTGGGACCAGTAGACTAATGAGGCAATTAAAAATATTATAAACAAATAATAAATAACCTGTATTAATCTGGAATAATGCAGATTTTTAATACTGAAAGCTTTATTAAAATCTGTTCAATATTTTTAGAGTTATCGACCGATTACAACCAAACGAACAAATCTTTCCTATTTATGACTTCAGATCAAATGAAAAGTTAAGATGTAACTTTGCGAACAAAGAAGCGAGTCTTGTTAGTCGAGCTATCAAGCTATCGAAAGCTTGACTGACAAGATAAGGCGTAATTTCAGTATTGTTACATAGTGTAAAATTGTGTTTATACATGGCAAGGCGTAGTTCTAGCTGGCCTCACTTCTTTGTTCGCAAAGTTCCATCTTAACTTTTTATTTGGTCTGAGTTCATCATTAGTATCCTACTTCCTACTAATCCTACTTCCTACTATCCTATCCTATCCTACTATCCTACTTCCTATCCTACTTCCTACTAATATTATAAATGTGAAAGTTTGTGAGGATGGATGGATGGATGGATGGATGGATGTTTGTTACTCTTTCACGCAAAAACTGCTGATCGGATTTTGATGAAACTTTACAGTATTATTGTTTATACATCAGAATAACATATAGGCTTTAATTTATAACGATATTTTGGGAAATTCCCACTGGTTTGGGAAAAATCTATTCCACGCGGACGAAGTCGCGGGCAAAAGCTAGTACGTATATAAATCCTTAAAACTAAATATGATATTAGTATGATATAAGTATTACCTGAGCCCGTAGCAAGGCGAATGTAGCGACGGCCGCGACGCTGAGACAAACGCACATCACTGGGAACGATACGCAGTGACGCCATACGCGGCGCCGCCACGCAGCGTACACAGGCTCAGGACGACCCGTCACAGAGCTTGTACTCATCTCGCCCTGGACATTTATTTTAATCAGCCCGATTGATCCCACTGCTGGGCAAAGGTCTCCCTACTTTCCTTCCATTCCTCACGGTTTATCTGGACCTTATCGCACTAATGTAATTAAACTATAACTAGCCGACAACATAACATAACATAACATACCGTCACGCCTGTATCCCCGAAGGGTTAGGTTACACTCACAGTTCACCGGTATGTTCAGGTCCCATGTAATAGGGGGCGAGCCTATTGCCATTAACCGGGCGCAAATCCAGACTCCGAGCTGCTACTGAGAATTTCATAGGAAAATCCAATAACACTTTGCTCGACCTGGGGATCGAACCCAGGACCGTAGCAGTCGCGCTTAGGACCACTAATGACTAAGACTCATGAGGCATTCATAACTAGCCGATGTCTGCAAATATTGAAGAAATAATAATATCTATAGAGGGCCTTCGAATTAAAGGCACGCACCCCTATCTTTTCGAAGTCATGTGCGTAAGAATAATTAATTATCACGCGCTTAAACGGTGAAGGAAAACATCGTGAGGAAACCTGCATACCTGAGAGATTTTCTTGACGACATGATTGTGAATTCTGCCAACCCGCAGTAGGCTGCGTGGACTATAGCCTATAGCCTATTCCCTATAGCGTGGACTATAGCCTATTCCCTCTCGTTCTGAGAGGAGACCCGTGCCCAGCAGTGGGACAATGTAATTGGTTGATGATGATTATGGGGACTTTATAAGAGCAAATATGGCTATAGAAGCCAAAACAATTATGTTTAGAATGTTCCACCACGCACTATATAGCTGTCTTGAAAGTGTGTAAACTACATAAAAATAAATATTAGTTTGTGTTATCAATAGTGCAACAAGTGGGATTTAAACTACCGACCTTGCCGGTTCAACGCCGGCGACCTTTTAGTTAATAGACAAGGTTAACAAGTATCAAGTCTCTTTCTGTATGGCGTAAAAGGGGTAGTGTAGTAATTTCATAAAAGCTGATGATGACAATTCATATTCTAATAGTTACCTGAAACAATGGTCGTGGCTCCACCAGTAACTCATCTCTTTGATCCAATGTACCCCATTTATATGCCAAAACATTGGAATATCTGTAAAAAGATGTAAGATGGTTATGGCTTGGGCATCTTCCATTTTCAGAATGGGAATGCATAAACAGGAATTCAAAATTAAAATCTTTCTCATCAGCTCAATTTGACACGGTGGTTACAGTAATTGTTTAGTTAACTAGTATTTATTGAATTAATTTTGGCAATTTAGGCTTATAAAAGTTTCATTGCCACATACCGTATCACAACATTTTTCAGGAGACAGTAATTTCAAAATGTTCACTTGTTGTCGACAATATAGAAACAATGTTTACGTACCTTTTCCACGTTTCTAAATACACGCACGCCCAGAGTACGTTGAATAGCGAAAATAAGACGTAAGCTATGTCCTTCCAGTTGTCGTTGGCTGTACCGAGCCAAATCTGCCACGAAAATAATTGGAATGCATGATTATTTGAACATTAAGAATAAGTGAATGAGATACGCAGTGATAGCTAAGTGATATGACCATTGGACTACCAATTGAAAGGTTTCTAGTACGAATTCATGGCACAACTTTGCTTTTTCGAAGTTATCGCTTAACCGGTGAAGGATAACATCGTGGAGGATTCCCTTAAGGAACAAATATATGAATAGGGAGGGACAAATATATTTTGGATTTGTGCGTTTGTGAAAATGAGGGTTTTTAAACGCATCTTTGCTAAACAAGAAATTCAAAATACTAGTGTGCGTGTACGTTTCTTAAAAATAAAAATAAATTACCCAAAATATAAAACCGACAGCTGCAGGCACTGTCAACGATTGTGTATAATGTCCAAGCCAAGCGAAGTACATTGCAATTTTAACACCAAAATATTCACTTATTTCATCTGGAAACAATCAATGGATACATTATTTAATTTCGAATTGACACATATCTCTCTCTGACTCTGAATAGGCTGCAAAGAACTTACCTATAGGTTGTGGTGAGAACAATGTCTTCACCCATTTTCTTCTGAGGTTTTCTAAAGCATTTCTATCGTGGAGGGGGAACATACTCGCTACAACGCCCCTGCTCACGCATGCTGGCACTGTTAAAGAAAAAAACACTTCTATCTTGCAAACTTTCCGTCTTATTCATAAACTAACTTTTCGTCGGTAGCCTAAATGGCTAGGGCGTCGGACTTCCGATCATATGGTTGCCGGTTCAAACCCCACCCATTGCACTACCGACGTGAACCCACTCGTAACACAAGCATTTAGCTTAGCACGAGGGGTTAACAAGAATAAGAGTAATGTGTGACCCACATTGCTAGTAAGCTTTTTTTTAAAAAAAATAAAAAAATAAAACAAAAAACTAATATAAAAAAACGTGGCTTTCTATTGGTAAAAAATATTTCAAAATTGGTTCAGTAGATCCAGAGATTACCCCCTAGAAACTTTACCTCTTAATAATATTAGTATAGATTTATTAAACATCTTAAGAACCTCTTTAAAAACATTGTGTTTTGTTTTGATAATATTTTTTGACAGGGAAAAGAAGACAAAACCAGTTTTTTCGGATGTTTTATATTTTTATATATAATAATAAATAAATAAATAATAAAATACGTTTATTTCAGGCACAAATAGACCCATATCACACAAAATAAAGTACCCAAGATTAAAATTAAAATAGTCATATACATTACTCAATTACATAATATCATTTTTTATTGCCATTCAAGTGCACATTAATCCAATAGTGTATAATTGGATTGGACAGAAATTCAGAGACAGCCCTCAGAATACCATTGTTAGAGCGACTTATTCTACCCCAAAAAGACGCAACACGAGTTCTGATTATGGCAAAGAAGTCTGGAACCCTCGCTTCAGAGAACATGCTCGATGCGCTGCAGTATCTCGGCAACCTCATAAGAGCCCGATAGGCGTTATTGTATTGGACTCATTTTATTGGATTGGATATATGTTTTATATTATGTTTGACATAACATATCATCACTATTCTCCAAAGAGTTAAGACTGAGATGTACTAATGTATACACCCATAGTTCGCCGGTATGTTTAAGTCGACTGTATAGGGCCTATTACCATCAACCAGGCTAAAATTCAGTCCGAACTGCTACTATAAATAATAATAAAAAACTTTATTAACAATAATGGAAAAGACAAACCTTACATACAATACCCAACAATCCTGTCATTTGTGTCTAGGAATATAAAACATATCACTTATAAATCCAGGGTAAATATAAACTGAGCAGTTAAACAAGACTCTATAACAATTTTCTCGATCTGGGATTCGAAAGTCGCGCTTAGGACGGACCACTAATGAAGCAGGCATACGTTGTTTCTTGTGCAATTTTGTTTTTTGTAAGTTTTACAGCACAAATCCTTAAAGTTCAAATAAAGACCTTTCAAAAGAGCTTGAAGGTTATTTACATTGAAAAGAGTTTGGCCTGTCAAATAAGCTGTTTAAAGCTCGCCCGTAATTATTTGTGAAGTTTTAGTAGGTAGTTCTTTTTGGGTCACCATAACGCCAAACTTTAGACATCAATGACCAAGGCCTGAATAAAAAAAAATGTTGTATTAATTAGCCACGACGAGTCCGTCCTATAGTATCCTTTACAAAGTTCAATTAAAAGAGAAAGTGACCTTCCCGATGGATTCATTGACTCATTGTGTTCCAACCAGTTCAAGGTCAGACATCCCATAGTGTACTATTGTATTACAAACCTTTGTTTGTCAGAATCTGTGATTTATGTGCCAGTCGCCTTATTTATTTACGCTGTTTACGCCTCATTAGTCTAGTGTTCCTATACACGACTGCTACACTAGAGGACCTGGGTTCGATTCCCAGGCGAGCAAAGTGTTATTGGGTTTTTCTACGAAATTCCCAGTAACAGCTCGGAGTCTGGATTTGTGGCCGGTTAATGGCAAAGGGCTTGTCCCCTACGTAATAGGGGCGAAGCGTGAGTTAACATTAGTACACCTCTGCCTAACCCTTCGAGGAATACAGGCGTGATGGTATGTTATTTTATGTTTAATACTTGTTAGTTTTAAGCTTTTTGGTTTTTTGACTACCACTAATGATTGTCATAGGTTTGTTGTATAGCAACCGGGAAGGACGGCTTTACGTGCTCTCTGAGGCACGGAGGGGACTCGATGTGTTAAGAATGGTCACCCATCTGCCCGCGGCAGGCGCAGCTTAAGTAAGCTTAACTCGTGGCTTACGAGTCCCTTACAACTACTATTACCTTCTAAACCGTAACATAATAATGTAAGGACATTATTGAATGTTTGGCAATGCGATGGAACTCGCCATGACGGCATCAGAGGACCTCACCCCCCTCAGTTATTTATTTTATGGGTGGTAGTAAGTAGGCATCTCTGCCCATTGACATCTGCAATACCAAAAGAGTTGCAGAGCGAGCGAGAGAGAATTAGGAAAGGGAGGGGAAGGCAAGGAAGGCGACTGAGGGGGGAATGGAGCCTCCGGCGCTCCACGCTCACTGTATGAAACGCAACAGTATGCATACTGCTACATCACCTCGATATTCTGTAGGAGGGCAGTACTACTCGGACGTGCCTACTCATTCATCTATTTCTTCTTTCTTGAGCGTCACAGTAATAGTTTCTACAGCGTTTCACGCCAGTAAGGTTTATTGCGAACTGATTGCAGTGAGATTAAATAACTAACGCTTACCAATACTTTGTCCAGGTCTTAGTGTGAGAGCTGGTTCTAAAGCATGCTCGTCCCCGGGCTCCGCGCGAGCCGACTCCAACACATGTTTCACTAGCACACCCCGCTCTTGAGAGTTCAGCAGCTCGACCGCTGAAGAACCCTGAAAATGAGTTTGTTATTTATACGATGTCTTTGGCTGCAACTGGCTGCTGAGCGTGAACTCCTGAGCTCGATTTCCATGTCCAACAGTATTTTAGTCCAGTTTTGTGCCCGGTTATTGGCAATACACTCGCCTCCTACAAAATTGAACCTATCATATACTGAGGTTGTTCATCAATAAGTATCTACGTCTGCGTAACCTTTCAAAACGAGGCGTGAGGTTAGCTTCTGTTATGGACTAGGAACAACCCTAACAATAGCATAATGACGTTTTGATTCATACTTAACGAGTTCGTACCATGTAGTTTGACAGTGACTATTTGCCACTCTATTCAGCTTCAATCAAATTGACTTTGCCTTAATTAAACCGTGCACAGTAGATTCACACAAACACTGGCTCCATCGCTTCATGATTTAACTTTAGCCATCTCATTAATAGACTTTCACTTCTATTATGAGAATAAGTAGGTACCAATTACATAACTGAATGATGAATTGATTCCAGTACTCAATGCGGCGTTTTTGACCCTCCTGTATTTCTTATACACATTTAAGAGATATTTACTCTGTAATCACATTTAAACTATTTGATGGTAAAGTGGCCAAAGCTAAAGGAAATTGCAAGAGTCGTACCAATTCCGTTCTTGCGGAATACGTATTATTTTAGTTTCTTCTCAAATAGTGGAAAAGCTGAAGGTTCAGTTCGCTACCTACGTACGGTTCGCCCGCCCGTAGGTAACAGATCTACACCGGTTTGGTATCTACGCGGAGTGAGGCGAGCAACTATTGATTGTTTTTTTTATTAAGTAAACACAAAACACACACCCTTATTTATCTTGTATTTATATATTATTAATAGACTGATTTTTATCTGTGACGACTCGTAAAAGGTTCAGTTGAAAATCAGCGTCAGGCACTGGTAGCCTGACAAAATTCTGAACTGGACCTATTTGGTGCAACCGCGAGACACAAACTTATACATTTAGGTAATTTTTATACGGAAGATGTAATTTATGTAAGTTGTGTAACCTGCATCAAATAAATTTCTTTCTTTCTTTCGTTCTACCACAAATGTCTTTACAAAGCTTAATTGACAATGGCCATGCTATTGCTGACTTCAAAGATTCAAATCTAAAACAATTATTCTTGAAACAATTAGCAATAAAGATTAACAAGGGAACTTTAAGGCTAGCTGCTACAGACAAGGAGATAAAGTTCGTCGTTAAATTAAAACTACGACTGACAACTCCGTTAGAAATGGCATGACGTTTTTAATAAACTTAAATCTCTCTGAAGACCTGAGGATTTGTCAAGAGACTCGAGTACCTAGAATTTTATTGTACTGTTAAAAATATTCAAATAATTCCCAATAGGAATACCATTAAGATGCTTACGTGCGACCCGTCTACTGCTTACTGTCATTCTAGGGTTCTAAAACGCAGTCCCAAGGGACTTTTTCTCTCTCAGTTAACAAGCTTTTGTTAGCGGCACTTGTAACTAACTAACAGTGTAATAAAGTCAACATGTATTCTTCTAATTGTTTAATAACAACACATGGTTGACCGCATTTAGTCCTCACCAAGTTTGTAGCAACGGCTACTACTAGCGGTGGACTTAGCCGCGTAGTGATCCAGATCTCTAAACACCTTTTACTATATTCACGGTAAGAGTAAAGATCAATAGAACTATCATTATCGACAGAAAATATTTCATCTGCGACAAGATAGATAAAATATATCGATACAAATGATGCGTGTTTCCAATAGCAAACCGTATGCGTGTCGGAAACGCTTATTCTGTGCATAACATAAATAATTCATAGTAAATATTGATTCGTGTCGATATGACGCCGCGTTTTCGCAATGAGTAGCCGTTTGTGGAAATGCTATGAACACTACGACGAGGAGGTACTTATAATACTTTTATCGGTGACCGGGTTATTGCGAAATCCTCTTAGCTAAAACGAAATGGTTCTGAAACGCGTCCCAAGAGGCGAATTCCCTATCCATTTTCTTTACTTATAAACTTAAAAGAAAACCATAGACGGCAGAATTAATATCTGAATACAGCGTATACGTAATAAGTATACCAGGGGACTACTTAATTTAGACGAATTGCTGAATCAGTCTATGGAGAGGCGAGGTGTGTTGCCCATCCAACCAAAGGGAAGATCTTCGTAATTATTGACAAGTTCATCTGACAAGTTTCCCTAAATTGCTGTTAAATTAGCTCACAATGCCAAAATAATCCAATCCATTCTAAAGAGGTCACAAGTCTAAACTTCGCTAAGTTAGCACGCCAGCATCGTAGCTGCTTCATGAACCTAATCCAAGCCTCATTGTATGCGACGCTTTGGCTGTAGAAGATACTGCAATGCTCAAGCGAGCTATGAATACTGAACACAAGATTTGCTATGTTATAGGAGCATTTGAAGAAATCAGTGTTCATTTTCGCGTAGTGTTCTTGAATTTAAATAAGTTTGGTCGAGGCGTTTGGGTATTCTACTAAAGGTGCCACAACAGTGGCGAAGGCTCCGTACAACAAACTAACCGTCCGTACTAGTTCGGAGTTCAAGGACCGAAAAACAGCCAACCTAATAATGTAACGTAAACGTGCATAAAAGTCTATACGACACCCAGGAGATTAACCTATTTTCTGAAACAGTCTAATAACCGACACATAACAAAAATTACGAAATTCGTATCATAACTGTTAGTTAAATTGGCGCAGTCGATGAGCAATGCATACCTCTATGTAGGTAATGGATACGATTTCCGAATGAAACAATTTATCTGGGTGTTTGTGTATGTTAGAATTTGTTTAATATAAACAGAAATATTTTCAATAATTCTGACAACTTAGAGAAATGTGGTAACAGAATGTTATACCTTTGCCGTTATCAGTTTTTGTAAGCTCTTGGAATCACGTAATTAATTAAAGCCTACAGAAGCTCTCGACGGGTCGCCTAAAAATAACAAGGTACTTCAAACCGCTAAAGTTAATTTTGCGAAGACAAATGAAGAGCCCGTTATTAATGACTTCGCCTGAAATTCGGAACTGTGCGGATATCCAAAAATTTCCAACGCAAAATGGTGTATCTTACTAAGATTAGAAAAAACATTTTTGGCTGTTTGGTCAAATTGATCATTATATTGAGACGAAAGACCATCAACTAGGGACATAAAGTTGACTAGCTTCAATGTGCCAAAAACCGCAATAAATTCCCCATAGAAGTTTAATTATCAGCGAATACAAGAAACTACGCAACCCTAAAAAGTACCTTACAGCGAAAGATTCATTCTTCCAGAAAGTTCGATATTCCTAAAGGCGGCATAAGCTAGCTAGAATTTTGTCGCTATACATTCATTGTCAATTTTCACAAAAGTTATAGTTGTTAGTCCGTAACTTGTAAAGAAACCAAAAACTGAGGAAAATTTACCGTCTCTTATTACCTACATACTAACAAATTCCCATAATTCAGGGGCAGATTTCCATTTATTAATCATAGGTATGGTAAACTACATTAGCAGTTGTCATCTTTCGACCTTATACTCTGAATCATAAGGATAAAAAGTTGTTCATACTTGCACAAGTTTCATGCTCTTATCAAAATCTTCAGCTTTATTATATCTTTTATACCACAAAGTACTTCTGACACATTTAAGAGTTTCGGAGATAGATATACGAGCTTTGTTATATAGTTTGTTCGTCTTACAACAGTTGCTATTCATCACTCTGAAAGGTTTCATAACTTTCTTACTTAATAAACTGCAAGACAGATTTATAGAAGAGAAGTCTTTCAATTTTGGATTCTAAGTCTGCTGAAAATAGGGTTGTTTTTTGGATTGTTTTATCACAGTTATTATACTGGGCGGCGGCTTTTTCTTTCTGACAATTTCGTTGCCCACAGACCTTAAGCTGTAGCAAAACATACGTTCCATGGACCGTTACAACATCAAGGACTATGATTTTGCTACGATTTTAAATGTAAATGCAAATCTCTACTTTAGTGTCATGTAGGTAGGTTACTTGATTTTCGGCTGACCATATTTTAAGAAAAGATCTATAATCATTTTCTGGAAACAATGGAATTCAAACTTGATCGCGTAGAAAACTAAAGTTGAGATTCCCCAACATGATAACTATCAAAGTTTTTAATTTCTAATTATAGGAAACATTCCTAAAGCTAAATTTATTACAATTATTACATATAACCGGTTGCCCTGAAAGCCTTGTCATATCAGGGGAGTATTAGGTCGTTCGCTTTCCAAAGCACTACCATTATTCCGCTCTTCAAGTATAAAGAGCGGGACAATGGACCGGGAAATACATTACGATGCAGAAGTGGGCATTAGGTATTGTATAAGGGCACTTCAAAGCCATAAACTTTTTAAAGGCGATTTTATTTTTATAGGTATAAGGTAGGTATTGCGTTTCAGCTACTTTTTGAGAAAATGTTTTAAGTAATATTTTTGGCACAAGTGAATGGCAACTGAATTATAACCTTACACAGTCTTATTACGAAACAAAATGCATTGCACAAGTCTGACAATGTGGTTAGTGGTTACATACATCCATACATACGTACCTACACGCTTTTTTCCTATAGGACCAGGGCAAAGTTACAGAACGCCATGCTTTTCGTTTCGTTTTGCTATGCTTTTCGATGCAGCGGCAAATCGAAAAAGGTAATCACGAGCATAAGGAATTATTAACTGTAACTTACCTTTTGAAAACAGTGCATGTCTCGAACAGTGAACTCCTTGTAGCCTCCACCGAATTCTGGCTTCAACTGTTTAGGGAGGTGCATCTCTTCGGCAGTTTGTAGGAGTCTAAACAAAACATATTGATTAATTATTTACTAGCTGTAACCCGCCGTATTACCCGCTTGCTCGACTTTTAAGGGTCGTACTGTGATGATTAAATAGCCTATAACTTTCCTCAAGAATAAGGTTATTAAAGCAAAATTATTTAATCGAATCCGACTGTTAGTTCCCGAGACAACTCTTCCAACTTTCAGAGATTAAACTTTATTATATTAGAATCAGTGCCATTACCTATAGTCTGTCAAGAACACCATTTAAGTAGGTAGGCACGGCTACACATCAAGCTATACAAAACCAGTATACGCTGGCCTTGTATTGTCCGGAATATCTTTACAATGGGAGGTCAGTCTAAACTGGATTTGTAAAGCTTGATGTGTAGCTGTGTGTACCATTATAATCACAGTATAGCAGCAATACTGTATTAACGTTTGAATGACATTTGCTTATCATCAAAATAACAATATCCAGTTTCACTTGCCATTGCAATACAAGTCTGAGCTGAAGTAAAGCTTTTGCCGTGAGGTGATCTTCCGAAAGGCCTTAGGAGGACGGTTCTTTGGCAGATGTACACATGCTAGTATGAAACTCTATAATTATGCAAGATATCCCGAAAAATAATAGTAGCTACATTAGAATCCTGAAGGGATTAGGTGACAGGTCCTACGCCCAGGTCTTAACTACAGGAAATGAAAGCCTTCCATATTACTGCTCGAATCAGTACAGGATTGTTTTCTTATTTTGTTAACTACTCTATGTTGAGATAGAATATTTGGAACAAGCTTCACGTCATTGTCTGATAAGGGACCTAGCGACCTTCGGTTTTAATAAAACCGACTTAATGTGACATAATTCAAGCACGAACTTGTAAACCGGTGAATCATAACAGAGTGACTTCATTATTGGTATAAGCATTATCGAATAAAGACTGCTGTTTAAATTTTCCATATTTGTCATCATTGTTTAACCGCTATATGCAACTGATATTCCGACAAATCTGTGTTGTTAGTCAAAATATGTAGCTTGGCCGTTTCACTGCCGTCACATCGGCGCAAGGTGAAAATGAATTCACTGTTCATTACTACGTTATACAATAGTTCTTGTAGTAACGAAACGATACATTGAACGAATACGATTGAACACATATTTTGACTAAGTTGTGGAGTTTGTGAAGTTAGGGCGTGTAGAGTTAGAAACTTAGTTTTACATAAGATCTGATCAACTTTTTGACAGTGCAATCCATATGGTCTCATTGTGGGAACATATTACATAAAAATGTATTTGGTGGGATAAATATTACATTACGCTGTGCTGTTTTGAGCAAATGAAACAAAAATAAAATTTAAAAGTCGCATTCTCGTTAAAAAAGTTTCAAAACCAATGCGCTATCGCCTTGTGACATTTAGAGGCTTATTTGTAGCAAGGCACTGTTTATTTTTTAAGTATGTTGCCAGAATTTTCTGCTTATTAGACTTAACGTGGTTTGCAAGCGAACCATTTACATTTCATTGCGTTTGAAAATATAGAGTAGGTATTACTGTTTCAAAAATATTGTTGTTCTTTACTTTAAACTAGATAATTCATTTAGATAAATCATCTTCGGTTGCCTAGGTTTTTTGCGACCATAAACATTCCCTAACTGGCAATCCGTTTAGAACCATAAACTCTGCGAAGTTCAGGCGTACAACTGTTACGTACCCATGTCAAAATGATTTATGGCGAACCGTCTTTAAAATCGAAAATGCCAAAATTTTGAATTTACACTACTATATTCTGCTATAATAACGACTTTTAAGCAAAAGTTTTAATACTCATTTGTGAATACATTATAGTTGATCTCGCAATTTCTATTGCCATGAACATAGAATGTAATATCGACGTACAACTTGCGAAAAGATAGACGTAAAATTATTTTAATTTGTCGCTCCAAAAACCGGTCCGCCTTAAAGACTGATTGATGACAGAAAATATCAATTAATTAGCGAACTTAAGGCCCAGCCGACTTAGAAACATTAGTACTAATTTTTGATCCATTACTAGGAATCACTCACACATCATCGTCAGCTGTGATGTAGAATGCCGAGCACTGTGATGAAGCATGTTGTCGCACGCACACACGCAACCGAGGTCGACTCCCGCGCAACTTCTGCAGTAACCACAGCAGCATACTGTCTGGGAGACCTGCAACAAAATTTTCTTTAGTCACCATATCGACCCGAAAGATATTGGTTGTCATGCGAATATCCTATGAGCGAACCAGCAAATATAATCATCATTATCAACCCATTGAATTAGCCCATTGCTACTCTACACTGCGAATATGATCGGGAGCAAATTATAGACATACTAGCTTTCCGCCCCCGGCTTCGCCCGCGTGGCCTATGTCACTCGGGAATAATGTAGTTTTCTATTGGTAAAAGAATTTTCAAAATCGTTTCAGTAGATCTAGAGATTAACCCCTACAACCTCGCAAACTTTACCTCTTTATAATATTAGTATAGTTGATATAGGTCTAAGCGACTAGATGTTTCTTTTCTCTAATCGATACTAATACAATTTCAGGGTAAGTCCATCACTTCAGTTACGTTACAAACCAATAACATTTCTAACCTTTAAGTTTCCTCACAGAAGAATTGTGTATTTATTATTTCAAGACAGTCATTCGGCTTTTGATTCGATTTGTTGGCGTGTAGCCACTTTCCGCTTTCCATAAAGGATGGGGTCGAGCGCTCATTAGCAAGTTCACGATCAGTTCGTTCATCCGCAACATGGCGAGTTCCTTCAAGGAAAACTAGCCTGGCAACAAGCCAGTATAGAGTTTATATTATTGTAATCGGGTTCGCGTTCGATACAACAATAATCGAAATTCGATGTTATTTGCTCGTGAATGGAAATTTGGTTCTTAACTTAGGTTGATGTTCTGGTATGGCACAGGACGCTACAAAATGTTCGCAAGAAAGCTATTATATCAACTTAAGGAGTAGTAAAGTTTTGCCTGCCTTAAACTGTCAGTCGATGTCGTTTCGAATAAACCTTAGTCGACAGGGAAGACTAAATCCACACGAATATTTGATTGGAATTAAGTTTGTTTCTCTATTGATATAAGGAGCTGATCTGACTCAGAAATGGTAAAGGGTAATAAGGGTTCCGTATTGAACGTAGAGTACTTTTAGCTTTAGTTAAACAAAGTATTTAACGCAATCAGCTATTTTTGAATAAACCATTAAGGCCTTTAATAAAGGCAACCTTTTTACCTCTAAAGAGCTGACGCGATAATTATATGTACCAAGTTAACTTTTAAATGAATAAAACGGTAGCAGTTAACAAGAAAATTTCGACCTAGAATGGCGTACATCAAACTAAATGTAAAGGCTTGCTGAATACGAAGTCTGGCATTAGGCCAGAACTTATACCGAAAAGAAGAAAAATATACCAGCCAACTTTGGATATCCAAACTAACATTTGTTCAAAATGTGCAATGAAGGCATTTTTGGATGCGTCTCAAAGATCACAATGCTCAATCGGAACTGCGGAAGTTGTAGTATAATAATACAACTTATTTTGGAAGCTAAAGAGACAGATATTAACAAAATTATGTAGGGTTCTATAAAAAGTTTCAGTTGATTTCAAGAAGCGTGAATATCTAACACATTCAGATTTCCCTCAGAGAGCACGTAAAGCCGTCGGTCCCTATTATCATACGAACACCTATGACAATCTTTGTGGTAGTCAGAAGCCCAAAAAGCTTGACAACCAGTGTATCCTTCGAATATCGGTATTGCCTAAAAACTCAACCCAGAGATGGAGTCACTGAGTTGAGTTATCATTTATTTAGAGTTATCACATAGGTAGGAAAAGGCTAGGAGGATGATGTTGACCTTTGCAATTTAAGCGGTCTCTTTTAAAAAGGTTTAGGGCTCAGCTTACTTTGCTACTTATTAACGTTGAAAAGGCTAATTACGTCCGTGAATCCCAACATTTATTCGTTGTCCTTGCGACATAAGTACGTCAGACAAGATAAATAGAGGGACATACTCAAATAAACAAATTAAAGCCAAATATGGTTTCGAACGGCGATAGATTTAACTCGTAGAAGACTTTCAGTCCCATATACCTAACCGCGACATAAATTATAACTAAAACCTCCCTTACGAATATAAATATGCGTATGATATCAATATGTACATTTAAGCTTTCGCTTCTACAGAAGGTACATTTCAAACTGAAATATGTACTTAACATTAATGAATTCATGGAGGTACGGTACGGAACCGATTACTAAAACTCCGTTTTATAATTCTTACACGTAATATACAAAAGACAATGCGATATTTCGAAGAGGTGGTTTACTTCAATATTTTCCTAGTACCCAAGATAATTCGTTGCGAACGGGAGTAATGTTTATTTATCTCAGAATTTTGTCTGAAAAGCTCTCGTTACTGGACATATTCTGTCTTATTACAAAAAGCGGTTTAACTAAAAACCCAGGTTTAAGCCTCTATAAACTACGGTTTAAACAAAAATGATATTACAAATCGTGGTTTTGCGATAAACCATAGACTATGTCATGGTCTAACGCTAAACCTCGGTGACCCCTAGTTTAACGATGCCAAAGATGGTCTAAATCGTATCTGTCAATGTTTCTCTTTACTTTTGTCCTCGAATATATGGCATGATTGTGCATTAGTATATCCTATAAAAAATTAAAAAGGCTTAAAATCAATAAAAAAAGACTTCAAGGAGATATTTTTCTCTTTTGTTGGTCCATGAAAATATATAGGTAATTTAATAAAAATTGAGTACCTAATTCCCAAGCAATTACACCAATCGTTAAAAACTCTACACCTAGCACCGTATATCAAAAGCATCAATCCTAAACACGTGTAGAATTGTTAGGAAATTCCTACAGAATGATAATGAGACAAGTAACCACATCATGCCCATAACCACAAGCAACCACCATAGTCACACAAGCACACAATCTCACAAATACACACGCACATCAATCTTTAACACCCCTCATAATCATTTATCATTATTTTATGTAGCATATAGGCTAAAAATATAGCTTAAAATTCCAAGGCTAAATGAACTTTGTTCAACTTGATAGTTTTGTTTATTGTTATGGTTTCAAACGCGCGAGAATGTTACGTTTCGTTACACGTACCTACTTGGATTTATCATAAGCAATTAATACGACATAAGTAATGTGCTTAAACTTAAACACAACTGCAATCGACGAAATAACTAATAGTTTTATCCATGCAAAAGAGGTCATAATATTTTTAACGCTTCTAAACATTATTTAATCGTTAGATGATTACCAAAACGTTTTGTTTTCTGGACATACGGAACGTTAAAATTGAATGATACCACGGTGAACGAATGAAATTTGTATTAATCTGTGGTAATTATGTAGATCATGGTTCAAAACACGGTACTAAGAAGATCACGGCAAAGAGTAGAATAATATACTAGGAAAAGAGAGCCCTCTCAGCAATATTCGTGTCACCACTCACCACAACTGACATTTGTTGAACACTAAGGCCATCTTTTGACGTTTCCCATGTACTGATTGTTTTATATAGAGAGATATATATAGATATATGTACGTATCTACGTATATTATATATTAATATATATATTAACCTATATTAGGTTTATATACTTCTGTATGTGGTCATAGTGCATAAAAAAACAAGTTTTTCAGAAAATTCTTTATTTCGGTGCTTTATAATATTTGTTTTTCATAATAAATTTACGCCATTGCAATTTACGTCCATTGCATTATTAGTCCTCATTTTACCGCACAGAATTCGATTAACACTTTTGCACTAACTGTAAATCAATATATTTACTTTGTCTTTGTGTGTTTCACATCGAAAACTTACAACTTAACACAATTTCTGAATAATAACGCACAAAATATCACGAAACAGTGACTGAAGTTGAGAGAAAACAACCAAACTTAACAACCACCATATTCCACATAATGTCGATAAAACAGTAACACTAGTACCAATTCTTGGAATAAGCTCCATCTATGGTATTATGAGGCACAACGCAATGAAACTTATTTTTGTTTTATGGGATTTATCGAGAGATAGCGCTACTGCCTACACAATAAGTATCAAGTATAGAAGTGTCCAGCCCCTGGATCACGGTTTATTTATGTTTTGTAATACGGACAAATTTAGACCATGGTTCTGCAGATAAGCCTGGACTTGATAGTTCAGGTTTAAACCAAGGTTTTTTTAGTTTTTTGTAATAAGACCGATTATGTTTAGCTATATTGTGTTAATAAGAGATTTACTTACAGAATAAAAGAGCAGCTGACCGGGCGTGGGCAAAAACAAACGCAGGTGGTTTTTCTCAGCACTTAAGGATATTATTTTAGTAACAAGAACCTCGGTTTGAGGATCGGATTACGTTTCAAGGGTAGTATTATGTAAGTTATAATAGTAGGATTTTCTGAACTATTCATTAATATAATCGCTTACAGTCGTATAGTCCATTTACTTTCCACGATTGCTCACAGTATGTGCCTCTTACGAATACCCTTACAAATAGGTCTTTATTAACAAAACTACTACATGTCTCTATGACCTAGCAGAAAAAGAAAATAACCCGATAATTCAGCAAATCGCGTGACGACTCCGTGGCACAAAAGGAATAGTTTTTACATCATGCGTATTGTTACTAATTTGTTACTTAAAGATTACAAGAGCCATAGATAGATTTTACATTGTATCTGCAATTTGTTACTTGAAGGGAGTTGGGTTGGATTAAATAGATTTGATGCCTCATATAATATTGATTGAAGATTTGTAAACGTCCACGAAATCGTTGTCACGTCATCATCAATCAAATCTATCGCGTGCCTAACCCCCTTTACTTACCATAAACTGCAGAAACGATTTACGCAAAGCAAGATAAGGTTATTCCTTTTCATTAGGAAAAGGAATAACCTTATCTTGCTTTATATATAGGTTATTCCTTTATATAGGTTATTCCTTTTCATTAGGAAAAGGAATAACCTTATCTTGCTTTATCGTGGGTCAGATAAGTCAAGATTTATTCAATTATTTTCATCAGGCTATAAACTTCTCTAATCAAGCTGAGAATTAAATACAAGCTTAAAATGGGTCACGTTTGCATAAGTGTTGAAATGAATGTGTACGACTCATTATTATTGTGACTTTTTTGTATCGGCAAACGAGCAGGCGAGCTACCTGATGGTAAGTAAGTAGTCATCGCCGCCCATGGACATCTGCAATACCAAAGGAGTTGCAGATGCGTTGCCGAGCCAAGGAAAAGGGAGGAGAAGAAAAAAGGAGAAGGAAGGGGACTAAAGGAGGAATTGGGCCTCGACTCGAAGGCTTTTTTGTGTTACATTTCACTCCGTGAATCTATGGTAACGTTGATTGAGAGGTACGGTATTGCAAAGCAACAACTAAGTATGAAGTATTAACATAAAATGTTTCTTGAAGAAGTTTATTGGATCCGAACACCAATTAGCTACTTAAACACGAATCGACAATCGAAAAAAAGGTACTTATGACATTTTTAGGCCTGGCCTAACGGAAATTCGATAAGTACCTTATTTAAGGCTAAAGCGTCAGCCTTGGGCGCGAAATTCAATTTTTTTTGGTTTTTCATAAATTATTCGGCTACCTATATTACATTTTAGGTAGATGGCAGTAGAAATTGCGCAATTTACAATAACTTATTCACGATTCAGTATTAATTAAAACGTTTTCTTCAAAATCGCTATCGTAGAAGATTTAGGTGTAAATTGTAATTTTTTGACCGAATTCACTATTTACGCCAAAATCTTCGATGATAACGATTTTTACGCATAAGTTTTAATACTCGATCGTGAATAAGTTATTGTTGATGTCGCCATTTGCACTGCCATGTAACTTGAATGTATTATAGCCGAATAATTTGCGAAAAACTTAGAAAAAAAATTATTTTCGCGCCCAAGGCTGACGCTTTAGACTTAACAAGTTCGAATTTTTTTTTTAGTGATAGAACGTATCTACACTTTGTTTGTCTCAATATGTTACTTTCGAGACATACGTTTGACTATCTACGAAGTACATCGACGGGAACTTTTTTAGGAGCATTGGAGACTTATCTTCACAGACAAAATGAGGACGTAGAATCATAAATCCTACGTCTACCCTATCGGGCTTCCCCGAGGGGAATACAGGCCGGTCGTAAAAAAAATATGAACATAAATTCCTCAGTATATCATCTAGAATATGTTTTCATAGAAACAGTAAATATGGTAGGGCCAACGAAATTGTTCAGTTAAAACATTGCTCTATCACTGAAATTGCTTCATTAATAAACGTGGGCGTGTATCTACAAGTAATGTGTAAAGTCCATTTACGTATCAGATAACCAAAACCATACTTTACTTGATTTGATTTTGAGTAGATAGAACCAAACGGAAAATTCGAATCACAGACCTATAATTTCGGCTTGTATTGGTGTAGCAATTTGTTGGCAAATGAAGCAATGTAGCGCAGTTTTAAATATTTTGAGATTTATATACTGATACTAGCTGCACCCCGCGATTTTGCCCACCTTATTCTTTTTTTTTCTGAATGCTTCAAGGAGTAACTTAGGCTTTTTAAAAGCACACTATAGCCCTTAGCAGATAGGAGTAGGTATGCCCAGGTTATGGGTAGTATTAATAAGTGACTAGCGGACCCAACACACATTGTCCTGTCTTAGCTATGAATATTCAATTCAAACTGGAATAAATATAAAAAAAACGCACGAATTTAAATTAGTCATGAATGTCTGCAACATTTTCCAATTTTCTTGATTTTTCTTTTGGTAAGAACCTTCTACAAAGTATTAGAAAATTAAAAAAAAAAAAACTATAAATAATATTATGGTAAAGTCATTCTTAAGTTATGGCATCTACTAAATCACAATTGAAGCGTCGGTAGCCTAATGGCTAGGGTGTCGGACTTGCGATCATATGGTTGCCGGTTCAAACCCCACCCATTGCACTACCGACGTGAACCCACTCGTAACACAAGCATTTAGCTTAGCACGAGGGGTTAACAAGAATACTAGCAATGTGTGACCCACATCGCTAGTAAGCTTTTATTTTAAAAAAAAAAAAATATCCTACAACCAAGAACAATGTTTTCTTCTTATTGTGTTGAAGTAAGAAGCATAACATTATACTGAACATTGTCTGTATCATGCACACTGCCAAACTTTACCCATAAATCATTAAACTAAACTGTTTGTAACATACCATCATGCCTGTATCCCCCAAAGGGTTAGGCAGAGGTGTACTAAGGTACACCCAAACTTTGCTGGTACGTTTAGTTCCCATGTAATAGGAAGCAAGCCTATTGCCATTAACTGGACACAAATCCAGACTTCGAGCTGCTACAGAGAATTTCAGTGAAAAATCCAATAACACTTTGCTCGGCCTGGATATCGAACCCAGGACCTCTAGCGTAGCAGTCGCGCTTAGGACCACTAAACCAAAGAGGTAGTCAGAAGAGTAAAGAGTATAATAAACAATGTTCGGACCTTACCTTTAGGGAATATTAACACTACATCCGTGTGTTGTGTAGGAGTGGAATGTAGGAGCAGGCGTCGAGGATGCATCAGATGAGCACCAAGTTGACCGGCCATGGGCAGGCGGCGCCTCAATTCCCGACCAGCTGCACAAAATACATTTTTTACTTTTTTCCATTTATTTAGATAACAGTTATTAAAATTCATTGTTGGGTCAGAGAGTAGCCATAGGGGCAGTTGATCTGCTTGATTAACAATACAGATAGGTCATGAAGATAATCATTGTTTATTTAAATATTTAACAACAAATGGCTAAATAAAAATAATATAAAATAGAATCAACAAAAATATTAGAAATTATGAAGTTAATTTACGCACCAGAAAACCTGAGGTGGACAAAATTTTAATATTTTAAAACGTAAATACGCACCACTATCCAGCTTATCTTTTGCAAACTCTGCGAATGACCTGTGTTCTTGTGGAGTTGAATGAGAACTGCTCTCATAATCTTCTTTTTCAGGATTTCCAACACTCCCATCTTCAACCTCCATGGTGATAGCTTGTGAAAAAGTCTTCAAGACAATAACAATACAACTTCACACTCACAACTGTTCGGAGACCTTCAATTTCTTACATCATCGACTATTATAGTGACTACAAACTTATTATGTTGGAACTCTTGCACCTAATCAACCGAAAAAATGTTACGCCGCGTTAAATGATCAAAGGCAAATAACATTTTCAGTTGTTACGGCCGAGAACGCGCTCTATTTACTTGTTAATATTTTATTTTGTGACAAAATTGCGGCCGCGACCGTCTGTCACAATTCAAAATTGATTTTTGGCCGCCATTTTTCCATTAGTTAGCAACACCAACAAATGTTGCCCTACAATCACACGAGATAGTATTTAAACCAACATTATGTGATAACAACAATAAAAGAAAGTAAAATAAAAAATATTTGTAATCTAAATTAGAATATTTTGTGAAATTGTTGTGAGTATTTGCTTTAAGCTAAATTGAAATTTGACAACATTTAAAATTGTCAAAGGAAAAGTCCATTTCTAAATCAATTGTTTCGTGACGTTCCGAATTCGGAATCTCGCATGAGCGATTGCCTGCTAAGAAATAATTTTAATTATTTCATAATATTATTTAATGAAAACGTACCATACATAGTTAAGCAGTCTTGTAAATATATTTTTCTTTTATTTGGTTGTTGATTTTATTTGAAGAAACTCATTCTTATTTTATTAATTTACGTATTCAAGTTTCGTAGTGGTATTCGGAACGCCTTTAAGTGTTAATAATTCGACTTTTCTGTCATTTCATTTGTAAACGTTCGTTCGTCGTTAATTTGCGCGATAATACAAGTTGCAATGGACGTGTAAATGAACATAACGTCGCGACTTTCTCTTAATTGTAATAGTAGTGTTACAAACGATAAATTACGCGCAACGAAGCAGGAAAATAATCCTGAAGCTTGAAAGGACAACTGTAAAAATATAAGGTACGTAAACCTGTATTCATAGATGACCTTTCTTTGTACTCTTGTAATCGTCGCAATTTTCTAAAATTACATTTCTGCATTGACTTTCTGAAGTGAAACAGAACATCTATGGTATAAAGTGTTGTGTGAGCTAAAGTAATAGGCTTGCTTGTGTTTCCAGGCTTGTTTTTATGGATTATTGTTAACCCACTTTCACAAAAAAAAACACAGCTGTTTTAAGTCGTCACGCATAAATTGTGTCGAATTCGCGCATCGGTCAATAAATATCCACGATACATTTAAACCATATGGTACAGCTAATATTATAAAAAAACATGGAGGTATTATGTAAAATCTTGAAACATTTTTTTAAAATGTTTATTTCCATTTATATACCTATATATTTTTTTATTATTATTGATACCTGTTGATTTTAAACTATTTTATATGTTTATTATACATAAATTATAACTGATATAACTATATCTGACTAACTTATTGTCACTATTATTGATTTTAACAGGTTTTGAGACAAGATTTATTTTTTATTGAATACAGTATTGAGCAGAAATGCATGACATATGCTTGAGTCACACTTTTAGGTAGGTTTGTTTATTTGCTTTAGGTTCTATGTTTGATGATTTACATACAGTTTAATTTGTCAAGCCCAGTGAATTAATTTCTTTTACTGGGTTAACTAACATCAATGTGCTGTTATATTAAATACAGTTTATGCAGTGTTATCAACCTTGCAAAACTACTATGTATTGTAACAGTTCTGTGTAATCTCGTCGGTACAATCGTTCAATGTTTGATTCCAAGTAAAAGTATGGTGATATTTGATAATTTATTTTAAGTGTAATGTTATTTTATTATCTACCATGGTAATTTAATTAATAACAATACTATTATTACTGTTGGTGTGGTTTCAGCAGTGTGGTTCCACTGCTGGGCAAAGGCCTTCCTACAGCTTTTTGACCAACATCAGCAATTTGAGTTTTGAATTAAATGATAATGAGTTAAATATATTTTATGCCCATTATTTTAACTTTCATCACAACGCAAATAGCTTAATGTTATGTTTATTTTTATTCTAGAAATTCTGCATATTTTTTAATACTACAAAGTAATGCACTAATTATTTTTAGTTGCTGTGCTCTCTAAATATCTATGACTAATACTAACGAACTATGAATTCATTTCTACAATCTATAAAAAAATCCATACAACAACATCCAAACATACAACAATAATGTTGTTGAATGTCTTTTTATAAAAAAAAACATTGATTTTTTGAGATCACACACACAAATACACATTATCATTCAAACAGTTGCTGCTGATCGCTGATCTGAAAGCTGATCAAAGCCAATGGCAAATATTTATTTTATAAAAATTGGATTTCCCTGTATTATGTGGGTCTTAAACATACTGGTGTGTACAGTACACCTTTGCCTTATCCTTCAGTGATTACAGGCGACATGGTATGTTACTCAAATTCTATAGGAATTGATGCGCTAAATCACATCACATCCATCATTATGAACAATAGATTTGTGTCAAATTTGTTACATAACAGGTTAAGATGAAGTTATGGACAATAAATTGAGGAAACATCAGCTGACTAATTAACCTTGGCTTTCTGATGTGTTATCTTTATCTTACAAGTACTATTACAACATTTCCATACTCAAATATTTCTACACACATTGATAGATGTGATTGCTGATTAGGCCTTATGCAATATCAACAGAATTATCATTTGTTTCTAGATTAAACATTTCATCAAGTCTTAAAATCTTTTAAACACAAGAATATAAGATGAAGTTGCCAAATTAACTTGTAAGATATTAAAGTTTCTGAAGACTGGAAAATATACTTGCCACTACTAATTAAATAATTCTATGTTTGTGTTAAACTATCATGTTATATGGTTCTTTATAACCCCCCAAAAAAGAGGGTTATAAGTTTATAATGTATATTTGTGTCTGTCTGTGGCATCATAACTCCTAAAGAATTGATGTGGCTTCTGTTTGCAAACTTATGTGATCAAGATGGTTCTTAGCTATAATTTATGAAAGCCATTTAAATAAGCTGTTATTGATGAGATGCGAGTAACTTTCACAAGCCTTATCAATTCAAAATTTAGTATATGATACAAAAAGGACATTTTGAAAATATGGTAAACTTTACTGGATACTGCAAGGGTTTTAAAAATGATATATATTTAAGTTTTTTATTTGTTTTTTTATTATTTATTAACTTAACTCAAAAGTTCACCAATACTATGAAAGGCTTACTATTCTTATATATACCAAGTATCACCATATTTTTTTAAAATATTTGTATGAAAGTTAACTTTTTTTTTGTGTGTGGCAGTCCATAGTTTATGCCTACCCCTGTGGAAACAAGGCGTGAGTGTATGTAAGTATTTACTTAAGCCTATTGTTCAGATGGCGCTCACATGGAGCACCTTGCCGCTTCTTCCCCTGAGGTGCATTCTGGAACACCTCAGCACGGAGGATGCCTTGGCGGCGATGTCTACCTGCCGGCACTGGAGGAGTGCCGTCAACATGTACGAGGGACGAAAGTAAGTAGCTTTTTAACCCCCGACGCAAAAAACGACGGGCCGTTATAAGTTTGACGTGTCTATGTGTCTGTCTGTGGCATAAGTAATGAGTGGCATCGTAGCTCCCGAACGGATGAACCGATTTCGATTTTGTGTTTTTTTTTTCTGTTTGAAAGGTGAATTAATCGGGAGTGTTTTTAGCTATGTTTGATGAAAATCGGTCGAGATATAATGCAATTGTCGGGGTTCTTTTTATTAAATTAGTAGTTATATCAGATCTGTTCGATTTTTTAGTCACTTAGACTTTTTAGTCACTTGCTGCAGCTTTGGTAGTCTGCTGTCCTTAGGAGCTTTTAAGGCTCCGTAAGTGCTGCTAGTGTCTATGGCGATGACTACTTACCATTAGGTGGCCCATCTGCTCGTCTACTGACATGTCCAAGAAAAAAATCTACTCTGAATCTGTAGGCCATGCAAATATGTTTTTTGTGCGGTTCGTGTCCCGCACGAAAAAATCTCTGCAATCACTCAGCCTCTGCGCTAATCGAGCTATTGATAAAATACCCTGTAATCTTTTATGCTTGTACAGTGCCCGCGACTTCGCCTTCATAGGATCGCTGTTATCCCGCGGAATAAGAAATATTCTATGTTTAGGCTCATCGTTTCCTTTAGGGCACCAATTTTTTTTTTTTACATCTTGTTCGTCTATAATACATTCTAGGTTCGTGCCAGTAGGAATTAACTATATACAGTGTAATAACTACTTAGCATTAAAAGTTTTGCTTCAAACACCAAAAAAAATAATAGAATTTGGCACCCTAGCAAAAACGATCTGCTTTCTAACGATGATAATGTTTAAATCCTTTCAGTAGTTTCAGGATTTATTGATTACAAACAAATTTCTCCGCTTTATAATATCAGTATAGATATAGATTGCAACTACATATTTCTGATTTCATTGAGCTCATCATGACATTTGCATAAACATAATATTATAAGCATTTGTCACTTTGTGACTGATATGTAGAAACATATTTTTTATTGTTTCATTGTTTTTTGTCTCAGAAGCATTGTAGCGTTGAGATCTTGTTTGTTGGATTACCATAACAGCAGAGGCCGTTTAATGATTGAAATCAGATCTTTATATCAATGGCATAAAGTTGAACATACAGGTCTTGTGAGACGAATGACTTAAATCTCATTGCAAGGCCAATTCGCTACGGAACAAGTTTTGATCACATACATAATGTAATGTTACTCTATTACGATAAAAAGGTGTATTCGCTTTCGCCTTTTAACCTTCCCTTTTTGAGATCCACGTTTTGATAGCAATACGCACTCTTTTGTCACTATGATTTACGAGTTAGAATTTTTCAGTGTTAAATGCTCCTAAGTGCATTGATAGCCTAGTGATATGACCATTAGACTGCCAAGTAAAAGATCTCGAGAAGAAGTTTTCGAAGTCATGTGCGTAGTAATAGTTAATAATCATGCACTTAAACGGCGAAGGAACACATCGTGAGAAAACCTGCATGCCTGAGAGATTTTCTGGACGGCGTGTAAAGTCTGCGAACCAGCAGTAGGCTAGCGTGGTAGACTCAAGCGTAATCCCTCTCTTATTAAGAGGAAATCCGTACCCAGCAATAGGAAAATGTAAGTGTTTGATGATGATGAATTGCCCCTTAAATGTTATTATGTTGTTCACAGGGAAACACTGAAGCTGAATGCCAAACATTTCGAGAAGAACTTGTACCTGACCCGCATGTTCAGGAGGCACGCACAAAAGGTGCACATCTACTTAGACTGCAACGAAATAGATCTCGAGGAATTCTTCGACTTTGTGCTTCCACAGTAAGTCTGCACTTTAATTTATAACATATCATCACACCTATATTTACGGTAGCCAACCATCCGGGATTTACCGGATTTGTCCTAGTTTAGACAGCTATCGGGAAGCGTGTGCTCAAGCACTCATTTGTAGTCCGGGTTTAAAGTCACCGTTCGCTGCCGAGTAAAATAACAAAACAAACCTTCTTGATTGTAATGAGTGACTTTAAAAAATCATTTTTGATATGTCCGGTTTCTTAACTCCAAAATTTCAGGGTGGTCTCGCCTTTATCCTGGTTGCTAGATTTCGTGCTCAAACTAAACCCTGAGTTGCTCCTGTGAATTTTATATAAAAACCCAATTGTTAGACCTGGGAAGCGAATACAGGACCCCTAGCGTAGCTCTAGACTAATAAGATATTCAAATAGTTTTATTGAATAAGTATTTTATTCATGTAAAGATCGATGTCGATAAAGATTCTAAATCGTTTAAATTTGCCTTTTGTGCAAATAAGTCTTACGATTAGGAGTTGGTAGGTATAAGTAGGTCTGTAGTATGTGATTGATCTAAAATTGTCATTAATTGCAATTAAAAAATGCTAAGGGAGTTCTCTGTTATGAATATTCTTCTGTTTTACAATTCGAACTTAAGTCCATGACCTCCAGACATTACTATCATGTCAAATTATGCATAAATGAACTCAACGATTACTTTTCAGCTCTGTAAGCAGTATTAACGATAAGTAAATGTTTTTTTAAAGTGCTTCAGTATTTGCCTTAAAGGCAAGTTGAAGACCTGACCGATAGCGGTATCTCTTTGTGACAACAAAACATTGAACGATGGTTACACGATCTTGCATGCATTCATACCTGCACAAACCCCAAAGGGTAATTTTGGTATTTAATAAATGTTCAAAATATAATTCAGATCTAGTCTATTCTAGTCTAGTCAAATTATTTTCTGTTATATCAAAAAATTGGAAAGTGAAAAGCATGATCTCAAGTTTTTTATCCTTTCAAGTTGCGCAGGTAAGTGCGTCCGTATGGAAGGAACGATAATAGCCCGCGCAAGCGAAACCTATCGTCCACTTCCCAAAGATAAGACTGTGTTTGTTTTAACTGGGCAAGACGGAGCTTGTTGCCAGAGCTTATTACTTCTTAGAACGGTCATTGAGCATTTTATTGATGTGAGCTTCCTTAATATTAGTTACAATAATATTTTTTTCTGGGGCATGGGTAATACGATCTTAGCAAACGCCTTGATAAAACTGGTTTAGAAGTAACTTAAAGGCTAGGGAGTTCGCCTCTCGTTTTAGATCGTCCTTTATTCAAATTTGTTAAGTTGGAACCCTCCGGTTTCTTTCGGAGGAAGACTCCCTGAAGACTGTCCTAATTATAACAGTACCCGTTCAAGTGTCCGTTTAACCGACCGTCGTACCTTGAATAAAAAGTAGTCTATTTGTTAAGAAATGGGATTGAATTGGCAATTGGTTAGTACTGAAACAAATGAATAGTGAATGTGGATTCGAATTTTAAACGTGAAACAATAGTCTCTGGGGGCCTAGTCAATGTCACATCGTTATTATCAATAACGAAGTTAGATATCAGAAATGTATGGAATTGGCATAATCTTTCGATATGTCACGTGATGAAATTATGTCAAATCCATACATTTCGGACATCTAACTTCGTCATCGATAATGAAGATGTGACATTGTTACATTGACATTGATATTTTTAAAAGAAAAACAAATAATCGTCTTGAAGATTATACTTTAATGGCTGGGTTTTACTTTTTATATTGCCTAGTTAAAATATTCCAGTATCACATTAATTTGATGATAATAATGTAAATTGGGTCATAGAACATTTACTAGTATAATTTCTGTTAAAAAAAAAAAATATTTTTTATTTTTTTGACATTTTAATTTAATAATTGTAATACTCCTGACATTTAGTTTTTTCTTTTTATTGCCGACATTGTAATTTATAATGATACTCTTAATGACTTGTTATATACTTTAACTTGTACGCTGTAATGGCAAAACATAGCGTGCTATTAACATAATATTTAAGAACTGTATTTTTACCTATGTTTAACAAGAATAAATGACTTGATTTGATTATAGTGGTGAATGTTTATTGAATGAGAATGTCATATATTTTTTTAATGTTTGAGATTCAAATGTTGATCTCATACCTCGACCAGCTGCATAAATTTCGCACGAGATTTTGAGTCTAAAATCGGATTGTGTTAACGGTGTCCCTGTCGATAAATAAATTCGAAATAATTTCGAATTTTAAGGTCTGCAATGTCAACCTCTTTCCTATCTCGTGTCGTGTACAACGATGCGCGATTGAGAGCATCTCTTTAACATGTAAACAGCTAGACAGTCAATATCACCTCTAAACTACATCGTACATCGATCAGTTCTATATTAGAACGTGTTTAATCAATACGAGCGGTCGTCGTAGCGTCGTCGTCTCTTGAATGATGTAACAATGACACAAGTACCTACGCACAACGCACAATATGTGTTTACGAAATGATCTCGTAATGTTGAAAATAAATAAACCAGTTCGATTTGGTCACACCCGCCTTTCTCACGGTATTTGTCGTACCGAAACAATAGGACCACCGCGGATCGTAGGAACAAAATTTACCTTGTGGTCCTTTTGTAGTTGCTGTTAATGGATTGAATTGCTTTCTTCTTTAGAAGTAAACGAAATAATGCAACGAAGAATCCTATATTAGTTCCATTCCTTTCCAGAATGAAGGTGCCTGAGTCCGCAGTTATGGTTTGCATGACGGTTGCAACAGACATTTGTAAATGTCGTTCTAACTAAACTTTAAGTACACAGCAATCACATCTGTCAAACGTTTCATAGAGCTTGAACTCCTCATACCAGTTTTCAACTTATTATTATAGTATTTACATGAATAGTATATTATATCGATAGTTGTTTACATAACTAGCTATTACGCGCAGTTTCACTCGGGTAGTAGTAACTTCTGTTTGTTACGGGTTGTAGAAATTTTAATGATTTTTATATAGAGGTAGATTGGTCCCTGGGTACATGTGGGAAAAACGCCTGAGTGTATGTCACTTAGGCCTTTTCCCACAAGGTTAGGCAGAAACTACGCTGACACTCGATACGGCTCTTTGGTTCCTGGATACCATAGGTTTTTGCCTCTTCAGTCCCTGGGATGCGAGTAAAACCGCGGGCATAATTAGTATATGATCGATCACTTCATTATCTATAGGAAATTCTGATGGTGAATTCACATTCTGGCTTAATGATATAGTATTTTATGATGGTGCTATTTTCGAGGGAAGCATTTTCGGCCGGATATCTCGATCAATTTTTAAATAAGGCGTATAAATCAGTGTAAAACAAGAATCGCAGGTTTATCCTCCAATTTGTGACTGCCTCCATGAAAAAATACTAGAACAATAATTTATCGTCTTCGTGAACCTATATTTTTAACCCCCGACGCAAAAACATGCAATGTACAAACGTCGGCCTGTTACAATTTTATCAAACATATGTACCTATAGATTGTGACCAGAATGGTCGTAATTTATGTATGTATGCTAGTTCCGCATTTTGGAAAGTTTCCATAGGACGCTGTGTCCTGTCCTTTACATTTTAAATAGCTACTTAATCGGAAACCTACGGTAGGTAGGGCCGGAAGCAGCCCAGATATTTGTAGCGTTAAAATTTAATCCCACAAAAAGTTGTTCGATTGCGGATGTTAAGCAAGACTGAATTATAGTTAGGAACCAAAAACAAACTTTTAATTTGAGTAAGATTATTTACATAATAAGGCTCATATTCGTTTACGAGGAGAGGTATGCGTCCAAAGGTAGTATTAAAAATTAAAAAAACCCCCGACAATTGCATTATATCTCGACCGACTTTCATCAAACATAGCTAAGAACACACCCGACTATTTCACCTTTTAAACAAAAAAAAAAAACAAAATCAAAATTGGTTTATCCGATCGGGAGCACACACACGTCAAACTTATAACACCCCTTCGTTTTTGCGTCGGGGGTTAATAAAATAAGCGTAAAACATAAACATGTAACAGAGTCTTTAAAAAGATCTATTTACATCTATTCAATGAGTCAGGTAGTATAACTCTTTCATAAATGTATACTTCGATTAATAATAATACACACTTCAGTTGAATAAACTCTTGGAATCTTATGATAAGCATAGGCGCATGTAACGTCAGTTAGTAATAGCGTATTTCTTGTTTAGTTATGAAATACGTTATAACATGTTGTATAATATATGAATTAAAGATTAAGAATGCTGTTTACTGTGTTGTTTGCATAAGCTGTAGAACAGAATTATTTTTATAGTCTTGTTGTATCTAATACAACTCGTACGCACGGCTACACATCAGGCTATAAAAAACCAGTATAGGCTGGCCTTGAATTGTGCAGAAAACTTGTATAATGGGAGGTCAGTCTCAACTGGTTCACTGGGTCGAAGTAGTAGTAAATTCTTAGTAGCATCTTGGAGTTAAGATTTGTGCAATATTAATGTCATAGGCCTCTTTGATATGGAATCTAAAATCATCAGGCGAACAGTAGATGTACAATTGTACATGAATACCCACCGTAATGCTTTTGCCTATCCCCTTGGAAATACAGGCGTCATGGTATGTAAATTCAAACAATTGTCTGCGGTCTAATGAAACAAAATGTCGGCGACGCGACGCTGCCTTGGAATCAATGATGAATCAATAAAATATCGGCCAACTGCGACACGCAGCATAACTTATTGAAACTGTTTGCCTTTCATTTGGCCTTTTAAACTTTCGTTTTCAACTCTTAAACTTTGTTTTCAACTCTTAAACTTTGTTTAAAACTCTTTTGACCTTTGTTTAACAGTCATTTAAACTTTGTTTAAAACTCTTTTAAACATTGTTTGAAACTTTGTCCACAAAGGTTTCACAGATTTCGATGTGACAAGTGCAGCTGTTGTGACTAGGTCCTGGATATTTCTTTAAGTTACTCTTTTTTAAGATCCTATCTATCTTTATAAAAAAAAAAAAAAACAAAATTGTTTCAACGATTTAGGTGTGAAAACATAATATTCAAACGAGGCGACGGACATAGTCGCATTTTATAATTGTATACTATAATGAGGAATTTTTGTTCCCCAGATTTTTTGACACAGAGAAGCTACAAGAGTTGATATTCATTGGACCAATCTACACCCAGCAAAGACGTTTTGTGCCATTTATTAGTCTGGAGAGGTAAGGCATAATCTTTTTCTTAAATCCAAAGCCAGAAGACGAGAGCTGAGAGGATGGAAAGAGAATGTCGTTTTTGACAAGTTTTTCATAGATACAACTTCATGTTATGTGTGCAGATAATTAACTTATTTTTTTTGTGGTATTTTTGCCTTTATATTAGATTTTTATCACATGTCCTTTATTTGACTCGAGGACAGTCATTATTTTAAGAAAATCTTTTGGAGGATGAAGGTTTAAACATGAGATCCCTAGGAATTTTATAAAGAGGATTTTTAAAACATCATTTATATCTCTATAGCATTTCAAAATTTCTTGAAAGTCAAAATTAGGTACTTATTTTCTTTACATTTATTTCACAATAATATTAATGTAACCAGTTCCATAAAGAAGCTGGACAAATGTTGCGAAACAAAATGACCAACAATTCTTTTACTTTTGAGTTTTGTTAACTTTTTCTAAAGTACTGTTAGCAAAACAATTTTTTTTACGATTTCTGTTTGTCAAACGCCTTTTAGCAGGCAGAAGCCATATAAATTGTTTTGCAAACAATTTTAAATTTATAATTTATTTTCAGAGTATTGACTGAGAGCTTGGTGTTCAAGCATATACACAGCTTGAAGAAGCTAGCATTTATGGGATGTGGGATGGGCGACCTGATGGATGAAGATGAACAATACAGCGTAAGTTTAAAATATAAAAAATCTGTGATATGACAAATTATTTGCAGTGCTTTTTTCTTTTCTATTCTTTCACTCTTGCTGCTCTGAACGCTCTCTTGGATTGTAATCCAACCTGTGATCTGTTTGCGGAAGAATGGTTCTAAGATGCTGTCGGTATGTCAGAGATTCTGCGAGAAAGTTTCATGTCGTATCTTTAATTACTGTAATTGGTCCTACACCGTTCTATAAAAACAAAAATACCATGTACTGACAAGGCAAAGGTCTCCACTTCGAATTCAAGGCACACCTCTGACTTTAAGAGTCATGTGCGTATTAATAATTAACTATCACTCGCTTAAACGGTGACGAAAACATCTGGAAATACCTGCATGTCTGTAAGGGTGCTGATAGACTTGAGCATTTTCGCGAGCGTTCGCTAGAATGATCGACGAAATGTGCATTTTGATTGGTTCTTGAAATTGAACATCCAATCGGAATGCACATTTCGTTGATCATTCTAACGAACGCTCGCGAAAATGCTCTAGTCTATCAGCAACCTTAGATTTTTTTGACGGTGTGTTAAGTCTGCCAATCCGCATAAGGTGATGGACTATAGCCCTTTTCGTTCTTAGACGGGTTTCTCCGTGCCTAGTAGTGGGACAATGTAGTGAGTTAATGAGGGATATAATAATACTAGCTTTCGCACGCAACTTTCTGCAGATGGATGTAATCACACTTAAGGTATACTTTCGTAGCAAGCATCAATGACACTGCGTTAATAGCGTTACTGAGTGAAATCTACACTGGTGCTACCTTTTCGCCTGTTCATTAAGCCTAGGTAAAGAGTAAAGACACATTCTTAGGCTAACTCCATCCAATGACTGCAAGACAAAATGTGTTTTCTTACTCAAAATAAATTCGAAAAAAAAAAATACCTTGAGCTGATAGACAGCAAAAAGGTTAAGAGCAAAGGTCAGATGTCAAACTTATAGGAACTCCTTTCTTCCTCTTGCGTCGCTACCAGGCAGTGCCATTTAAAGGTCGGCGCGATCAATGTCGTTACACTCGCTAAAACTTGTTTAATGAAGGCTTCTTATAAAATGGAACGGGTTATTCCGTAACTCAACCGGGAGTTTAATAAATATAGACGGAAATGCGTTCCTTGCGAAGCATATGCAATGTAACTCAGAAAGATTAACTTTGAAACAGTGTGATAAGAAGTAATGTGCGGCCCACAGTTGCTAGGCCAAACTTATATTATTATAAAGAGGAAAGATTTGATTGTTTGTTTGCATTGAATAGGCTCTGAAAGTACTGGACCGATTTGAAAAATTCTTTCACCAATAGAAAGCTACATTATTACTGCGTGACATAGGCTATATACATATTATCTTCCGTAAAATGACATGAAACGTATAGTTCGCGGGCGAAAAGCTAGTAAGCTATAAATGTTTTTGGTGGGTTTATTTTTACAGGCTGAGCAAATTGAGACCTATGCGCGACCATTGAATCTGGATTTCAGTAACGTATATACACCAGCTGACGTCATCTTGTCTCGTTCCAACCAACGGCTGATGCAGCGCTCTACATTGACGGTATGTATGAAGAAATAAAACACCGATAGTTTTGCCGTACCTATATAAACTTTAACGTCACAACTCTCAGCTCTAACCTATGATATTATAATGGTTAGGTATGGGGTTCCACATATCTAAGCACTATTCTTTTTCAACCGACTTCAAAAAGGAGGAGGTTCCCAATTCGACTGTATGTTTTTTTTATGTTTGTTACCTCATAACTTTCGGGTGAACCGACAAATATGATTTTTTTTATTTGAAAGCTGGTGCTTCCCGATTGGTTCCATTTTATAATTTGGTACAATTCTGACAATGGCATACATGTGAAAACTATATAAGCCTTATTAAGTTGTCAATAACGATAAAAACATATAAAAAAAATCAGGGGGTTAGAATATATAAACGAGTCTGAACCCAAAAATTTGATTTTTAGAATCTTTTCTGTTCATTAGGGGTTGGCGCAAAAACTACTGAACAGATATTAATTTTGTTTTCACTGTTAGGGAGCATATGGTATAATTTAAAAACTGCGGTACACCTAATATCAATTGTTGAACAAAAGTTTGATCCCTTTGTAGCAGATCGAATAGCAGTAGAGTAGCAGTCGCGCTAGGACAACTAGCTTAATGAGGCAGTCAAAACTAAGCAAGCTAAGGCAGACTTGGAACTAACTTAAGCGGCGGTAGCCTAATGGCTAGGGCGTCGGACTTGCGATCATGTCGTTGCCGCTTCGAAACCCACCCGTTGCACTATCGACGTGAACCCACTCATAATACAAGCATTTAGCTTAATACGAGGGTCAACAAGAATACTAGTAATGTGCGACCCACATTGCTAATAAGCTTTTTAAAGAAAAAAAAACTGATTTTAATTTCTCTTACAGCAAATAATTACGGACTACGAACAGATAATCACGTCGTCTCTGGAGACACTGTCCCACCTGCCCAACTTCCGCCATCTAACGCTGAACATCATAAACACGATACCATCCTTCTTGCCACTCAACTGGGACAGTATCAACGTCACCTACAAGCAGCCCTTGCAAGTCGCTATTAATATTGTAAGTATTTAGAGGCCTCAGATCAAATAAAAAGTTAACTGACAAGATAAGGCGTAGTTTCGGTATTGTTATATAGTGTAAAATTGTGTTTGTAAACGGCTAGGCGTAGTTTTAGCCGGCCTCACTTCTTTGTTCGCAAAGTTCCATCTTAACTTTTTATTTGATCTGAGTTATAGGCAGAGGTTTTTTTTTGTTGGTGTGTGGATATAGTATCACTGCGACCGCAGTCTCTATTGTGAACGCCAATTGTTGATTTAAAGTTCACCACTAAACCCTGCAGCTACAACAAAATGAAAAAAATTCTTAGGGGTGAGCTCGCTTATTTCATCTGGGGTTAAGATATGTTTCCCCAGCGTAAATATTGATGCGCGTCACTGTACTTGTGTACTGTCACGAATGAAATTCAACAACGATTTTCTCTAAAACTATTTAAATTATGAGATGTTGTTCTCATAAACTCTTTAAACACTTTATGATTTGTATTTTATTTCGATGTTTGAATTAATAGTCTAGAAGAAAATCACTTTAAAATTTCAGTAACTATGTACTTATTGGTATTCGTGACTGTACACCCTCAGTTTGTCCGTATATAGAGCCCTATTGCTATTAACCGAGCTCTAATCTATAAAGAGAGCCCTATCTAGAGAATAACATACCATTATATACCATCACGCCTGTATACCTTGAAGGGCTACGTACTATGTACACCCGCACATTTTACCGCTATTTTATGTAATAGGGGGCGAGCCTATTGCCATTAACGGGGCACAAATCTAAACTTCGAGCTGCTTCTGTGAATTTCATAGAAAGACAATATTTAGACATAACAGATGAAAATGTTTTTAATTAATTTGTTACAGATCGCGGTGCCATACTTAAGATTCAATGAAATTATGGAGAACATACTAGTGGAGGGTGTGTCGCTTGTATCACTGAAAGTTATGTTTTGTCGATCTGTGAGTATTATTTATTAGTACAGTGGGCTCAAACAAATTTGAACCCTCTGTCATTAACATCAAGGGTTATTGTATGTGTTTCATGAGTTTATCAAAACTAGCGGTAATCGATAAACGAATAAAATAATAATACAGAAGCAAAGAAGAATGCTCAAAAATGTATGGATACCGTCCCCACCCTTGTAGAACTTTAAACCTATGTTAATCGAAGAGCCATAGTCATCTTATCATTTTATTGTATGACAGCGAAACAGAAATGTGCATCCGTAAATAGTAGATTGTTACACAAGGGTGGAAAGGAATCAATTCCCATACGAGGTATTTAGACGCCCGAGCGCAGCGAGCGCGGCTATAGTCCGAGTAGGAATTGATGTCATTCACCCGAGTTAAGCACTCTACTTTTCATTTCGAATATAAGGAAAGTAAAAAAACTCATTTTTAATAAAGATTTCGATATAGCAAAAGTTAAGTTAGTATCCCGCCCAAAGACTAAATTCTCTATGATCCCGCCAAATTATATATTGTAATAGTCTATTTAAATTTTTAATTATGGAACACACCGCGCCACTACCTCAGCCGCACGCGTTTTTTTAAATTCACACTGGCCGTTTATAAACACACAAGCTCGCAGCATTTTTTTTCTTAATTATGTTAGATTTTTTACAGCTGACTGCCTAACCTAATTTTGTTCTATTTTTTAAATTATTTTCCACCCTAGGGAGTAATTACTATGAGTTATTCCCGCCCAAGGGTGGGAAGTAGCATTTTCCACCCGCTATTCAGATCAAATAAACACTACTTTCCGAGTATGAGAAATGAAAAAGTTATATCGACATGAAGAAACCGGAATCAGTCACAATAATAATTATGTTTCCGATCACGATGCTGTTCTTTTTTTAATTATTACTTTGGGATGGTTTCGTTCGGAGTGTTCAAACAAATCTTTGGAATTAAATGGTGACTCCATTCAATTCGTTTCGCTGTCATACAATAAAATGATAAGATGACTATGGCCCTTCGATTAACATAGGTTTTAAAGTGCTACAAGGGTGGGGACGTTTTGAACATTGTTCTTTGATTTTTAAAACTTTAAATATTTACTAGCTTTCCGCCCACGGCTAGGCCCGCGTGGTTTCTCGGCCTTTCTGTACTGTAATATGTATATGCATGTATGTATTATGCATATAAACCTTCCTCTTGAATCACTGTTATCTAAAAAACCGCATTAAAATGCGTTGCGTAGTTTTAAAGATCTGAGCATACATAGGGACAGATAGATAGCGGGAAGCGGCTTTGTTTTATACTATGTAGTGATAACTACTTGTTATTCAATTTTGATTTTTATGCTGTAAGACTTCTTGGCAGCAGTTATAAGAACAATACACATTGTTCCAGCTGTACACTCCGCTACTGTCGCATGTGTCGCGGCTGTACCAGGCGACGCTGCAGGAGCTGGTGTGGGTGGACTGTCCGTGTGATTCCAACGATGCCTACCATCGCATCGTCAGGCCAATGCGACAAGCGCAGGTTTGCACTCCTATCTCAAAATTTAAAAAAATATCTGCTAAGGCATACTGATCTCTTTTCTCTTTCGAATATTTGTGGATACGCATATCCGGCACATCATTAGTTAGTCTACATCCACAAAAAAAAAAAACAATAATACTATCCGGGGGCCTGGACAATGTTACTTTTCCATATCGATAACGAAGTTAGATAAAACTGAAATGTATGGAAATGGCATAATCTTTCGGTATGTCACGTGATTAAGCTATGTCAAATCCATGCATTTCGGATATCTATCTTCGTTATCGATAATGAAAATGTGACATTGTCTAGACCCCCCAAGGTGTCTAAATATCAGATGCTACAAAATTTTAAGATGCCAATAAAGTTGATTGCACACTTTTTGGAAAAGAAACCCTGGAAACCCTTCCAGCGTTTCATAGAATTTCATGCAAATAATTCTAAAATTCAGCTCCCTCGCTTCTTCCTCTAATATGTGTGCGTTCACTTTTAGTCTCAAAATTGTGTGTAGTGTCTGAGAATTTGATCATTATTCCGTTTGTTTGGCTACCTGAATTTGTCCCGCCTTGTCAAAATTATACAGTTATACAGCAATCAGAACACGTCCAAAAATTCATCCTAGTTACAAGTAAACCATATCAAATATAATATATTTTTTGCAGCCTTCCACCTACGCTCACGTGAACCCGTTCGTTTTGCTGTGTTGGCAATGCGTTCATCTACGACGATTGGTTATCCATGGTAAGTTATACAATATTGCATTTGTACAGTTTGTTCGAAATAAATGCACGTCTGAAGTTAGTTAGTGATAGTACATAGTGTCGCGCTGGCATGAATGCGTAGCATGAATGGGTCGGCTCGACCGAGGAAGTACTACCCTCCCACAGAATATCGACGTCAAGTAGCAGTATGTATATTGTTGCAATTGGTACGGTGATTGTGGAGCGCTTGAGGCCCAATTTCTTCCTCAGTCCCATTTCTTCCCCTTTTCTACCCCCCCTCCCTTTTCCTTAAATAGGCTCGGCAACGCATCTGTACAGCCTTGGTTTTGCAGATGTCCATGGGCGGCGAGGACTACTTACCATCAGGTAGCTCACATGCTCGTTTGCAGTTATCCCATAAAAAAAATGATTCGCGAGGCTATTGATTTTCTTCTTTCAATTGAGAAGATGGGTCGGTCTTAACATCTGCTTGGAATCATAGATTCCATTAAATCCAAGCACAATACTGCGAGACCGAACGATACAGTGAGGTTTTTTTTGAAAGCATTGATTTATTAATTCCTCAGGTTACTGGGTGTGGCAGTACGACGTCCTCGGGTTCGTTCGCCTTCGCAAGACTCTGTCCCACCTCGAAGTATCAGCTATATACGACAGGCAGGACGCGTTCAACGGCGCACTGAAGCTGAGCGAGGAAGGAGCTGTAAGAGTACTGGTATTCGACTCGCCTGCAACCGTTGATGCCGACTTTGTAAATGTAAGTTATAATACAAATTTCTGTCACTTAAAATATCGATGCCACGGATTGATGCGACAGACAACCAGATAACATAACAAGCTTATAAATTTGTCATTTGAAATTTTGTACATAGATTCCTTACCTAAATATACTAAACACGTGTTTCGTGGTTCGCATATACTAAAATTCACCTTGTATTGGTACTAATACTAGCTGACCCGGCAAACGTTCTACCATAATTAAATCGCGATTTAAAAAGGAGGGTCGAAAACACTTTACAGCCTATTCTTATACCTATCAACCAATAGAAAAAAAAACATTAAAATCGGTCGAGCCGTTTCGAAGGAGTGCGACTACGAACACCTTGACACGAGCTATTAATATAACATAACATTCCATCACGCCTGTATTCCCTGAAGGGTTAGGCAGAGGTGTACTAATGTACACCCACATTTCACTGGTATGTTTAGGTCCCATGTAATAGGGGGCGAGTCTATTGCCATTAACCGGGCACAAATCTAGACCCCGAGCTGCTACTGAGAATTTCATAGAAAATACCAATAACACTGCGCGACCTGGGGATCGAACCCAGGACCTCTAGCGTAGCAGTCGCGCTTAGGACCACTAGACTAATGAGGCAGTCTTTACAGTATCTTTACATTAATATTTGCAGGAGGTGAATAAATATACTGAGTTCAAATGGAAGCCAATAATATGGAATGAGCTACACCCAGCGCTGCGCGGGCGCTGGACGCCGGAACAACGCGCTGAATACGTCGTCGGTGAGGCCATCATGCCGCTTGGGGTTACGTAAGTTATATATTAACATGTCTGTTAAATGGGAATAGGGGGACCTTTGATGTGTATCAATATCTTGATCGTTTATTTAAAGTAATGGCTCTTTTAAACATACTAATAGAATCCATGTTAAAAAACTTTTTTGTTTGAAAAATGAGGTCTACCCACTACTCTTTATATCATAACCGATACATGCTAAGATGGACAAGTACGCACGGCTACATATCAAGCTTTAAAAAACCAGCATACGCTGGCCTCGAATTGAACGGAAAACCTTTAGAATGGGAGGTCAGTCTAAACTGGATTTGTATTGCTTGATATGTAGCCGTGTGTACAAGCACCCTAAGGAGCCATTTATTAATTACGTAAAGGTCCCGAGTGGAAGGGAGAGTCGAAAAATGCGGGAGGGGGTAAAATCCATTCTTACGTAATATTTTTCTAAGTCGAAATTTAATATTAGAAATGTAGTTAGAAATCTGGTGTCAATTCAGATACCGAATAGTTTTCTTCATGCTATAATGTACTTACAACTTAAATTTACATCATATTTTACATTTTTTTTTATTATATTAAAATTTTAAATGTGTTCATTTTTGTCCACTTTTTAAATGCTAGGATAGAATGTTACCTAAAAGATGGGGTTCGAGAGATCTTATATGCCCTTACATAGGGGAAGGGGGGTAAAAATCGCCAAAATCATTCTTACGTATTTAATGAATGGCCCGTTATCTGTTAACGAGTGACTGAATTTAAGGTCAATACATATTTCAAAATATTTATCTTTAAAAAGAAATTGTTGCCCCAATAAGGTTCATGTTTTTAAACAAAACTTATCTGTTACAGACATTTGTCGCGATATCAAATATTGATACACATCAAAATGAAATTGAATTCATTAAATATACCCGAATAAACCCCATGCCAATATTATAGTTTCTTATCAAAACTGAACTTAAAAAAAAGGACCGGAAATGTTTTTACTTAAATTATCCATCAAATCGAAATGGAATTACGTATTTCTGCCATTATTCTATAGAGTAATGAATACCAATAGCGTAAATAGTAATAAAATAGATTCATTAACAACATTCCTATAAGCCCTGCCTTATTTTGCTTTATTTGAGGCCAAACGTTCAGGTTTGAACGCCAAATTCATTTTTTTATGTTTTTTCGTAAATTGAATTTTTGGCAGAATCCTATAGTTTTCTACGATATCGATTTTTAAGCAAAAGTTTTAATACTCAATTGTGAATAAGTTATTGTTGATTCCGAAATAAGACTTAATAAATATAATACAATATGCGAACTAACTGTCGGGCATTACCCAGGGTGAACATACTTCGGTGCGTGTAACCCATTTTTTCTAGTCTATTTTTATTTCCATTTCTATAGTACATACCTACTTATAATCACTATCTGAGAAAATGTAGCTCATTTGTAAACGCTTGTAAAATGTCAACGAAACATACTTTGGTATAATAAAACATAATTTGAATAAAATAGGCCCACCTATTTGTCTCCATTAAAAAAAGTTACAAAAAATGAAATCTTTGTAGAATAAATTATTACAAATAAATAATTACAGAAATATGTTATTACATTTTTTGTTTTTAATAAAAACTTATTTGTAATATATATGAAAATAAATAGGCTGTTTATTATTTTCAAAAGTGTATATTACAATTATTAAATCACATTATATTTAATGCTCACATCCGCATATAAATTACCATAACAACGAAACTATGTGGATGATATTACGATTATAAACGCTTCAAAGGTTCGCTTTTCATGTTATTAAACTTCTTAAAGCGAATAACAAGGTATATTATATGTATCAAAGCTATTATAATTCTTAACTATTTTATAGATCAAAATGTTATATATCACATTTCTAGTAAAATATATCTAGAATGAATATAAAATAAGATGAAAAATACCTTCGACTTTAAGATTATTTCATCTGCTTTGTTTATGCATGTCTTAGTTAAAAAAAAAGGTTTCTTCAAATTGATTCCATAGACATACATGTGATCACAATCTGTAGGTGTATCTGTATGTCTATTCTTGTTGAAGTTCAAATATGAACCTTAAATATGGCTACTTTAAGTTCATTTAGCTTATTATGTATACAGGTTGTATTGAAAATGAAAGGGGAACTGCGATAGCTGAAGATGGAAGACTCGTATCTGATAAGTATTAAATTTCGAAATAACACCTTGTGATAATGGGATTAAAGTCGAAATTATGGAGAAATGAGGGTGATGGCATTGGTCTTTATTGGATTACTTTAGAATATCTAGTTTTTCCGTGCATCTTAATGTTATTTGTCATATAATATTGTGGGAAAGTATTGTTTTTGCATAACCCTAAAAAAATTGAATCTCACATGGTACTGAATAATTAACTAATCCAATTCAGATGAATCCATTTTTTTTACAGAAAATACATACAACCTGTATAACGAGTTACTTTTAAAAGTAAATTTATAGCAATGTCTAAACAAATCAATATGTTCCACAATTATAGATCCATAGGTATTATATTTTTATTATTGAAAGTAACTCTTGATATTCTATATACGCAAATTGGCATGGGTTTTTTTAATTTGTATGATTTTTTATCTTAAATATTATAACCGTAGACTTAGGTATAATATAAAAACATAAAAAAAAATTCACTCTATCTAAAATTTATCGATATTAGAGTTGAAAATTTATATATAAATTCGTCAAAAAGGATGGCCTAACATAGAGAAACTTTTTGGGGCATATTGTGTGTCAACAAATACTTTTAGATGTTTAAGTATTAAAGTTGTATCTTATACGAATATGATCGCATATCTAATGTCTGTTACCAATTTGCAAGCGATCCGTTTATATTTATTATACCTGCTATAATATTAATTGTAAACTCCCAGCTGATTATGTATTGTTTACAATTGATAATATAGAAAACAATATTTTAAAGGTGTTATCCATCTTCATCGGAAAATGATTGAAAGAGTTCCTGAAATCGAATACCCTCGTCAGAAATTTAACGAAAATAAAATACAATTTCATACAATGATACAGTGTTGTTCATTATCACAAAGTTATAGATGTGTTAACAGTAACAACACAAGCATGTAAATAAGCGCTAAACGTAGATTTCTCTCTAATAAGTATTAACACAAACAAACATCTCTTATGTAAAAATATATATATACCATATAAGAGTAAATTACATGAACAAACAAAGTTTATACCAAAATTCTAAACAGATATATAATGTAATTATATGTATCGATACCCTATTCGTAAGAAATTTAAAATGTTATGGTTACTTTACACTAGTCCCCATAAAATCATTAATCGAACTGAATATTTACTGCACTATATATATTTTGTTATATGAACCGCAACATTGTATAGAATGTTATAGAAACTAGTCCTTGCGGTGTAACTACTAGTGTAAATTCACCACAACAACACCCCACCTTGCCTAAAATGAACATTGTATGATTTCGATTCGATAAAGTGTTGCTTTAATTTGTTTCCTTAGTAATATAACTGTAATAATATATAGGTAACATAGAGAAAAGCCGAATGATATGTTTACTGGCACCATCTCTCGAAAATCGCGAATTTATCATGTAGTTGTAATAATTGCAATGTTAGAGAAAAAAGTTTTTTAAATATAACACCTGTGAGTTGTAATTAAACCTGCAAAAAGTTTGCATATAATCTAGATATACAATATGTTACATCGTTGAAGATTTTATAAAGATTGATTATACATTCCTAATTACTTTTTATGACTCGTTATCGCGCGCTCACATTCATATTTAACGCGGCACGAAACTAGATCACTATGCAAGTTTGATTACAGCTCGAACAAACTTTACACGCTAAAATAGGGCCACACTGACCATCGCACAAACCACCATTATCTAGCGACATTGACCAAACAGAACAATTTTTACGAGTCGTATACTTTTGGTGTGAGGTAATGTGGAAAAGATAATATCTTAATGAAACGATAGACATCTATCTAGTCAAGGGACCCGTAGAAAATTGTAAATATAGAACAGACGATACCGACGGGTTCACGAACATTGCACAAAACTAATAAAAAAAACTATTACAAATACATAATTTATATCAACATAGAGCTTTAAGCGAACGATCGCGATACTGTATCAAATACAGTGATTTTTAGTATACAAAGTGCCACTGCTAATAGAAAAATGTAAACATGAATGAGAATGTATCAAAGACAAACGAATATAGGAATATTTTATAAGAAAAATATAGCCAGGCGTATCAACAATGCAGCTAGTGTAGTTTAAACGAAATATTAATAATGAATTTTAAATGAATGACAATTGACTCGACAGTAGTACTGTGACGAGGGAAGTGCGTTATTTTACAATTAAGAGTAACGATACGATGAACGAAAAATATTATTCGACGTTATTGGCGTAGCACTGACGATTTGGAAGTTACTAGTGATGCTGTCATCGATAGTGTTGCAACTATATCGATATCAATACTAATAATAGTCTTAGTTGACGTTGAAAATCAGTTAAGATTTATCTTATTATTATGGGATAACTCAATATAGGAAATAATATTCTATTACTTCATTTATCAATAATATATTTCATTTATTATTTTTCAGTTGAATAATTCCAAAATAACATGAACCATATTTTTTCTAGAGTTTACTAAACTAGTATCTACCTATCAGCGGGTTTCAAGGAAGACGGATTTTCAAAATAAATTATCGATAGTCGGCATCGCTAGAAGTTACCTCTCTTTAACGAACTGATAATAACTACTTATACGCGATTTTAAGAGATCTTATAAATTCGTGGAATATTCCCGCAGCTACGCCTTTGTCCGTGCATTAGTGATAAACTGAACTAATGATCCGAGTGAAGTGACTACAGTCCGTCCCCCAACTTATTCCAAGCAAAGATTGAACCGCTCGTGCAACATACCAATCATTATGCGAGATATCAACTTAAGTAACATAAAAAAAACTATTTTAAAATCGCTGCCGCGCCTAAAACATTCTTTCAGTTTTTAATATCTGTAATTATATATTTTTTTCTGATAGCCTAATTTCAAGTTAACTACCTTTTCACTGTCCCACTTATGGGCATGGCTCCTCCCAGAGTGAGAAGATCGGCAGAGCAATTAATTAATTTAATTAAAATATCTAAATAATAAATCAGGATCCCAGAATATTTATAATTCATTTTATTAAATATGTAGAATAACCAATTTTTTATAACCAACTATTATGTTGAAGGTCAATAATAATCCCAAAAAATAAGTCACGCACAATCCTTGTGATTATAAAACGAACAAAAACACAACTCTCTTATATACCTTTATAGTATAACATGATACAACTATAAAACGATTCGAAATTCCAAAATATTTTCAATTTTAGATTCTAATAAATAGATTAGTGAAGTCTTGTTTCATTGAGACAATACTTCAAAGATACTTTATCAAATTATTACAATAGATGCTCTCTACAAGACTTTCACGTTTTATCTAACTAATATATCCGTCATATTTTATTAACAGAGTCTCCATTTTAAAACTTATACTAGCAAATTCAAACTTTTTATGTCAATTTATCGTTTCAGTGAAACAGGACTACTAGGCCAATATAAGAGGCCAATAAATATATTATCGCTTATAATAGTATGTAGTACTAAGTACTCTTGATCGTAGAGCACGATAAAATTATATAAATAAAATGTTAAAAATAATTTCCTTCAAATATTTTTTATGACATTTATAAAAAAGTTCGATTGCGAATGAACATACATATTTTGTAAGGCAACGAAGAGACTTACCAACATACATTCCCTTGAGACTGAGAAATGCATAGAAGAGGCTAAGATCCTAATAACAACGTTATAAATATTAAAAACAAAATAATATTAAGTTCAGATCGAAGAAACAAGAGTGTTAGCTATTAACAAGGCGAAGTCTGAAAACTTAAAAGAATCGATACATTGATGCTAGTGTCGTTTATCGATATAAGGAATGGCGATGAAATAAGGTTAGTTTAAGTTGGATAAAGATCCTAATATTACCACTTAAACAAGCATATTATGTACGTAAAGAACATTGAATCGTTACATCACTAAAATTTATCGATATTAAACTCTTGTCCCTACGGTCTGATAAAAAGAACTATGTATGACAACACAAATTGAGTGTTTTTTTATTGTGATAAATTCACGAGTTGTACTGAGAACAATAATTGCATCTTATTCATTCCCGCTTCTTAGTTTATCGATATAATTAATTTCAACTCTGTCCTATGAATCTCTTATGATAGTTTTACAGACTTAGGTAACTGAAAAAAAAAACATTTTGGTGTGCTCAAATAACGATATAAAATGTATTAAACCAGTATTTACTCAACGGTGATCATAACAGTAAAAACCTTCTGCATAATTTACATTACGGTGTAGATTTGTCCTTACCATAGATATATTTGCTCAGATAATATATTTTTAAAGCAATCAGTAGTATCCCTACCTATACTATACAGGTTTTAATGTATAGGATTGACGTTGAATCGGCATTTTAATATAAATCAGATCAAAAATAAAAATAATAGTAATAAAATCAAAATCGATATGATACCTCTCTGCGATTTTCCTTGCTACAAGTAAGGGAAATACCAGAGCTATGGTATGATGAAATAATATTTACATAATAAAGTCGGTTGTATAAATCTAAACAGTATTTTAAATGGGACAGAGTTCAATTTATAAAATACCACCAAGACTCAATAAGGCTGTGAAACAACTTGAGTTCGGTTTGACATCTTATGATAAACAAATATCAATTTATATAATAGGGAATAAAACATTGTAACATAATTTCTACACGGACAGTTAAAAACTCTGAGATTTTGCGAAAAATGCCATTTATGGAGCGGGTATCTATTACTTGTAATATAGGAATAATCAATGTTATATCAGCTCAACAAAGGGTTCTAGTTATCGTCTCAGAGTTTCTAACTTCTCGTGTATCGCGTGCACGTATGCGATTTTATTCGTCACTTTTGCGCTAACTGATTTTGGCGTATACGCCATAAAAAAATGACGCTCAAAATGGCACTCGTGCAACACTATCCCTAAATCGAATTGCCTAGAATTAGAAAAATTGTTGTACTTATCCATCTTATAGTGATTAATAAAAGGGAATGTGGAAGGAGGGAGGAAGATGATTGATATAAGCATCTGTGTAAGGTCCAATATATTTTCTTTGATTATCTTTTTTAAGAAACGTTTGACGGACCTTGAATACATTGTGATCTATTTTGAGAGTCTAATTGTGTTTTGATATTTGAGATCTGATTATTTTTGTGTTACACCATCTTTGTCTTTAATGTTGTGTCAAAAAGGTTGAAGTTTTTTGAAATTTAAATATTATTAATCTAAGTAATGTTTACAGTTATAATTGTTTCTATGGCTATATAGCTTTTGCATGAAATAATAATTGAATATTTTTAATAGTCTATGACGAGTAGTAATGTACAACCTTTTGACGTTCCCCGCTTTTATCGTTAACGTAGAACTTCTATGTATACTGTATGTCTACATATTCATAGTTGTTATTACTCTCTTCAAAATTACATTTTGACGTGTTTGACAATTGAACATTTTAATATTCGGAGCCTATTACAGCTTTGACAGCAAACTTTTATGTAAACGTATCTTAGATCAAGTTTGACTTCATATAATGACAGTTTCATCTCGATTAATTGGTAAAAATTACGTTACTCTAACTTTTCTATTGATTCCGTTAAATAATCATACAAAACAATTTTCAATATATCCATAAACTACTTTTAAATCTTATTATTACTGTCTCCGTCTGAAAAATATATCCAAACTTCTTATAATTAGCTGTCAAAACTGTCAAACAGTGACGTCACAAACCGGGAGGCCTGTACTTACGATGTTATAATAATATATTCAAATAAATAAAATTGATCAATAATATAATAAGTATGTGTTTTATGTATTGTCTGGATCTGTTATATATGTATTTCACGATTAAATATATTCGTATGTGTAGTAGCTATATTGTGTTTCATTTTATTCAATAAATGTTTCCAGAATATGTATGTTTGCAAATGCAACTGCTATATATTGGCTGAAATAAATGTACATGAGTATGATGAAAGCAGTTCGAAGCTAAATTGGAATACCTAAGTCCTGGAGGACGAAGATGTTAAATTATATTTCCCTAAGCAGGCCCTGATTTACGAATGAAGCACTGCATAGCATGAAGCACTGACTGAACTCAAATTATGATGTAAAAAGTAATGTCAAGTGAATGGCCACAGACACAATAACATTAATCTTACCAGAAGTTAACTCATAACAATTGATTACACCATAAAAATTGATTATAATTTGTTATGAAATTATTTGTTGAGATTATAAATATTTCATAACTCTAATACCACGGTTATTTAAACTTTTAGTCTGAAACACAACTTCTCGATTAACTTGACTGAAACGGATATATAACTGTTGTTCTGACATTTTTGCGGCCAAGCCTATCCAAAACCCGAGCTCGGAATCCCTTAATGTGAATTACATAGAAATGAGATGATCTGAGAATTAAAAAAAAAAAACAAATCCAGGCTCCGAACTGCTATTGAGAATTTTATAGAGAAACCTAATAACTTCATCATTATCGTAGAACATGACTGCCTCTTTAGTCGGCTCGGAGTCTGGATTTGTGCCTAGTTAATGGCAATAGGCTCGCCGCCTATTACATTGGACCCAAAACATACTGTGATTGTATGTACATAAAGCGGCGGTAACCTAATGGGTAGGGCGTCGGACTTGCGATCACGTGGTTGCCGGTTCGAAACTCACCAATTGCACTACTGACGTGAACCCACTCGTAATACAAGCTTTTAGCTTAGTACGAGGGGTTAACAAGTTTACTAGTAATGTAACAAGGTTACTAGTAATGTGTGACCCACATTGCTAGTAACATCTTAGAACTAAAAAAACAATAATAAAGGTGTCTAAACCTATGCTTACAAGTGGGCGCATACCACCACGTCATGAAGCATACCTACCTTACATTAAAGCTGTTGACTCAACACACCAATATCGACTATACCACACGCCTACAGCGTAATTTTAAACAATGATAATTATTATGAAACACGCACCTACATGGAACATTATTTTTAACGCCCGGTGCCAAAAGTTCATTGTCTGTCTACCTGTTGTATCATCACTCCAAAACGCATCAATTGATGCAGTATTTTATTTTAAAGTTACCACGAATCTTATCCTCTTTAGCATCGAATTTAAAGTATACTTAGAACTCATTTCAAGAGGTTTTTGACTATCGTTTTTGCTTCGTGTTGATAGTATCTATGATTTAAAGATTGATTATCATCATCTAACCATGTCATGCATTACAGAGTGAGAGGGATTAGGCTATAGTGCACCACGCTATGGTACGCAGACTATTGAAGAAGATTGATTATGATTTGCTCAAAATTGTGATACGAGTACCTATCAAATAAAATTCACTAAATGACTTGACGAACGACTTCTGGTGTCGCGGGTGTACATGGTTGCTGGTAATCGCTTACCATCAAGCGATCTGTCTGCTCATAGGAGCAACCCCTATGCCATAAAAAACATGCCCAAATTTCCTTCTGCAATTTTCTGATCAACATTAGATACCTCGTGTGTGGATGGATTGGAATAAGTACAATTCCTCACTGCCATTCAGATAGGCATCTCGTGAGAGTCGTAAAAAGATCTGTCTTCTTCGGTGGTAAGACCTTAGGGTCTGACTGATTGGCGACCCCTTACGTTGGAGTGCTTGGTGGGTGTTTCGACTTTGGTACGCGACTGCCAAATTCTCCCTTAATTGCTGCGGGTCCCTCTAGAATCCGTTGCAGGTATCCATGTTCGACGATGATTTTTACAATCAGGAGGCTCGTTTGCCAACATAAACTATATCAAAAACAGTTTCTTACCAGAGGATCTATTTGAGCCAAATTGAGTACTTCATCATCAGTCTATTACAGTCCTCTTCTAGATGTGGGCCTCTCCTTATATGTGCCATTTCATCCTGTCCTAATTGGGTACTTACCTACAAGATATCAATTCTGACTTTCCTTCTAGATAATGTCCCTATAATAATTATCATTATAATATTTAATGAATGAAACACTAAAACAGATAATCTATCAATACATCGCTTTCGATTTTAATTTCAGAAAAGAAAGTTCAACGGTATACCTTCTAACAATATGTAGGTATGTTATGTAGGTAGGTACTACAGGAAAACACGTACGACAATATTATGTGTCGACTGGAAACCGTTACACTATAGAACTGTGTTAGCATTACTAAGCGTAAAGGAATGCTTTCATTTACTATGAGCTGCTGTTTACTGAGGTAGGTTTATTCATTTCGAAACAAACATCCATTCAAGACTAGAAACTCATAAGTCGCAGAAGCACAGAAGCACTGTAGAAGATTGTGTTTGCGTACCGAACTATAAATAAAAAATGTTTATTTCTAGTTACAAGTTACAACATTCATCATAGAATATTTATCATCATCTATAGGTATCTATCATCATCTATAGGTATCTATCATCATCATCAACCCATTACATTGTTCCACTTCTGGGCCCGGGTCTCCTCTCAGAACGAGAGGGATTAGGATATTTTATAGTCCACCACTTTACTACTGTGGGTTGACAAGACTCGACACAAGAAAGTCACTCAGGCGTAAAGGTTTTCACGATGTTTTCCTTCATCGAACACCGAACAGGAGTAACTGCGGGCAGAATGTCTCAGAATGAGAGGGATTAGGCTAGGCCATAATAGACTCTCATCTCTGGCGATTTGGGTTGGCAAACTTCACACGCCGCGCCGTTGAGAAAATCGCTGAAGCATGAAAGAAGTTCCCTTATGATGATTTCCTTTTCCAAACAACGCGAAACCAACCAAAATCCCACGCTGAATTACTTCAAAGCGAAGATTAATTCTTATGCACAAGGTTTCGTCAAGGCGTACCGTACATCCAACAATAATCGTCGTGTCTCTGACTTAATTGATTGTTGGATAAGGACAGACGGCGTATTGTTCTTTGCCGTGGGAAATATACTGAGTCATTGCTCTTCTTGTAAGGAAAACGACCCGCATCCATAGTTGAGACTTAAAGATTCAAGGATTATTACAAGTTTTCCTATTATTGAGATGAAATATGTCACCTACTACTTAAAAAACATCGCCACAGCGCTCGTTTTCCCAGATAGTGGTATGTAATGGCGGACAATGATGTAGGTATATAATTCTCATAGATCGTCAACCACCTCGGGGAAGTGACATGACTTTTCTTTCGCCATGGGATACGCCACGACCATGACAGGCTGTGATCCGGTGGATAAAACTCGAAATCAGTCTATTTGATGGACATCAATGAGAGTGACGAGCAGACGAGCCACGTGATGACAAGTAGTCATCGCCGCCCATAGACATCTGCAATACCAAAGGAGTTATAGTTGCAGATGCATTGCCGAGTCTATTTAAGGAAAAGGGAGAAGTAAGAGAAAACGACTACTACTACTACCTAAATTTACACAAAGTAAAGCATCTGTCTGGGGTCACTTCGGACCTACAACCTACAACTCGTAAGACGCGGCCCCTACCACCGGGCCACAACCATGCCCCGCGCTCAAACTCAAAATCTGAGGTAAATGTCTTAGGTGTTAGGACTCCTTCAATTCCAACCAAAAGACGCAAGGCAAAGCTGTACAGGGGTCTACAGGTGATGGGGAAACTGTCGCTATTAACTGTGCCTGTGTACTGCGAGCTACTGAGAATTTCATATAATTACCTACCTTACCTACCATATACTTACTTAACTTTTTTATTGTTGGGTTTGGAAATGCTTTATGCACTACCCACCGCCCCGGAGAGCGACTGTGACTGTGTCTGACACCGCTCTGAAAAGAGCGATCTACCGACTAAAACCAACCTAAGCGTTTCGCGTCACCACTTTAGCATAGACTTTAGTGCCAGGAATACGGGAGCGCTGTGACATTCCTCCGCAGACCCGGCTTATACACTTACTTACCTTAACCTAACACTTGGCTCGACTGGCAATTGAACCCAGGTTGCTCGCGACCACTAGTAGAATCAGGCAGGCAGTCACTGATTCCTTTGCTGAATAATAACAATTCATATCTACACATAACACAATGCACGTCTATAAATTGAGCTGTAAGCATATTTATTCCATATCTATGCATATTTATGGGTACCTACACAAATGGGAGCGCTATGTCGGCGTCACTATGTCTAGAATATGCTTAACTTCCATCTAGGGAGTGGCTAGGGCTGGCATACTTTACCTCTGAACCTTTTGTTAGAAATAAAAATATACTTCTCTAGAATTTCTAACAACACAACACACAGTTAACAAAGTAGGTTTAGACAAAACAGAAAAGTCAATGGGTAATTGATGCTTTCTATAAGAATCTTGTTTAACTTGTTCAGGTCATGTGTGAAAATATCATATAAAAATCGTGAGGAAACCTACATCCTTCAGAAGTGAGAGGTTTTCTTGACGGCTTGTGAAGTCTGCCAACCTGCAGTAGGCTGGTGTTGTAGACCAACGGTTACCTATTCCTTGTTCTGAGAGGAGACCCGTGCCCAGCAGTGGGACAATGTAACGGGTTATAATCATCAGATTATAATAGAAATCTTTAGAGCGAAGCTCAAAGCGTAGGGTTTGCCCTGTTTTGAGCAGTAGAAGAAAAATGTCCAAGTTTAGTTTAATGTTAATAGGTACCTATATCATGTTATAATCTAGCAACGCGGAAACTTCAATTATACTCTTTTGAAACTGCTAACAGTATAGCAAGTTATTCATAACTCGCAATTATTCGTGGTTTATGGTACTTTGTACCCTCGTACTTAATAAAAGTCTAGAACCAAGGATCCATTTAAGTCTCGCAACACCTAGGTTTGTCGGTCACTTTCGCCTTTATGAAGCATTCCGAACTGACACTTGTAGATCAATAGCTTACAAAACTGAAACACTGGACGCTCCATTTTGATTAAAGGTAATTTAGTGCGATTGCATTCTACGATAGATTAAAAAAATAATTGCGCCATCCATTTGCATAGCCATACAACCTGTTTGTATACGTCACTTGACATATGCGTTCCCGCGCTTCGAACGCCAATCAGCGGCCAGTATCGCGTTGAATGCGTGCGCGAGCGCGCGTTCCACTTTTAAATTTAAAATCACGTTCGATTGTTAGCCAGTGATATTTTGAAACAGTGAAAAAGTTTGTGTTTATTTTTCTCTTATAAAATTGTGGATATTTGTACTTATTTGGTGGGGATTTCACTTCAAATTAAAGGTTTGTGTGTTTATTATACTTTTGTGGTTTCGGTGAGGTAGTGCTAAACTGCTAAGTAAATAATAAATCATTCCAATCATCTTGCGAAATGTTTTTGTTGTGATACCAGTCTGGGTCAGTAGTTAACGACTTGTAGTATGATTACGACAGCTAGCTGTGACAAAGATAGAATACTAAGATTATCTACGTCACGTTTATCTAGAACAGGGAAGGAACTATGAATAAAGATAGAACTAAGGAAATACCAGTCATTTTTTATCTTATTTATTTTGATAATTATGTATAAACTGTGTAGAAACCCCTGTAGGTAGTATTTTTGCCATATTCTGACCTAAGGTAAGGTATACACTTGCACTTCAGTACCTGATCGTACGTACTAACTAAAGTGACTTGACTTAGTATAAGTAAAGCAAATGTTAAAACAACATATGTGGGTATATATGCTCTAGTACCATACCTACATAATTATGTAATGTATTAGCAATAAACTTTCAGCTATTTAAGTTACACAGTAAAAGTGACTCCATAAATACCTACTAATCTACTAAATATTTATTTAAATATTGTATGCATTATACATATTTTTAAATAATTTATGCATAAGTAGGTATATATATATGCATTTAAATCGTAATAAGTACGAATAATGTAGACTACATTAAAATTGAATTTTATGTAACTTTATTTACATAGAAAAGACATCAACGAGCGGTCAGCGCACTCTGTGATATAATAATTATGTATTAGCAGTTATTATGCACCAAAAAAAAATATTTTAACTAATAGCATTGATGGCCATACCTACGACTTATAACAGCTTTGGTATAAGCAGTAATGGTACAGTCCTGTGACCACTAAATCTCGGGCTCGGATAAAAGGGCGTACACGCATGTGGCTTTTCGAAAAACATCGTGAGGAACTTAAACATTAATACTAGGAGCGCATAAACTTGTCTTGTGGTCTTGCAAGCTACTCCTTCTCTTCTCTCCGATGGGGCCCAAGCCCAACAGTGGGACAAATGTGCTGGATTGTTTGATTCTGTATTTGTTTATTTCAAACATATTTGCTACTAGCTGTTGAAGGTAATTTCACTCGTATCCGAAATAACTTTTGCAGATAAAAGGTATCCTATGCCCTAACTCCTAAAAAATGGCTCTCTAGTTTAGGCGTGAAAACGTAACAAACTGAGAGACAATGTTACTTTCGCATTGATTTGCATAATTTGATTTCGATTCGATAATTCGATTTTGGTTAATATTAGTTTGGATATCCTCTGTGGAGCTATATTATGAATTAATCAACATTAGCTTATATCAGTCCACTGCAGAACGTAGCCCCTAGTGTGTGCCATTCCACCCTGTCCTCCGCTTTTCGTATCAAGCTTCTGGCAGCAACCTTTCGCAAAATATCTCTCCTTCTTGCAGCAGGACGTCGTACACGATTGTGAATTTATCACGTAAAATTGTCGACACAGTCAGGTAGAAGACATAGTACCAAATTTTGCCAATTTTATTTTCAAATCTGTTAACCGCAAGATTAAAGATAGGTACTCAATCGATTCGTAAGATTGTTATAGGCTGAATTCTGCGTTCCCTTCAACTTCAAAACGGCCTTTACCATAAAGTATTGTGTCTAGAAAGGGCAGTTAACAGTACAAAGTGACTATACAGAGCAAACGTGTAGTTAACTAGCTCAAGGATGCCTCGAGAGAAGTGCGAACCTTAACTAGCTCAAGGATGCCTCGAGAGAAGTGCGAACCTTAACTAGCTCAAGGATGCCTCGAGAGAAGTGCGAACCTTAACTAGCTCAAGGATGCCTCGAGAGAAGTGCGAACCTTAACTAGCTCAAGGATGCCTCGAGAGAAGTGCGAACCTTAACTAGCTCAAGGATGCCTCGAGAGAAGTGCGAACCTTAACTAGCTCAAGGATGCCTCGAGAGAAGTGCGAACCTTGGACTATGTAAGGACGAACCTCGACTAACTATGTTTTCTTATGCTAAACTTATTTATATAACACTAGCTTTCCGCCCACGGTTTCGCCCGTGTTTTTTTTGTTCGGACTTTTTTTTGCTATAAACCTCACGGAGCCCGAGACCTTTCCAACGAATGCAAAACCGTGGAAATCGGTTCGTGCGTTCTGGAGTTATAGCGTCAGGAAGGAAAACCCGACTTATTTTGATATAGTAGATACCAAGCCTGTATTCCCCATAGGGGTAGGCAGAGGTGTACTAATGTACACCCACATTTCGCCGGTATGTTTAGGTCCCATGTAATAGGGGGCGAGCCTATTGCCATTAACCGGGCACAAATCCAGACTCCGAGCTGCTACTGGGAAATTCATAGAAAAACCCAATAACACTCTGCTCGACCTGGGGATCGAACCCAGGACCTCTACCGTAGCAGTCGCGCTTAGGACCACTAGACTAATGAGGCAGTCAACTAACTTATTTATATAATATTGTGTATAATTATACTCGTAACTTCCAGACAAGACATGTCACAGTATGCCTTCAAAATCCTTACCAATGTTTGTGTTACGTTTTGACACCTAAACTGCTGAATTAATTTAATAAATTTTGATATAAAGATAGCTTAAAATTGGAGAAGCATAGAATCTACCTTCTTGTCGCAGGTTCAGTTGCATTGTCTCAAAAAATCCTTCGGGTTGTGAGTGAAACCGCGTGTCACAGCCAATATTACTCAATTCTTATATTTTAAATACGAAATTTACTATGTCTTATGATGGAATTTTGGAAAGAGATATATTGTATCCTGAGGAATGGCATGATGAATGGTAGGATTGTTAGTATGAGGCCGGCACCCCGCCACATGCCCTCTCCCCTGGCGCCAGACGATCCATTAGGATTTTCCAACTATTACGACTATATAAAAGGTATTCGACAGGTCATGCCTTTTCCAGTTATCTAATTCAGACTGCCTCGTTGGTCTAGTGGTCCCAATCGCGACTGCTACGCTAGAGGTCTTGGGTTCGATCCCCAGGTCGAGCAAAGTGTTATCGGGTTTTTCTATGAAATTCTCAGTAGCGGCTCGGAGTCTGGATTTGTGCCCGGTGAATGGCAATAGGCTCGCCCCCTATTACATGGGACCCAAACATACCGGCGAACTGTGGGTGTACATTAAGTACACCTCTGCCAAACCCTTCGGGGAATACAGGCGTGATGGTATGTTATGCTAATTCATCATCATCATCCACCCATTACATTGCCCCACTGCTGGGCATGGGTCTTCTCTCAGTACGAGAGGGATTAGGCTATAGTCCACCACGCTAGCCTACTGCGGGTTGGCAGACTTCACATGCAGGTTTCCTCACGATGTTTTCTTCCACCGTTTCAGCGAGTGATAATTAATTAATAAAACGCACATCTTTAAAAAGGCCGTGCGTGCGTGCCTTGGATTCGAACTCGAGACCTTTGACTGAGCAGTCCAATGGTCATATCATAAGGCACTACTAACACTGCACTTTCTATGTATATATCTAATTAAATTACTTATATTCACGTATACATAACTACTATAATAGGTATGTAGATGTACCTAAATTATGCCACAGAACTTTCTACCTCTGCACAAAATTACAATTTCTCTCATGAATTTATTTTTAAATATTATGTCATAAACACAAATTTGATGATAGATACCACCAGTTTTCCATTTTGACGTCATTTAATCCATACTTCTATATTAAATTGCGAAGAAACTAAGTAATGTCTTCTTTTTTTTGTTAGATAAGTTTTAATGCCAATTTTAATGAATTTTGGAAACTGATTCTCAGATTTTGATTTTGATCAGCAACTTTGGGGTGTTAATCTATGGATTTTTTTAAACGATTTCTAGAAATGTGGGTCGCATATTACCTACTAGTATTCTTAACCCCTCGAACTTAATGTTTTTGTTACGAGTGGGTCACGCCGGTAGTGCAATGAGTGGATTTTGAACCGGCAACCACATAATCGCAAGTCCGATTCTCGGATTCAAAAATTAAATTGTTTTTTAGTACTTAATTTTCGTAGGTTGTTACTTTATGTCTTTTGTAGTTATAGTCTTTCCCCGTTGTGAATTTCACGGTGTTAATAAAATCACATGTGTTCTATACATTGCGGTACATACCGCTTGGCACTCATAGTTTACTCTAAACCGCTATAAGTCTAGTCTAGTACTGTTAACACATCTAACACTTTCATCAATCACGCACGCCTTTCCTGTGTTTATGATACGAATACATTCTTTGTTGCTTCGCAAGTCCAGTTTCCGTAAGCAGAATTGCTGAGGTCTTGGGAGTCGATTCCATTTGACAAGAAGTGCGTAGTGTTTTTAAGAAATTTTTAGTAGGTGCTCGGAGTTTGTATTTGCAAGCCTACATGGAGCCATGCGATAAACTGAGGATCTAAAGAAGTACCTACACCTCTGTTAAACCCTGCGGATAATACCCCTTTAACAGTTGCAGGCATCTTAGTCGGTAACTGTTAAGTGAAACATAATCACGTAGAAAAGTGAAAGAGCTAACAAACATTACGTTTGCTTATCTACGAATTTCTTGTGTCAATATTGGATGAACCAGTCTAGGGACAATGAGTGAGAGACTCCTAAGTAGGTGATATTTATTTACTTTGCATTGAACATGTCTGTGTTAACTGTCATAAATATGATATAACTTGTCATATAATGAAGTGCTTCTCTTCTGTAAGTAAGAGTGCGATAACGATATATTGATATGGCATGTAAATATAAATGCTAGAAAAATACTGCTTTTATTCTATATCAAGTTTTTGATCTTTATTGGGACATAAACCAGTTACCTACATATTTCAACGAAGTATTACATTATTGTTTAAAAAACTGGATAAACATTTAAACCAAACTAATGTCCGCGGCATAATTTGTAAAAAAAAAAAAAAGTATGAGTCTCACACGGTATTTATCCACATTAATTCCTATTCTCAATCTATATCTTAAAGAGGAACCTATGAATATGTATAATCTTTGTTGTTATTGTGACTTTATACTCGTAGTTATGTTGACCTACCTCCGTCAACACATATTTGTAGTAGGTACTACCTTTGTTAACGACAAGTTGTGATGAGTCACGAAGTCGATTATAATTTTAATTATGACTCAACATTTTACTTGTAATTGCTTCAGAGATATTAAAGTCTACTCGGAGATAGGTCTTAAGTATATACTAAGTTGTAAAAGGTTCAATGACATTTACAAATCCAAAATTCAAAATTATAACTGGTACTTACTTATTTACCTTTTATTGAAAGATTGAGCAGAGTTTTGATTATAATTTGTTGCTAGCCGATGTTTGCCATATCTTCTGATATAATATTAACATACATACCAACATGCGAGTAAGTATTCCCCGAAAGAATATTGAAGAAAGTGTCTATAACTTTTGTTAGGTCAGTCGATTTGTATATTTTAACTGTAGTTTTCCCTGATAGAAAGCACAAATAACGTCTTATAAAAAAAAACGTTAAATTGCTCTCCTGTAAAGTACGTAATTTGAAAATTCGATAGTGCTTGTAGCGGTTGATGACATAATAATATACCTCCGCCAATTTGAAAGCTAGCTACAACCTGAAAATATATTTAATGAATGTCGTGCTTCATCGTAAATCCGTTTTGTGCTTTGAAACGAGGTGTGTTGTCCCTCCGACCAGGCGGGTATTTTACCCAGGGTATGGAAATTTTAGTGTGTAAAGTTTACCCTCGATGCTAATATATGTCATTAATTTTGGTATAGAGACACTCGTAGTTTGGACGTTAAAAAAGAGCATAGCTTACCTTTGATGTCAAAGAGTCCATTGAGATGCGAGTGACAACGCAGGCAATACCTAGTATACTTATAGTAAATGCCAAGAAACTAGCGTCTAAAGTAGGCTCTTTCTATATAAAAAGCCTACTCAATAGACGATAACGACTACACAATAGATACTAAAAAACAAGCTCTGTGTCGCAGGAGACTTAACAAACATACCAATCAACGGACATAAAGTACACAGACCCAGTCTCGACTTCTCGAGACAAATATCTGTGGAACACACAAACATTTGTACCAGACGGGAATTGAAATCACGAACCTTAACCTTCTATGTCAAACGTGCAGTCGACTACTATGGAATGGACGAGAAACTTCTCTAGCTATGCGAATTATAAAAAACCGATGCGCCATGCCATATTAGAAGTCTCCATTCATGTTTACTGGTACCGTAGTTTTTCCTTTCGACTTCATCGTATTGCAGTAAAAATTTTAAAAAAAACTGTGACGTAATCTACAAACAGTTGGAACAAGTTTGTGTCGATGTGATACCGTGAGATTTGTTGAGTAAATGTAAATGATGCTGTTGACTCACCGCATTAGCATGCCACCCGCGTGGGCGACACTTCGCCAATAACACATTGATGTATTAAGCACTATTGTAGGTATGTACTAAAATAGGGATCGAAAAGCAGTGACTAAGTACTCGAGTGGAAAATCAACCGTTTTCTCATTATTATTTTTGTTGGATTTGAATTTCATCATCACTTGCATCAAGATTTAAGAAAAGCATCTTGACGAAACCTTTATGCAGCATTTTAGGCAAACCCCTTTTAATCAGTAAGACTTAAGATAAGGCAGTAATAGCAAAAGCCCAGCAGTAGAAAGCTATAACCAAAAAATACTTGATAAATACTTATCTAAGTTGAGGAGGCCAGCATTTGCGACTCTCAAAGTTACTTGTAGAGCTTTCTCCACAACTTAAGCGCAACGACACTTTTACTGGGTGTTTAGTAACTCAATAGGACAGAATATTTTGCTTACCTTTACAAAGTCCTTTTATTAGTTGCATGCCAAATTATTCACTTGTACCTCGCATTGGAACGGCTGGATTATTTGAAACATTGTCTTTATTGTTCAAATCTGACTGTTATATTGAAGTAAAACATTCCACGGTACAATATTTAACGCAAGGCAGGAGATAAAATCTAATAAACAAGTCGATGAGGAAATCTTGCTTACTTTGGTCCTCCATTTGCCATTCTGGCTTACAAAATGTCAGTTTTCTTAGAAGACTGATACCTAATAAAAAAGCAAGTTGTGTATTTTTAATTAATTTTATTATTGACTAGCTTTTGCCCGCGACTTCGTCCGCGTGGAATCGTTTTTCCCCAATCCCGTGGGAATTTCCCAAAATATCGCTATAATTTAAAACCTATGTGTTATTCTGATGTATAAACAATAATACTGTAAAGTTTCATCAAAATCCGTTCAGTAGTTTTTGCGTGAAAGAGTAACAAACATCCATCCATCCATCCATCCATCCTCACAAACTTTCACATTTATAATAAAAATAAAATAAGCTAGAGCATCAATCGTTATATAGATATAAATTAAAATTTCAAAACATTTTTTAAAATAAATGAATTCTTGACTTCCAAAACGGCTTATGGACGAAAATCAATTTCGAAATTCGTGAAAAATAAACCCTGATAATTTACATGTTAATTACACTTTTATGGCAAACTTTTAACTTCAATGTAAAATTAGTATACGCAGTTACAACCCGCATAAACTCGATAAGTTATATTTCACAGCGAGAATAAATTACCGCAACCAAATTGCGGATGTTCTTAAAAAAGGCCAGGTTCCGAGCACCCTAAACCGACGGACATGCATGAAGAGATTAATGAATGTAGATGAAGCGAAAGTAGTGTGCCAGGATCGTAGCAAGTGGAAGTCTATAGTCTCTGCCTACCCCCAAGGGAGACAGGCGGGACAATATGTATGTATGTAATCCTATCCTATCCTATCCTACTTCCTATCCTATCCTATCCTACTTCCTACTATCCTTCCTACTAATATTATAAATGTGAAAGTTTGTGAGGATGGATGGATGGATGGATGGATGGATGGATGGATGGATGTTTGTTACTCCTTCACGCAAAAACTACTGAACGGATTTTGATGAAACTTTACAGTATTATTGTTTATACATCAGAATAACATATAGGCTTTAAATTATAACGATATTTTGGGAAATTCCCACAGGGTTGGGGAAAAACTATTCCACGCGGACGAAGTCGCGGGCAAAAGCTAGTACATTATATGTACCAAGTACGGTGGCCAGCACATCAAGTTACCACAAAATGTCAAAGTTTCTCAGTTGATTTTGAACTTTATCTTCAACAATTTAAGGTTTAAAATCATTTGGAGAAATTTGATAGTTTTGTATACCTTGACCTGCTGGCGACTGTACGTACCTAACAATGTACATGAAATCATTATTTTTAGTATGAAAACGTTGTTTCAACACTGGAGTGTTTTAGATTCGCTTAAATTAGGGGCGAAGTTGTTAATTAAATGAGAATAATGTTGGAAGAATAAGGCTTAAATAAATAAAGAAATAATATAATTATTCTGCTTAAGGTGGTTCGTCTCGACTTGGGCTTAATACTCGTAAAATAAGTTTTTTTTAGTTTTCCGCAAATTTTACGTCTATAACTGATAGTAATTAGGTACAACATCAACTATAACTTATTCACAACTAAGAACTAAAAGTTCTGCTTCATTAGCTTAGTGATCCTAAGCGCAAGGTTCGTTTCCCAGGTCGTGCAAAGTATTATTGAGTTTTACTATTAAATTCTCAGTAGCAGGTCGGAGTTATAATATGTGCCCGGTGAATGGCAGTAGGCTTGCTCCCTATTACGTGGGACCTAAATACCGGCAAACTTTGGGTACATATACATTAAGTTAACCCCTTAAAAACATACTATAATCGATTCTATATTCAAATAGTTATATTCACCAGCATCTGCATACCCAGAATGTGGTAGAACCGGTCTCACATAAAAAGACCAACAAACATTTTTATCAGTTGCATCTTTGTTGTACTGCATACAGTATATAAAAACGCAATGCTAAACTAAAGTTTTTATGTGGGTTGTAAACATTTACTGTTGCTTTAAAATGATGGTAAAATACTACGGTGTTCGTATTGCTATTTTATTTTGTTGAGAATCTTCTGGAATATTGTCTGCAGGAAAGGAATGTAGGGGATATAATACACAATGTTTGAGTATTATTAGCCTTATGCGCCAAATTCATTATTTTCGCAAATTGTACGTCTATTCATTCTTTCTGGCACCAAGGCAGTGAGAAAAGATTAGTTATTCTATTACATAGTAAGAAGTATAAATTGTTAATGTTGGCAGAATCAGTAAAGCTAAAAGCTTGAAGCCGCGGTAGCCTAATGGCTAGCGCGTCGGACTTGCGATCACATGAAATTGAAATTCACTCACTCATCTATTACACTATTGACGTGGACCTACTTGTCATACAAGCGGTTACCTTAGTACGAGGGTTTATTTATTTTTTTATTTATTTATTACATATTTGGAAGACCAACAGCAAGAATACTTTGACTATGTATTAAATTTAAAAAACATTTAGCCATTAATAGGTCTCCACGTATAAACAACTGAACATAATTATTTTAATGCTGTGGATATTAAATATAGAAATTATACTAAATTAAAGGTAAGTAAACTAGGTTTAACAAGACTAGTTATGTTTGACCCACATAGGTAGTATCCAAGCTTTTTTTTATCGTCTATTTACTACCTATCTCTTTATCTCTTTTACTATAATTTCTTAAGCAAATGTTTTAATACATAGTAACTATCGTTTTATCTTCAACAATGACAAACCCCCATACAAATTTTCATCCCTTATTTCAACCCCTTTTTTACAATAAAACGTGGCTTATATCCTTTCCCAAGGTGTAGTCTATTTTTGTTCCAAATTTCATCAAAATCGGTTCCGGGGTTAAACTTGAAAGTCTGACTTTGTATGGACTTCTAAACGAACTTTCATCCCCTATTTCATCCCCATACAGGTCAAAATTTCAAAAACGCTAGAAAAAATATTATTTTATTTCTTATCAAGTGCCTTAATATAAAGTTTCATGCTTTTATCTTAAAAAATGACGAACTCCCATACAAACTTTCACCCCCTATTTCAACCCCTTCAAAGCTATTTTTTGCAATAATAAGTAGCCTTTATCCTTTCTCAAGCTTTAGTCTATCCCAATACCAAATTTCATCAAAATCGGTTGAGTGGTTTAGGCGTGAAAGCGTAACAGACACACAGACAGACAGACCTAGAATGTGTTAAAGATGTACAATTTGCGAAAGACTTTTTGATAGTCTTACTTCTTTTTTGAAGGAAAATGGAAATTACTTGTTAAATTGTAGTAATTTTTTTTTAGTTTATTCGTCGTTCGTGTAGTCTCCAAGTCGTTGCCCTAGACAAACTAGATGTAACCTCTTCCACAAAGGTTCGTATTGTTCCAAAGTCGTCTACATTCGAGTCACGTGCGAAGTCCCTCGAGGTACCAACCGTTGAACTTACCTCCTCAACCCAACTCACGCGCCGAGCCATATCATCACGCCTTCACAAACGGTGCTAACAGTAAACTGACCGTCAATGTGAAAAGGACTCTATTTTTGTCCAAAGTAGGTTGACAATCGAGGTTACTGTGGTTTTGTTAGCTTATCTACTTCCGATTTGAATGAAAATATTTAGTAGCCATATGTGTCAATAGAATTTTACAATTGGTAAAATTTATTATTTTGGTGACACTATTATTTAAACAGAATTGTAGATAGCATATAACTGTTAAGCTTATTAGAAACATATACTTATTTTTAAAATCTAAATAACGACGCCACATTATTCTAATCCTTTCCCAATTACTGACTGCCTCGTTAGTCTAGTGGTCCCAATCGCGACTTCTACGCTAAAGGTCTTGGGTTCGATCCCCAGGTCGAGCAGTGTTATTTGGGTTTTTCTATGAAATTCTCAGTAAGAGCTCGGAGTCTGGATTTGTGCCCGGTGAATGGCAATAGGCTCGCCCCCTATTACATGGGACCTAAAACATACCGGCGAACTGTGGGTGTACATTAAGTACACCTCTGCCTAACCCTTCAGGGAATACAGGCGTGATGGTATGTTATGTTATGTTTTTTCCCAATTACGTTGGGTCAGTTTCCAGCCATGCGGCTGAATATCAGAGACAGACTTTAAATGTCTGAGTAATACCGATAGAGATAATCATAAACAGTCAAATCGGTTGTAAAGATAAAGCAAATTGCAATGATATATTGCGTAAAGGATCCAACACGTCAAGAATTATATCAAAATAAGTAATATCAATTTATCTACCGCCGCTATAAAAACCGTAAAAAGTATTTCATTTCAACTTAAGAAAACTACCAAAAGAAAGTCCCGCTAACAAAGTTTATACATATACTAGGAACGTCATTTTCTTTGAATCTCTTACCCTAATACCGGTGTGTTACGAGGCACTAGCCGTCAAAGTTTCTATAACTACTCTAGAAACAGTACAAAGTAACACTTACACTTTGTTTTGTCTTAGGAATGTTGTTTTACTATCAGAACTGCGCCTAAGTAGTAAATGCATTACCTGGCTTTGTAATAAATGTCGGTAGATATGTCAATAGGATAATATCTAATCAGCTATTTATTTATCCTTATAAAGGGATTGCGGAGGTCTGATCTGAAATAATCAAATAGGTATACACCCAGGAAACGAAGGATCCATATATAATAATAATTAATCCATATATCATAATAATTAACCAAGTAGCTACCGTTTCTATAGGTACATAAAAACATCTTCAGGACCCTTAAATAAACCCTGATCGTATACGCGCACCTCGTTCTTAACGTGTTTAGATAAGTACCCTATTTGTTAACCGATGAAAAAAAGGAGGAAAATGTAGTTAAGAGAACACTTCAACGATTTACGGATCAGGGATATTTTGTTTATCATTATGTGCACTTTAAACCAAGCTATAGTTATTGTAGAGTGCTCATAGATAAGAATGTGGATTTTAGAAATAACAAATATGATTTTATTTTAAAATATTCAATTCCAGTAACCACTATTGCTGGAACCGACAATACAAGGATCCAATTGGAATTAAGGAAAAGAGTCACCATACCATTTGTGTAAACTAAACCGCTCGCTCCACTTACACACTTCTTTGTCCGAACAATGGCCGAGCATCGCTCTCTAGACGCAAGCGCATCGTTTAATAACAAAACCAAGTTATTTAATCATTCATTAACTATTGCGTATCCTTCCGCGTTGCCTTTAATTACAGTTTTTCCTTTTGTTTTTGTGCAGTTACGTTACTTTGAGTGATAGCGTGATAATTAAAAACTGACAGTTGTATTGTAAATTACTTGATATTATAACGTGTTTATTTAAATTTTAGTGTAGAATAAAGTAGGATTTTAGATGTAGAACCTATCGAAACGGAACTAATTGCATATTATGAAGCTATTCAACAATGTACATAATAATTAAATGAATAATTCAACTGTCCGTCTCATTGTTGCAAGATAAAACGGTTTTTGCAATGAAGAATTGCATTGCAGCATTGGAGAAGCTAGGAAATTGTCTGGGGTGGTCGTAGCTCCTAGGTCCTAGCTAGCTACCATGACTGATAATTTGAGTCGAAGAGAAGAGTAGAGTAGTAGAAAGCATGACGTCTTGTAGTGAGTTCGTAAATCATCGGACCGCTTCGGGCATTAAAATACTTACTTACGTAAGTTTGTCTAATACCTGATTTAAATTAATTTCAGAGAAACTGTTATAATAAACTTCCGAGGTATCTGTTGAACTGTCCGAGTTAAGATAACTAAAAGCATCTCTTTATTTAGTAAACCGGAAGACGTAGGTTTGAGGCCGGCTCACGGCGAAGGGAAAGCAACTTTAGAAAATCCTTTGAAGAGTATGCATGTAAATAAAACACAAACGTAACGTATTTACTCAAAAAAGAAACAGATTTCAACAAGATTAAATAACTTTGTTGTGGTAGGTCCACGCTGTTCGCAGCATGAATGGGCCGGCTCGACCGGGGAAGTACCACACTCTCGCAGAAGACCGACGCACGGTGGATCGAAAATAGCTCGTAGAGGACTTAGGGTTCGACAAAAATTGATGGTGTTATTTAAAAAAAATAATAACGGAAATTAAATCTACTATCAAATACAATCTAATAATGTTCTATGACTTTTACGTTTGACTATTATTTTTAATGTTATGAATTTTTATATATTTTTTTGTATGGAAAAAAACATAACTTCATGAAAATCTCGAAATTCTCAAATTTTCTCAAGCAACGGTTAAGAGATTATAATAGTACAAATTATTAGCCTATTTTAGCATATAATCTGGTACTGCGATAATCTGCGATATTGGAGATATATATTTTTTTTATTCTCTATTCCACACTACCCCAGAGGTAGAGAACTAGGCGCATTATTTTTAACAGTGGTGTCCCCAATAGGCCTAATCCACTACAGAAAACGTTTTTTTTGGCTTGGACGAATGCATAATTAATTAATTATTCAGAAAAGTTCGATTCAAGGTCATGGTTCAGTGATAGGTCTGATCTTAAATTTATGTTTTCCTGATCATTATCGTCAAAAAAATTATCTTTAATATTCAACAAAGCTTTTGCCGCTTCTGAGAGGGCTTTGTGTTTCGTAACAGTTTGTGACGTATTTTTGAAAGTAGTGGGTCAGAGCTAATTAATAAATTATTCATAATATCTTCATTGGTAGCCTTTCTACAGAATTTTCTCGAATGATGTGCACGATATCTCCTGAAATCTTTATCTCGAGCTTCAGCAGCTTCTTCGGATAATTTCCCAATTGGCACTATACACAAATTCTCAATTAATCTTCTCCGTGAGCAAGAACTTTATGTACACTTGCAGGCATATAAGACCAATTATACAAATTAACATACAGTTTCATGGTAGCTTCGGTATAGTCTTTGAACTTAATAACATCTATAGGATGTCCTGAATAAATTGCCTCAAGTATGGTTTTAAACAGTTTTATCAAATTCTCATCCACTCCTGTAATTGAAGCCGCAATTTCGGAGTTTTCAAAAAACCTTCTAGCGGTATTTTCATCATTGGTTGTACCGTGACCCTGTTTTACGACATCAATTAACAGTCCTGTTTGAGATTTAAACGCTACTTGAATATATTTCTTTCTGCTCTCCAAAATAGCCTTGCTGTCACCCTCAACAGTCCACATCTTTAAATGTAATCTATACGCTATATGAAGAATGCATTCCATGAATCGTATCCATATATGTAATCACGATATACCATATCTATATAAATCGACATCAGCTTTCTTTGTCAGTATTAGTAGTACAGGGCAAGTCATTTATCTCATTTGGAATAGCTTTACATATGTCGCATCTTTGAGATGATGTATCGCAAAGAATAGCTGTTGCTTTACTATCTATCATGGTTAGTTTTAAATCGTGTGAGATTTTCATTTCTCCAATTTCTGTCTCTACCAAATTATCAATCTCTGCCATGATTGCATTTTTCTCTTGTAGAATACTACATTTGTTCTCTTTAACAAATTTGAAAAAGATTGGACGACACCAATGAGCAGAGTTAGGAGAATCATTTTCCCAAACAAGCTGTTCACCAGAAACCAGCTTAATAGGTATCAAACTACCCATAAAAACACTAGAATCATCATAATCAGGCTCTTCTGTAGTATCTAAATGCATTTTTTGCTTATAGTTGGCTTGATTAGAAGCACCGTCAAAACACCATTTACTAAACAGTATCAGTTCCTTATAAGTCTCATCAATTGGGGTTGATTTAATCAGTCTTTTTACAGTAATATCCAAAAGAGCTTGCAATTCTATCTTAGCTGTTGTATCTGTTACTGTTATAGTAGTTTTAGGTGCATAGCATTTTAGTTTTTCATTTTGTAAAGTGCAGTAGGAAGAAAATATATTACCACAAGTCACTTCTTGGGTTCTCTCCCGTAGAGTATTATATTGACTCTTCGTCATTTTAAGGGACAAAAATAAAAGCCTTCACTCGCTACAAATTCAGCTTTTTTTAACAAAAAGACAAAATTTTACTTTCTGCACTTTTTGTGGATTCTTAAGCAAGTGCTCTAATATTTCTGCAATACTTTCATTTCTGATTTTAACTTTGAAACACATGCGTGTGATAATTCATCCGAAGACATAGTTATCATGGTATGTTCTATACGTCTCTTTTTTTGCTTGGAACCTAATTCAGTAAAAGGTTTCTAGGACTAACTTCGGTCGATGTGCCAATAGATGCTTTTACTGGAGATGGAATCACAAACTGTGTAGATGTACTGGGAACTGGTTCTTCGTCAATTTCTATCAAAGCTCGCATAAAATAAAAATCAGATGTAGGGTAGGTAGGGTAGTCTGAATGTAATCGTAGATAACAACGAACTAAGGTCACCGTTTGACGTTTCTTACCTTCTCAATGACCATCTACCTGCAAATTACTGCCCTCTGATTTATCCACGTCACTAATTACTAGTGACGTGGACCAATCAGAGGACAGAAAATTAAGTCACCTACGCGACTACTGATAAGAAAACCGGTTTGGCCGTGTTTTGAACACAAACAAATGACGTCACATGAGTGTTGTTGAATATATTTGCATGTACCTACAAAAACGTCTAATTTGAATATATTTTGCAGTATTTTTTTTCATACAATCTTGAAAGCAGTATAACTCCGTAAGTAATGGGTTGATAAAAAAAGTCTAGTAACATAAAAATATTGTATTAGTCTATAGATTTCAAAAATGTACACACCAATCCTTAAGTCCCGACTTCGCGTTTTCGATCCACTGTGTGACGTCCGAGTAGTAGCGTTTCGTTACTGCGCTTCGTTCGGTGAGCGAGAGGGCCGGAGGCCCAATTCCTCCCCCAATCCCCTTCCTTCTCCTTTTATCCTTCCCCTCCCTTTCCCTAAATAGGCTCGGCAACGCATCTGCAACTCCTTTGGTTTTGCAGATGTCCATGGGCGGCGATGACTACTTACCATCAGGTAGCTCGCCTGCTCGTTTGCCGAGTTATCCCATAAAAAAAATATGTATAAGTTGAGAATACGCCATACGGCGAAACTTCTAGTTACACAGTTGAAATCAACAGCTATTGCGACGGGATATCTAAAGGATAAAAGGGGTTGTCCTTACAACAGTATATAACTACTGATATGATCATTGAACTGACAAGTTGTAGGTCTCGAGTGCGAATCCAAGAAAAGCACCGTCACTGACTTATCATAATCATGTGCGTATAATAAATAATTACTATTAACGTAACGTGACGTTACCACTAGCTTAAATCGGTGAAGAAAACATTGTGAGGAATCCTGCAGGCCTGCGAGATTTTCTCGGCTGCACGGCTTATGAAGTCTGCCAATCCGCAGTAAGCTAGCGTGATGGACTATAGCCTAACCCCCCACACTCTGAGAGAAGAGCCATGCCCAGTAGTGGGTCAGTAAATAGGTTGATGTTGAAAGCGCAAACAACATAATAATATAGCTTCATGTGTATACATATATTATATGTGTATGTATATAGTTAGTCACTTAGGCTACCTCGTTTACTGCTAATGCAGAAGCAATGTAAACATTAAAAGGTAACTTTGTTCAAGAAGTATAACATTCCAATTTAGGTCATATACCTACCTGTAGGTATAAGTATGCAAAGTAGAGCAGCTATGGTCCAATTACAACACAATTTCTTTGTTTTGGTGCACAATGCCTGCATCCAAATTGAAATACAATCTTCCGATCCTAATTTTTAGAGAATTTGCTAAACCAATAATTTGCGAGTTGATAGATTCTTACAGAATTATTTAAGTTCTGCTTAGCACCATCCAAGATAGAACATAACTTTTGAGAACTTCCAGTTCCTACACAAATATTATCTGCGTAAGCATGAGCGTTGTATTGGTGATCTTTTTAAGACACTTTTACAATACATTTTGTTTATTGCCTATCTGACAACTTCTGAGAAGAAACGCCGAAACGAACTCAGAGAAGCATAGTCTCTTTTAAAGTCCACACTAGCTTAATTATGAAATAAACGAGTTTTACAATCTAGGGGGCAATATCTAAAATTCTAAACAGGCTACAAAAATAGGTACCTATCTATATAAATTAAATGATATTATGTCCTTAAAATTTTACTAATAAAAAGCAGAAATCATTGTTGAACATCGAAAGTTTTTCACATAGTGTAACTTGTTTCTAAATAACACCCACATACACCTGTGTAACCGTATCATTTCTGTTTTCACAACAAACAGTTCATTGGACTCAGATAAGCAGTTTTACTGAGGAAAGCGAAACAGATCGATGTAGACGCTTCTTTCAAAACGTGCGTAGACTTTCAATATTGGTAAAATAGACCAATTGTTTTGGAAGGCATAGTATTATTATGTCTCGTGGAAGTAATGTTGCTAAATTTGTATGCGAGGCAGGTGGTCTACTGTTCAGCTTCCTGTCTGATACAATTGGCCGGTAAATGAGGACGATTTGCTCGATAAAAGTAGAGACATTAATGATTCTCTTATATGGCATATCCTTATATCAGTGTCTATGTCTATCGTATTGGGACTCGGTCCTCAATAAGGTGACTGGATTTTTGTCAACAATGTCTTCGGTTTCTTTGCTTGAGAACACTGAAGTCATGAAGAAATGGGACTCATCGATTGGACCCTGTATTGCCTGTTAATAAAGGTTTGCGCCTGGTCCGTATACTTTGAAGTTCCATCAATAAATAAATATTATAGGGAATGAACGAATATCAATTCTGATAAACAGGTTTCTCTATTTTTTCTACACTTCGAAATCGTGAAAAAAAAAATGTGGGAGTCACCGGAATGATCTATGAGAACAAAGACTGAAACTATAAAGGCATCAAACAAATAAGGTGGTAATCGATTAAACGAAGCCATTCATTAAGCAGTAGTTTCACGGTCAATGGCATCTTGTGACAAATTGAGCGCCCACTTGCCCTTGCATTGTTAGTTAGGTGCCAGTGTTGTGCTTTGAAACCAAATGAATAGATTAATTAGTTAGCTGTGAAGATATTAAAAAGTTAAGATGTTAAACTTGGAAAGATTTTAAAGCATTTTTATTCCTTTAGCAATGAGTATGATGATAGTGATGTTAACGATAGATACCGTTTTAGTTTTGTTTTGGTACTTTCGCACTCAAACCTATACGTTGGAGGCGTTTGAAGTGTGCTAGAGGAGGACAGAGAAGGACGCAAAATAAATAAGGAAGAGTCATTACTTAATTGTAAACAAGGAAAAAACTATAGAGAATAGGAGAAAACAACAGTTGACCAGTTGATACGATACGAAAAGGCAAAAATGAAACAAAGTGGAGAAGACTTATATGAAGTTTTATATAATGAGTGGAAACGGGTTTATCAAGAGGTCAAAAAGAAAACAGAGAATAGCAACCAATAGCAGTTGCTGCATTGATATGAATGGGGGTTCAAAATTGAGCTACAATTACCAAATTTATTTCAATAATTAATTTCATATAACTTGGAGCTTGTTTAATCATAAAATTTATTGGAACTGATCTAATTTAATGAACACAAGAGAATTACGTGTTTTCTTGATGTACTACAGTACTATAATAACTGTGGTAAACATTTGAGCTTCTAATCACGACCTCCAATTATAGGTAGCCCCAAACTTTGAATTATTTAAGAGTATAGATTATCTTAAGATCCAGCCTACACTTCTACGTAGTACTTATATGGAAAAGAAAAGTGAATCCCACTCAGATAACATCATAAAACCTTCGCTCACACCTCCGATTAATTTTAATCACACATTTTTACAAATCCAAGGAGAATCCAATCGTTATTAAGATACTAATCGCAATGTAGGAGTCGTAATACATAGAAACAATATAGTGGGTGGAGTACAATCAGTCTTCATGTCATAGTTTCAAGCAAGTTGATAAAACCTTGGCCTAGTCTTCGCTCCTAAGATAACTTTTACAGGTTGTAACATCACGCCTGAAACTATGAAAATTCGCTATTTTTTTATTGTAATAAGATGACAAACATAATTCATACGTCCAATGACATTATTCGCTTCGTTGGGCGTGTTTGGATGAGAGTGGCACGGGACCGTGATGGATGGCAAAAACTTAGGGAGGCCTACACACCATGCAGTGAAGTCAGGCTGTGGATGATAATGATGAAGATGACAAACAAGCTTATGGGTCGCCTTATGATAAGTGGCAACCAAAACCACTAAAGTATCACGCGCGCGAGTGATACTTTGGTGGTTTTGGTTGTCATCTTAAAATCGGTATAAAAAAAAATATTTGGCGGCAGAATATTTGCCAAGAGATGGTATAAACCTAGAGGATCTCAACAGTAAAGTTCCTTAACCCTTCAAGTCCCATATTAAAGACGATGCAAAATCTATTGTTTCGGTCTCTTGAGACCGGGGCCACAAGTCTACTATGTCAAAATCGTCATTGAATGTCTTTGTGATTTCTGACAGTTATGTCTATAAGATCTGTCAGTTCCTATGTCATAAAGTGCCATCGGTCAATCATATGCTGATACAAATGACGAATGAATTAAAATCTAGCTAAGTAGGTACGATATTTTTAATTTCTTTAGCCTAAAACTGCGTAACAGAATATAGTATAGATATGACATGATAATCTTTTATCAACCTTGACTTTAATTGAGATTACCTTTGGCTGAATAAAATTACATAGATGTTGATGTTATAATAATATAGGTACAAGAGCTCGCGGCAATATTGTGGAGGTTGAACGCATTAGTTAGTAGTTACAATATCAGTATAGATAGTACCTATATATGTTTTAGATATGTATATAAACTACTACATGAGTCGAGGCTCTATGTTTTATGTCGCTAAACACAAGATTTTGTGCTTATGTTTGCCGGGCAATCAGAAGCTGATTATGCCATAAATTATTTTTCAACGATAAATGTAAAATAACCGACTTCAAATAATAATAACACTATTGTACTGTCTAAAACAGTTTTGGAAGTCGGTAGCGAAAATCAAAGATCTAACTAAATTAAAGACACCGACTTCCAAAACTGTCATAAAAATACCAATATTGGGGACCAATACCAAACTTGTTTTCTACGATAGTAAAAGAAGACGCGGAAATAATATTGGGGATATATAGCGTTATGAAAGGACTTACATTGTTAATTGTTAGTACAAAATATTTTTGCGCAATTGGAGCGTCAGATTCGCATGTTCACCTAACAATCCGACAACAAAATAAATATTGGGTTTACTATTATATAAATACAAGAATCGTCTAAGATGCGGAAGTCAATATACTTAATATTAAAATAATTACTTAACAAAAATAATTACTTATAGTAAAATCGCCTCAGAATCGTCATCATCGACTCAATGCTGGCTCCAAGAGCCAAAGGTCAGCAGTCTTGTATAACATGTGTACTTAATTCAGGGCGAAATATAGTCTAAGCATTTCCTTCTCTATTACTAGTAGATCTTTTAACTATACCTACTATGAGTATTATTATAATTGTAAAAAACCTATTTCCGTACATGATAGGTATTAAAAAAAATACACTATAAACCACTTGGGTTTAGAGTGTACGTCTTTTTAAAATTCTCGTCTCTTTGTCTGGTTTGTTAGGGGCTCGCACAAAAACTACTGAAAATATTTTAGTTTAGTTTTCATTGTTAGAAAGCATATGCTCCAACTTAAAAACTGCAACTCATTTTATCTCAATTACATGAACCGATCCTGACATAGGGCTTGACCTCTCTGTGTATGCAGATCCTTAGAAGAAGAGAAGAAAAGATCAGATCTGTTGGTTTCTGATTAAATTATTTCTATTTGTCTACAGTATGAAACAGCAAAACTATTACATTAGAGGGTGGTACTCGGTAGTACCTAGGGAGATCATTCGATCCTATCACCAAGATATAACAAGACATTACAATACATTTAATGTTGTGTTCCGCTTTCTACACTAATACAGAATTTCAATGACCTAGTTTGTGAACAGATTTGTTACCAAAACAATAATTACGATATCAGACAATTTGTACAATTCAAAGTGTTAATGTGCGCATGCGTCGAGGTCGTTGGACGCTATTTACATACAAATATAAAGTACAGGTTTTGGTGCCAGTGACGATTCGTTTATGTGGAGGATTTATTTTAAGTTTGGAGCCTGCTGGCTAAAAATAGCACACACACAATCTTGATTTCCACTATAATATTTGCTAGAGGCTATTATGAATAGAAAATCATTTTATATCGCATTTGGTTTTGTACAGCTTCATCGAAATAACTTCTATAAACCTGAGTAGAGTTTTTCCTAGCGTAGGAGTCAGGGAATTCTAATTGTTTCTTCTCTATTCTAATTCTATGTAACAATATTAAGTAACTATGTCAATAAAGAATTATTATTATTGATAAATTAACTCTTATTATGTGATTAAATTGGTTCAAACCACAGTAAAAACATGAAACTATGAAACAGGTATCATAATGAGTAATGAATTATTTTTAAATAAGTCTACGATACTTACTATACACTATGTTTCAGTTTGAGGAATTGAAATCAGGACCTCTATCCTGATTTCAATTCCTCAAACTGAAACATCGTTACAAATCAAGCAATGTTTTTCTATGACTTTCTCAGTAGTATCTCCGAGAGCACGGAGTTTGGATTTGTGCCCGGTTAATGGTAATAGGCTAGTCCCTTATTATATGGAGCCTAAACATACCGGCGAAATGTGGGTGTGACATAGTCTCTGCTTAACCTTTTGGGAATACAGGCATGATGGTATGCTACATATTGAAGCTAGTGGAGATTGAAGAAGAATGTGTTTTGAAGGTTTACATACAGTCGACATGACTTCAATCACAACTTCCCTGAGACATCAAACCACAAAAAAAATGTTATTTCTTAGAATAGAAATTCAAACACGTTCGATTCCTCCGCGTTTTTAGGTACCCTAGCTTTATATAGTTGATGATAAACACCTATTTGTGTTCACAATTACTTAGGTTCCCACCATTCATGGTGGACTGTTGGTTTCCCATGGAGTCAATGATTCGGCCCTTGATACAACGAAGCTGGGACGTGTTGAGGCTAATGCTCTGTGTTTTGTTTAAAGTCGTTTTTCTGCTCATTATTTGCATTCGTTTCTTGAATGATAGTGTGGGAAACGTGCAGAAGTTGTTTGTTGAATCAATCAATCATTCAACTGCCTGTTACAATACTTACAATCCAATGTTGAATAAGACTTGCTGAAATAATAAGCACTTTCTTTCTTTTTAATTTCTTGATAATTGAGAGGAACTCAAAACTTAACTTGAACTGCCTTGTTTGTCTCGTAGTCCCAAGCCCGAATGCTACTCTAGAGGTCCTGGTTTCGATTCCCAGGTCGAGTAGTGTTATTTTCTATGAAAGTCTGGATTTGTCTAGATTTGTGCCCGGTTAAAGGCAATTGGCTTGCCCCCTATTACATAGGATCTAACATACCGGCGAAGTGCGAGTGTAAAATAGTACACCTCTGCTTAACCCTTAGGGGGATAGACGCTTAATGGTATAATTGAGAGACTGAAGAGAGAGCAAGTCTCTTGAGCACTATTTTAAGCTTCAACACTATTCGTCAGTCAAATATAAGTTTGAACTTTTCGCAATCTTTTTGTAAGTTCCCTATGGACTCCAAAATAAATGGACTGATTTCGATGAAATTTTCTGGCAGTCTTCAACTTAGCCCAGCGAGTGATCCTGTGTTTTGGTTATGATAAATTGACTTAGACCATTAAATACCATTAAATCTTAGCTTAGACCATTAAATCATAAATGCGTCTATCGCTAACACTAGCGTCTGTTATGCATTCCATTCCTGGTAGAGCTACTGAGAAAATACCTTGCGCAACACATAGGCAATTAGTTCATAATCTGGGTAAATCTAATAGGCACACAAGGTGCAACAAGTCACAAAAACACGTCTCATTCGCAATAGAATGCTCCCACCTGACGCAAAACAAACTGACTAAAATTTGCGTTAAAAAAAAACCATGGAATCACATTATCTTTCACGCCATACTAGTTTTTGCCCGCGATTTCGCTCTCGTGGACGATAAAAAGAATTAAATATGGAACCAACGTTTAGGATCTCCTCTTTCGGTGGATCTGCATGCGACGGAGAGGTCAGACTCTATCTTCAACTAATTGAGATAAAATGTACCACAGTATTTGAGGTTGCAAAATTTTAATATGTTGTTATTTTTACACCAAACACTATCGACAAACACACAAGAATTCCAATAAAAATCTAATTTTTGGGTTAAGACTTGTTTTTTTAAATATGTTCAATGAACTTAACAATTTTTGATAGTTTAAATAATGTCATTGCATGGCTGATTTTCGGTTAACTTAGACGAAACAAAAAAAAATCTATTGAAATCAAGGAGCATTTGCAATGAACTAAATCTAAGCTCTATCTATAATGTTCAATTTGTTTGCTTTATGTCTGCTAATGCTTAGTTATGTAATTGCATTTTAATTTTTTGTAACTGTGAGGTCTTACATTTCATATCTTATCTAGATTAAACTGGATTTCTATCGCAACGGACAGTCGTACCTATAATGTACATATCTTTTAATATTCATAGCATTAATTTCGGCATACGAACTGCCTTATAAGTGTACCGATCCTAAGCTCAACTGCTACGGTTTGATTCCTAGATCGAGAAAAGTTAATCGTTATCGGGTTTTTCTACGAAATTCTCAATAGCAGTTCGGAGTTTTGATTTTTGCCCGGTTCGCCCCCTATTACATATCGGCGGACTGTGGTTGTACATCAATAGGTAGGAACTCCTACAGCCTAACTCTTCGGGGAATACAGGAGTGATGGTATTTTAGGTATACTTATGTTTAAGTATTATTTTCGGAAAATTAGGCAATTTAAATAAATGGAGCAAAATTCATCATTATATCAAGTGGGAAGCGGAAAATATAAAATAGACGTTGCAAACATTATTAAATGTTACCAACATACTGCACTTTTTACAATATTGCAGTGAACATATCCATTTCTACATTCAGTGTCGACATAAAAACAATAAATTCCTCGCTCGTAAAGAGCCCAACACCGCTCTACTAAGCAAGTCAATATTTTATCGCAAAGTTGCATTATGCGTAGAAGCTGTTAAATAAGTACTTTATTACCTACCTAGCTAAATTGTTATTGTATTTGGATTATTATTTTTTACCACTTAGGTAGCAAAATAGCATTGCGGCCCACCTGATGGTAAGCGGTTACCATAGCCTATGGAAATTGCAACACCAAGGGTGTTGTATCCTGTAAAAATCTTTTCACTTCAGTAGCTCAAACATGTAGGTTTTGCTGCCTGAAATCAGCGAGCAAAATGCGATTTTGCTCACTGAGTGAGACATAGTAACTTTTTTTTTTCAGAAAGCCGCGAATATCTTATTCAGCCTTCGGTTAATCATACAATTCGAAACATTCACACTCTATCTCTTCCCCGCCATTAGAAAGAGGGAGAGACAAAGACCAGCCCTTTCGAAGTTCCGATCATGAATTCGACCTCAAAGACAAACACGTTCGGAATTTTGTACTAAACTAATTAAAGAAATTTGCAAAAGAAAATTATGTCTTTTAATGTAATTTATTGAATTTTTAACTTATTGTTGTAGGTATCTAAACGAAAATAAGTATTTACTGCAAATAAAACAGATATTTAACCTGTAAATATTTATTATCTCCTAAAGTGTTCTCGCTGCTGAAGTGAAAAGTTATGTGTGTTACACGAGAGCAAAGTTTTTTTGCATCTCGAGCCTTTGAATCCCTCGCCACACTCAGGATGCAACTTTAGAATCAGCACTCGCAGCAAAAAACGACTTTGCTCTCTTGTTGCACAAATAACTATTTCACACCCTTTTTCCTCCGCATTGATTTTTGAGCTGCAATATTACAAAATACTCTTTATCAACTCTGAAGGGTTTTGATTGACGCTGGATATATCAATGTACTTAATATAGTTGAAATAGAAACGAAAACTAATTTAATGTTACCTCTTTTCAGATCATTAAGACGAAGACAGATAATCAAGAAAACCTTCATCTCATTCTTTTGAGAAGATGTAGTGTTTCAGCACAGAGGAATCTTAAAACCATTTGATTCCATAACATTATAACGAACTAATATATAAAACAGTTAATAGAATGACAATAAATAGAAGTAACTTCAAACTAATGACACAGAGCTATGAGAATTAAGAAAGTTTCAAGAAATCCCAGATTTGCAAAATATCCAGACGTGAGAAGAGTTGAGGGTTAAATCAAGAAAATAATGAGAAACAATAAAACTTCTAGATCATTCTGGAGGTAGCCAGTAATGTAAAGAGGCTGGATTAGAAGCTTTAGTCCAAGATGTCGACAAGCAACGAGCTGAGTGACTTGGATACGCCGAAGCTTCGCATGAAGCCAGCCGTCAGTAGGATATTCTGCTGCAGCGTGACGGCAGCATCTGGCTTCGTGGCAGCGTACGCCTTGGTGAGTTATCTTATATTTCAATCGAGTAAGGAAAGGATGGAGTGATAGCCTTGTGATATGACCATTGGACTGTCAAGTCAAAGGTTTCGAGTTCGTATCCAAGGCACGCACCTCTGTCTTTTTGAAGTCATGTGCGTATTAATAATTAATTATCACGCGCTTAAACGGTGAAGGAAAACATCGTGAAGAAACCTGCATGCCTGAGAGATTTTCTTGACGGCATGTGAAGTCTGCCAACCCGCAGTAGGCTAGCGTGGTGGACTATAGCCTAATCCCTCTCGTTCTGAGAGGAGACCCGTGCCAAGCAGTGGGACCATGTAATGGGTTGATGATGATGAAGGAAAGGAGAGTCCACTCCTTTAAGCAGGTTGAAGATCTACGATTGCCAAAAGAGAAATGTAAACTATCGATGGAACATTAATTACATACTAATGTTATAAAGAGGTAAAGTTTGTGACGTTGTAGGGGGTAATCTCTGGATCTACTGACAGATTTTGAACATTCTTACACCAATAGAAAGCTACATTATTCCTGAGTGACATAGGCTATATTATATCCTCTAATATGAAAAGAATCGGCGGGCGGAATCCTAGTCCGCTATAAATTTATAACCGGGCTAACGATAAAGGCCCCCTGGGAAATTGAATGTTTGTATGCTAAATATGTTTCAAAAATCAGATTAATATTGTATTTATAGTAAATAGAGTGACAACAGAGATGACCCATAAAGGGAGGGAAAAGATAAATGCTAAACACTTCAACCTCCTGTTCCATCTTCGGCCCTCTAACAGATTTATTAACATTGAAACAATTAAAATTTTATGTTGAAGAAATCTCCACCGGTGTTTAACTTTAAACGTATGCATGTAATTGGTAGGTAGGGCCATTAAGGTAAATAGCCTATCTTATCATATCGCCGTTTCCTCTGCAAGAAACTAACTTTGCTCAACCAAGATACCGGTCACTTCCTTCGTCCTTGTATACGCATAAGACACAAAAAGGAAAGGTTCTTTGCAAGTCAATATCGAATTGGGAGTTGGATTGGTTATTTGAAAAGCCATAGCCACGCACTTAAAATTCACCCGACAAGACATGACGGAAATATTTAAGTATACTGAAACAATCCAAAATATATTGATCCCTCGCCACGTCATCCGCTTCCGAGAACGAGTTGTATTTGTATGTAAAGCTCGGTCAGGTTAAACTGGTTTGTAGTAAGGCCAAGTAGTTAACTCACGAGATGACGACGCAATAGTGAGAGTAAACTTACTGGAACTGAGACAACTCTGTACGTGGATGTTGTCATTGTAATTGTGTATTGAGCGACAATAGACCTTGGTGTTTCTGATAGATAAAAGGATACGCTATTGTTATTGAGGATAATTTAAACTTTTTGTAGTTCCTGCTTACTTCTTCAAAGAAAATAAAGAAAGATACAGGGACCAGTCACCCAATATCATTAAAAAACTAACGAATAAAAAAAATGCCTGGCCTTTGTTTTCTCACTTGTTCTTCCCAATAACTTATGCCTGTACTGTAGATACCTATTATTTACCAGTATGTTTGCCATTAACTTAAAACTAAGACGATTTAGTCTAAATTTATGTCTTGGAGAACTACGCACAGGATTTCCTGTTGTCAGTCTTTACGCCTACACGCGGAAAAATAAATCACAAGCTTACGACTTCTTGGTTGAAAGCAAGTTTTACCAAAGATGGTACTTTACCTTAATCGAAGGAAGTATGACATAAATTCCTATAAACCAAAATGAATAGATAGCTAGAAAACCCTAATAATAAATTAGGTCATCGAAAATTCTGATTCATTTCTACAAAATGGTAAATAGATGCAAACCAGTTCGTTCGCTGATCGAATACAGATTTCGTTTCCAAGTGGATAGTTGGATTCCTATTAAATTTGTTACTGCGACGAGTGAAGTATATTTATTTATGAGGCATTATCCTTACTCCCATGACTCATACGGTAACGAAGAATGGAAAGTAGGTATGTGAAGGAAAAACTGCATTCCATTTATAGGGCGCAAATTAAAGAGATCTTTGTTGTTAACGTGGGGAAACCTTCAAAACGCGACTGGCTTTTGGGGTCAAGTCTGGGGAGAGTGGGATCCAGACTTAGGTACTTAAATCATCCTGGTGACCATCAGCACATGGAGGAGGCCGCCCCGTTTCCTCTTAAATGATCCTCTGAAACTCTGTCGCCTTAATAGCGACCTGTTCTCCGTCATATAGGTACGTCAAATTCATTTTCAGTCTCAGAGGATTACTTCTAATGATGATCTCAATCATCAGATCTCAAACATCAGATGTACATTGAGATGGCATTTAGTACCTACGTATGTAGCGGATTTATCCTAAGGATAAACTGGTTGGCAGGATATTCTGCTACTGACTACCACGTAACGATTGTCACAATAGGTGAATGTATGATAACTGGACGCGAATCTATCTACGTATATATCTACTGAACTGCTGTCCTTGTTGAGGAACAAGGACAGCTTTACCTTATCGTGAATAGATTGATCGTCTCTGAAGATAATCAGCTTCCAATTTTTGATGGATATTTTCAATGTTTTGCAGGTGGCGTACGCGATCGCGTTGATCTATGAGATCGTGTGGGTGGTGGAGTCGCAGAGCGGGCTGCCGCTGGCATCAGCTCTGCTCATGGTGTGCTACTGCATCGTCATATCTGCTACCGTCGTGCTCGTGCATGGACTTATATCGGTTAGTACAATAACACAACAATCTAACTTATTTTATTTTACATTCCATCACGCCTGTATTCCCTGAACGGCTAAGGTAGAGGTGTATACTAATATACACCCACATTTCGCCGATATGTGTAGGTCCCATGTAATAGGGAGCCTATTGCCATGAACCTGGCACAAATCCAAACTCCGAGCTATTCTATTGAGAATTTTATAGAAAAACCTAATAACACTGCTTGACATTGGAATCGAGCCCAGGACCTCTACTTACGTCTACCTCAGGCACTTGGGACCACTAGACTAATGAGATATTTAACTTTGGACTACTTTTATTTTTATTGTAATAGGATGAAAAACAATCATACTCACTGATGGTAGGCGGTAACCGCAGTCTAAAGACGCTAACAACACCAGTAATATCACAAACGCGTTTTCATCGTGTGACCACAGTTATTGAATCACCACATATACAGTATATTTCACTGGCTACATTGCCCTTCAAACCGGGATACATAATAATATTAGCTAATTATTTAGCGGTAATGTTATTGACGATATTTCAATAGCGTTTTTCTAGAGAAATCGTAGCTAATCTTCTAAATATCGAAGACATTTTTAACCTTAATCTTATTTTGCCATTATTTTGCAGAAGAACAACAGATGTCTGCTGGCGTGGCTGATTGCCGTCATACTAGTTCTCATACCGGAATGTGCTCTAGTCTTTTACATGTCCATAAGTCATTGGGTAAGTTCAGTTGTAAAATTTCTTATCAAATATAGGTAGTTTGTGGTGTGCGCCTACAAAAGTTTTTAAGCGGTGAGTAGTCCTTGGATATACTTGCATGAGAAGCAGTAGCATCACATATTATATTAATTATAATATTTAATACCAATTAACTAAAGTACGGTAAAAAATTGGACTCATAACGTCTTTGACTTACTGGATAGGAACTTTATTATCCTCCAAAAATCATGAATATGATGTCAAGTTATGAAACTGAAACACGAAAAGGCAATCATTTTATATCTGTAGCGGATACCGCGCTTAAAACATGTTCATTTCTGCACTTATCTATAATCCACTTATCAAACTGCAACACCAACGTACCTATCTATTACCTATCTGTCAGGTATTAAAATCTGGGATGTAATCAAAGTGCATGGATATTTTTTATCATGAACCATAATGGTTTCATCGTTTTATTATAAACACGAAACGTGTTACTAAAATTAATCTTCTAATAAACCTCAGATCACATAAAAAGTAAAGATGGAACTTTGCGAACAAAGAAGTGAGGCCGGCTAAAACTACGCCATGCCGTCTACAACACACAATTACACGCACACACGTATAACGAAACTACGCCTTATCTTGTCAGTCGAGCTATCAAGCTATCGAAAGCTCGACTGACAAGATAAAGCGTAGTTAACTAATACATATCTGCGTGTAATTGTGTATTGTACACGGCATGGCGTAGTTTTAGCCGGCCTCACTTCTTTGTTCGCAAAGTTCCATCTTAACTTTTTATTTGATCTGAGTAATTAACGATGTTGAGGAAATAATGCTATCTACTTTATTCCAAAAAAGGAATTTACTATTACCGCTAAGTATATTATTAGACAGATCGGTGATCATCCATATAGATGTCGTCTCATGGTGCTATTTTATTTTACCCATCCGTTCTTTTAGTCCCCAAAGTTACCGAACTGTAGGGTAAACTTTTATCGTGTATTGGAATTGGATTACAAAAGATTTTCGCCAGTTGGTTTGATTTCCGAACCATAAAGATAATTGTAAAATAGTTGTTTGAATTTAGCTATTTATGTTACTCTGGAACTAATCTTTTGATTATTACTTGAATTCCAGGGTCTCCAAGGAGTGTACGGTGGTGCAGAACTAGCGTGCTATGTCGCACGACTCCCTGCTATCGTTTGTGGGGTCGTGCTTGTGCAGTCAGCATATGCTCTGCGAGAAGCTAGGTGAGTTTGAAAACCTGTTACCTACTGAAATGAATCACACCAGAAACAGCACTGTCTGAGTGCCAGATCAATAATATAGATACTAATATTGTCAATGTGTTCACAGGATCCTTAGGAACTGTTTTCTTGTAATTGCAACTAATTAGATCATGACAATTCAATCAGAAGAATTGAACTGTAATAAAATGCAAGCAGCTGCAGCAATCTTCTCATGCTAAGATAAGGGCCTTTTCTGACGTCATACGTACATATTTGTGTCTTGATTGGGTCGATCTTAAATTGCCATCCCTAGAATTGATAGTTAGCAAAAAGAAAAATCCTAATGAATGTTCTATAGGACTAAACAATATTTATGGTCTTAGGATAGATAATTTTGTTACTACGGCCTTATAATACCATTCCTTTAAGTAGATATGGTATGCAATAAATTACTCTTATGTTGTCGTCTTCTGATAAGCTATTTCCTCATGTTACAGGAAAGCTGGCTACAGCGCGGGCGCCGCCGTGAGCGGGAGTGAGTTCGATGCGAGTCACTTCGTGCCTGACGCTGCCAACGCTTTCACCAACGACGCCTTCCTGCAAGACAACGGTAAAGCGGACATTCATTTATGCTGACAGTATTTACGTTGAAAATGTTTAAGATTTCGATGAATCTATATAATCCTCTTCTAGAGAACTTTGTTTATAATTTATAGATAAATCTGGGTTCAGTCTAACATACTTAGCATAGTAGTAGTGTTATGTTACTTAGTAGGTATTTGTCCGAACAAACAGCATCTTCTTACAACTAAGTTGTTCCTACGACATTCTCTGTACTTCCCCAATGATTGAGAATTTGACCGAATAAATTCCGGAATCTATAATTATAATGTACACACGGCTACAGGTCAAACTACAACTTTCCAGTTTAAGCTAATCTCGTATTTCCTTTCCGTAGACTGGGAGGACGACTTGTAGCCGTGCGTAGGTACTACCTGATTAGTTTAACAAGTACTTTTTTCTAGGTAAATCCGGATCGATGCCGGACCTCCGCCGTCACCTTGCTAGCCGCCAGTCTATGAACCTGGGTTACCCACCGCACATGTTACCCCAGCCCCCACCAGCTTACTGGCAGCACCTGGCCGACAGGCAGTACGCAGCTAGCCTACGAGGTTACCCCAAATCCTACCAAAGCCCGCAAATGTACGGCACCTGGGTAGGACCTAGATCTGGACCATACGATAACCCCTACAAAAGAAGGCATTCCATTGTCGGCGCCTTCCAAACAGACGAATACCCACCGAAAGGCTACGAGTATGAAGACAGAATGGATTGCAAAAGCGAGATGGCGTATCCATATTACAGGTCTTACCCTTACGACCCGAGGGCTTACCCTCCCGATTATGACCCGAGATTTTACCCCGAGTATAAAAGGGAGGATGCGGCGTATGGGGTAAATTTACTCAGACATGAGCCATATCATTTTAGTGGGTCAAGAGATAGAGTGTTTTACGGGTTAAGAAACAGTCATACGTCTGTAGGTAATGAATCGGACGATCTGACAAAATATAAGGATGTCGCTTTGTAAACCATACTGGCGTATATAAGCGTAGTTAGATAGGTAATCTATCCAATTAAATAGTGAGGCTGCCTTATAAGCAAGATTAGGTACTTACTTATTTTTTGAAAGTTTTATTTTTCTGTTTTTGCGTATGCAGGCAGCCTAAATTAGTGTAAGTAATATTTTGAATCAGCAACTAGTTAATTCTAATAAGATACATTATTTTTAGAATATTTGTAGACAGAAGTAATTGTATTTTTATAAAGTATCTGAATCGATATAAAATAAATTGTATTTTTTATATAAATATTTAGTTAAGTTACCTAATTAACCAAAGGTATTATACAGTTAATTGTAAGTTCTTTTATGTAAGTGAAAAAACATAAAATCAGTCACTATATTTTATAAATTTAATGAATAAATGGAATTTGTATAAAGTATTCATTATTTTATTTTACAGGCCTATAGTAAATTTTAAACATTCCCGTATTAGAGCTAACAAAACACAATAAAAAAATAAAACTTTTTCAAGTAAAATGTTGTTTTTGAATTTTAAGCGAGACTAACGAACAGCAATTTGACTTTTATGTATGAAAGAAAAAATGGAAGGAAGATTATATCATTTGGTATAGGTACCCAGCTTATTTCGGATAGAGTTCCAGATTCCAGACTATGCATCTTTTATTTCAGTTCAAAGCAGCTCAAATAAAAGGCTGCCAGAATAGCAACTCTGCTAAAGATTAGGCAGGTCTCAGTGGCGTAGCGTGGGGGGGGCGGCGGGTGCGGTCCGCACCGGGCGGCACTTTGGAGGGGGCGGCATTTCACGGGTGGTAAAAAAAAATGTTTTTTTTTTGTGAGAACACTTTTCAGTTTAGTTTAATCATGCCCTAATTTTTTTGTTATTCATCAGTGGCAGATTTAGAGATTTGCCGCCAGTAGGCTATACTAATACTGCCGCCCCTACTCACCTCTGCAATTTAATACTGTAGTACACAATTTATTACATTTTTCTTCGTTGTTCTTCAATTTTGCCTTCCTTTAACCACTTTTTCCTTATGATTGTGAATAGGGAATCAATATGTCAGTTCCTAATTTATTTAAACAACCAAGGATTTATTAAACGATTAGGTACACAAGAAATAGTTTTGGGGCTAATTCTGAGTTGTGAAAAGCAAAAAAGATGGGGTATGGTATGCTTTAATACAGCGATGGCCGACCGCATATTAGACCGAAAGAATAGATTACATAATTTTTTGTCTTAAAAAAAATAAAGTTACACCTCATTTTATTAGATCCACTCGCAATTTCGTCAACGTCTAATATGTTACACCTCATAAATATTTTTACCCGACTGCGCCAGAAGGAGGGTTATTTAAAATCATATCTCACTTATTTTTGTGAAGGAAAAATTTGACTGCGGACAGGATTCGAACATGCGTCTTATTCACAGACTTTAAAAAAAAACTGATATTTTGACGTGAGAATTTTCGATTGAAAATAAGGCTGCTTTTTCAATATATTAAGTCAAAATAAGAAAAAAAAACAGTGTGTTTGGGACATAAGAAGGTAATTTTTTACCAAATTTCGTGAAAATTGAAAAAAAAAAAAGAACCAAAAACTTGGTTATTTGAATTTTTCATATAAATTTTGCGGGCATGTGAAAAAAGTGTAGATACAAAAGTTGTAGATCTCTTTATTACCTACAACTTTGCTATTTAACTTTTTTCCATAACACTTGTAGTTTTGCCGGAAATCGAGATAAATTGTTTTTTAACCTAAACCCTTCAATGATTTGGGAATCAAGGATCGGGGAGTGCCAGTTACCTACATATCAAGACACCGTTAGCGAAGCTAACAAAACCTTTTGCTTTTTAAGTGTCTTATTCTGCCCATTCTTTTAATTCATTGGCAACTGCAGCTACTGAATCATGTATAGAGACTTCACGCTTTTTCAGTATTAAATTTATTTTTATCCTATCTTGAATGTTAACCAATGAAAGTCTTTTATATTTTGCAATAACAATCTTATCATTACAATACGTGTTCCTTGAACGTAGAACTTTATTTAAATATGTACACAGATATAAAGTTACACAAGCTCAAAGATTGGTAATTTTCTATGAAAACGACTCAACTTCATGCTATTATTTTAAGATAAAGTGTCGATACAGAACCATTGTGACTCATGGGGAACCCAGATAAAAATATACCAAATAACTATATCAAAAGAGTAATCTCCAAATTTCGGAACAAGAAATACGCGCGAAAATGTTGCAAATATATTGTTCTTTCACCTCTCGGGCAGGCGTTCGCATCGTGAGGGGTAGAGACAGCGACAACTGTGTAACATTGTTGCGTTCGCGAGAGACACCCCTCTCAATTTAAGGAATGCACAGAATAAAACACTTAAAAACCGAAAAGTTTTGTTGATTTCGCTAACGGTGCTTGATATGTAACTGGCACTCCCTGATCCTTGATTCCCAACTAAAAAAGGATCGTATTCCGCTAACAATCCCAAATCATACAATAATTTCCGTTATTTAAGTGAGGTTTGTTTTAAAAAAATGTGGTGAAACACATTACACGTTGCTTAAATTGTGAATCCACTCACACTAATAACATTTAGGTTTTTTTTTTTATTCAGTAAGATGTCATTTATTTTCCAAAACTTGCCGCCCCTCAAATCTACCGCCCTAGGCTCCAGCCTACTCAGCCTACTGGTAAATCCGCCACTGTTATTCATTTAAAAAATGAAAGGGCGGCAAATTCGGGATCCGCACCGGGTGCTAGTGACCCACGCTACGCCACTGGCAGGTCTACATAGACATTAGGTTCAAACTCGGTGGTATCGCGGTATCATCACGCAGTGGCGTACCGTCAGGGGGAGTCATGGCCCCGGGTGGCATACGAAAGGGGGCGGCAGAGAAGGAGAAATTTATTTTCACTCGAACTAAAAAACGTTTGCATACTTTTGCGTTTCGTACGGTGAATGTTTGGCGCCGGAGACCCAATTCCTCCAACAGTCCTATTCCTTCTCTTTCCCCTCCCTTTTCCTTTAATCTCGGCTCCGGATTCCTAAAAATATCTTAAGCTCGGCAACGCATTTGTAACTCCTTTGGTTTCTTAGTTGTCCATGGGCGGCGATGGCTACCATCAGGTACGTACATCGCCTGCTCGTTTGCCGCATTATCCCATGAAATAACCATTAGATTAGTTTTTCGTAAATAGTCGTACGCCCGGCTACACATCAAGCTATATAAAACCAGTTTAAACTGGCCTCGTATTGTATGTGAAGCCTATAAATCAATGCGCGATCACCTTAAACTGGATTTGTATATGTTTTTTTGTAGCCGTGTGTACAATGTTCATAAAGATGTAAATAATGTTTTTTCCTAGACCCTCCATAACCAAGTGAAGACTAGGTGTTAAGTGTTGTTAGCAAAAAATATTCTTATTTGCCTCAAGGAAGCAACTTCACGTTACCGAACGGTAACGTGAAAAAATAAGTCATCCAAATACTTAAAAAAAAATGTACTTATCACGTTACAGAAGGTAGTAAAAGAAAGGTAAATAAAATAATCCCTAATATTTAACTTTCTTATTATTATCTACTTCTTTAGGATTATTTCGTTTTCCGAGAGCAATAACTAAACGTATAAAATTGTCAGTGTTGCTATGATCTACACAGGAATCTGCTCGGATTTTTATAGAAAACCTGTTAAGGCTAAAGCGTCAGCCACGGGCGTGAAATTATTTTTTCTTGGTTCTCACCATTTATTCGGCTATAAAACATTCTAGGTTTATATGCAGTAGAAATAACGACATCAAGAATAACTTGTTCACGATTGAGCATTAGAAGTTTTGCTAAAACTTTGTTATCGTCGTAGATTTTGGTGTAAAATAGTGGATTCGGTGAAAAATGATAATTTACACCTAAATCTCCAACGATATTTTTTTTTCTTATATTAAGTAAAAGTTTTAATGAGTTATAGTATAGCCGAATAATTTACAAAATAGATGAAAAACCAAGGAAAAATTGAATTTCGCGCCCAAGGCTGACGCTTTAGCCTTATCGCAATAGAATAAGAAAATTGCTACGTTAACTTTTGTAAGGTACCGTAATATTGGTACTTTATTTTATTGTGTCAACCCCACTTGACCGGCTTGCGTTGCGTATCGTGCCATCTCCCTCTATCAGTCAAAAATTCAAGTCAAGACTTCAAGAGTTTAGTTGTCGACACGGCTAAAGTTTTAAAGTTTTAAGAAATAATCTAAAAGTTAATTTATCCCTAAAATAATATGTTTTTGAAGCAGACGAGTGTCTTATTTATGTGAATGGAATAGTTTTATTGGATTGGTAGTTTATTTTTGTGATGTATGAAGGCTGTGTAACTGTTTATTGTTTCATGTAGGTGGCTACCTACTATTGTAGTTGGGCCTAATGTGAAAGTGTTTTGGCATAAAATTCAGATCCCATTGTTCGATCTTTCCGGGTATATGCTGGGAAAAACACTAATAAGTGTGACTTGCGTAAGACGTCGCCTAATACTGGTGAAATGTGTGTGAATTTAATGTCAAACTTCGAATAAATATTGAAGTAATATTTGGTAAGTCTTTGAACAAACGCCCTATTTAAACTATAAACTTGCTGCTTTCTTGTTCTAAGATCACTATAATGCATTCAGTACGTGATACAAACTTTTTAGTATATAGAAGTTTATTAATACAGTGGTGCACTGATAATAAGTGGCACTGGTAATTCTTTCATGTCATGAATTATTCTAATATTTCATGCTAAATCAGATTCAGTTGGACCATTTCAGTAATTTTAAAAGGAAATCTGAAAAATAATAGCTTAAAAGTACCAAATATGTTGTATTGTTTGTTAAATAGTGATTGAGATCACACCTGTTGCATTTTATGAAGTTACTTCTGAACAAATTAAGTTTTCAACTTCTAATGTATTCTTGACAGGTTTTAGAGAGGTAAAGAATTTCATTATTGTATGTATTACCAAAATATCCAGTTGTTTAATTGGTTAAAATTAAACAGGTTTGTTTATTGTGTCTTAATTACTGGTTATTGTTATTATGATTGTAGGCAAAAGGTCTCAGGTTTTACTGTAGCCAAAACTATAAGCTTATAAACACCTATTAGTTTGTATGTTGTTGTTCTTTTGACCTATTGTGTGAAATGTAGGTAACTCAGCAACACAGCATACTTGCATGGTATGCTACTAAAGACCTACTCTGTATGGTTTTCAACCAACTTAAAAAAGGAGGAGGTTCTCAATTCATCTGCATGTTTTTTTTTTGTTCCTCCAAAAGTGCCACATCCCACCCATCCAATGGTTCAAGATTATTTAAACTTATTTTGACTTTAAATACAACAGTCTAGGACGCTAGATACAGCTTTCATTAATCTTTCTCACAGAATTTTTGACATACCACCAAAATCTTCAACCATTCATTCACAAACAGATCTCAGGTTGGACTACAATCCAAGAGCATTCAAAGCACAATTCAGGTATAAGGGGAGTTAGCATGTGCAAGATTGTGTACTGTCAAAGATCTTGTGATCCATAACCACTAAAAAGAAAGAAACCTTTAACCACTATAAAAACAGTGAGTACATACAAAACACAAGTAACAATAAATATAAAAACTAAAAAACAGAAGGTACATTGCCACTGTTCATAGCAATAAGGTCCCCACTAAGCTTAATGCTGCAGCGCCTTAAGTTGCTGCAGCGCTGATTTTCAGTGGGGCCTAGATGACGTATGGCATCACTCAGCGGTGGTGTTCTTTATGCATACAATGATATAAGAATAATAACAAGAATAAACCCTAAAGGAACTAAAAGGTTACGAACCCCTGATATATTGCATCATCATTCTGTACTACAGTATTTTCAATATAATCAGGAGTGACAAACATTTTTTATTCTATGTTTCAGCATGGAAGCCACAACAGCAACAATGAATTTACAACCCTTGGAGAATATATTTTCTTCAGGTAAGATTTCTAAGTTAATCCATCAACTATTTTAATATTAGAGACATAATGCGAAATCTATTATTCTTGGAACCAGGGGTTGGTACAGTTATTGTTGAATTAATTAAATATAAAGTTATTTAGTGGCCAGAAGAGAGAGGTTTGAATCCTGCTCACATTAAAAGTTTTCCTACACTAAAATTACTCTAAGACTCTGATCTACTACTTATCTAACTAGATCAGAATTTTAGAGAGTTATTTTAGTGAAGGAAAAATTCGGCTGTGTATCTGTATAATACCAAAATTTGCTCTGCGGTTGTGATCGTCCATGGCATCACTAATAGGGCCCTATCAGAATACCAGCGCTGTGGCATTTTATAATGTCACGGCATTATGCTGAGATGGGGACCCTTTTTGGCCTCGCACAGGATTTCTCTTATAGCTTTTTTGTTTTTTTATCTTGTGTGTGCCATTTTATCTTTTGAATCTGTGTGAGTCCAAAATAAAAAGTTTTCTTTCTTTCTTTCTTTTTCTTTATATAAAATTACTAGCAGTAAATTTACACCTTTTTTTTTCTATCTACCTATGATCCTGGAACAACCATTTTGCAGTATATTATAATCTACCTAATTACTGATCCACTGCTAGGCTTTAACTTTTTGCAGTACATATTATGGAAACTGAACTTTTTTGTTATCAAATATCTATTAATTTAATATGTGAAGAAAATCTTTCACACTTAGCACATCGTTGAAATTTGGTATCATTAAAGTTCATATGATCAGAAAATATCAGAAAAATATAGCTACTAGTATGGTGGTCAGCACATCAAGTTACCACAAAATGTCAAATTTCTCAGTTGATTTTGAACATTATTTCCAACAATTTAAGGTTTAAAATCATTTGGAAAAAAAAAACAGTTTTGTATACCTTGATCTGCTGGCGACTGTACCTGTGCACGCCTACACGTCGAGTTATACAAACTAGTTCACGGTGGCCTCTTATTGTATGGAAGGCCTATACAATACGAGGTTAGCTTAAATTGGAATTGTATAGCTTGACCTGTAGCTGTCAAATATGTAACACATGTACTGACTCAATCAAAAACAGTAAAGTCTACTTGATCGTACTTCAAATCATAACTAGCTCTGCCATACGGTATCATCTGTTGTTTCCGTTTTTTTTCTTTTTCATCAGCTCCTAAGGGTCGTAGCGTGATGATAAATATTCTAAACTACTCCTTATAAAATCACCTATCTGCCAATAAAAGTCCTGCAAAAATTGGTCCAGCCGTTTCAGAGATAAGCTGAAAAAAATATAGTTAAAGTTGTCTTATTCATTTCAAATAAAACATTTGATTGATTACGAATAGAACATTCCTATTTATTTATTTAAATAGATATGCGAAAATTTACAATACGTAAAAGATGGTATTGGAGTTCAATAAGTACTAAAGTGAATTGCATCCATATTCACGTACAGCATAACTTGTTTTTGGAACAATACAGTTCTCAAAGAACATGCAATCTAAGAAAGAACTAAGTGCAGAGTAGATATCCGTGAGAACCACTCTAAAAACTTACAAGTGAAGGTGTAAAAATATATTTTACATCTACAAAGTTTAAACAATTATAACTTGTCATTATCAGCCAGCTATGCATTGTCTAACGGCATCCATACACGTCCTAAACTAATTACTTTAACAGGTACACACAATTTAATCTCTTATTTCGTTAATATTTAAGGCGAAAGTCGTGTACGGCTCACTGATAGCTGCGTCGCGATAGTAGTGAAATAAATGAGGTATTTAGAGACTCCCATTCCGGTACTAGTTCACAATAGAGACTGTTTCATAAGTACAATATGTTAGTTACTGTTAAAATCTCACGTTATTGCTGCAAGATTTCTTCATAGTCTGTGGCGATTATTGAGGTTGTATGCGCGGGAATTTTGATTTAGCTAAGGTAACAAAGTTGAATACGGAAAGAAAATATCCCTTCGAACATATATTGTCATTGTGTTACAAAAAATTGGACAAATTTGTATCAAGGATTTTTATCTCAATGCGTTAGACGTATTCTAACGAAGAATGGACGCATCGCGTAAAGCGTTGTAAGTACAAAAGTATCAGGAATGGAATCATTTTAATTTATAGTATTTATATATTTATATAACGGATAGTTATAAATGGGAATATTATAGCCTTTTCACGAGTTAATCGTTGGACGGATTGCGATAAAAATAGATGCTAAAGAAAGACAACTATTAACTATTAATATTATCATTTAGATACTAAATAGCCATATTAGGACACGAGAAAAGTCCTGTGGGCAACAGATGACTAGTTTTTTTTTTTCTAAACATAATGAAAAATTCTACATTTTCTGCGCGTATTGCGGAATCCAGTCGGCCTAGGGTGTTGAATTCTTTATCTTTACTCACAATTTGAAAACTACACAGACACAGCACTTCAAACTCGTCACAAATCGCACGCACACAAAGCCACTGTATGTTTACACAGAATCCAACGGGGCAGCAAGGACCGCACTTACCCAGGTTCCATACTAAAATCCTTTTAAACGAGGCTTGCATGTGTGTGTGCGTTGTGTGACGAACTTGGGTAGTTAATTATCTGAGTAGATATGTATGCGCGCCTTACTGGAAGGCTTCGGAGGGATCGATGTCGCGCGTGCGCCCTTCCCCTCGCCCGTACAAAGGCTAGGCTGCTCCCTAGCAAGCTGGACCTGTCAAAATATAACACGATCATCGCGAATTTTGCACGCGACTATCACAATATTGTTTAAATATTAATTTATTTGACTACTCTTGCCTAAAAATGATAATTGAAAGTATTAAACTATTAGTTTGTTGACCTATAAGTTCTGTTTATTGATTTCGTTTTTTTTTTACTTTCTACTTTTCATTTGTTATGTTTAATATCTTATGTGATGGTGTCTTTTTGTGTTTGACTGTTAATTGAATTAGTGGTGTCATAGAAAAATGTAGCTGGTTCGTTTCCTGCTGTTTAGGTACGTATGAAACTTGTAGCATTCCTTTACTTGTTGCGCTCCAATTTAATGAACAGATTACGTAATGCGACATTATAATGTTAAAATGTATGACCAATGTTGTTAAAATTTCGTGCTGTCTGTTAAATGGGGTGACATTGTCTTTTTTGAATACTTGAGAATTAAAACAAAAGTAATATGGGACTCGTTGGTTTGGTTATTGTAATATTATAGTAGTGTCCCATGTTGGGCGCCACTATGTTCTACAACCGATCAATGAATGACTTAAGCTCTATGTTAATTGTTTATATTAACTTCCATCAAACAAAACAGAACTACGTAGTCATCCTTAAATGATTCTAATTCTAATAAATTAATGCTTCTTCTAATCGGCATATACCTAAGACCCCTTAATTCTGTTAGCTAAACAGGACCATGTGTCTTCTTTGTCCAAAGGGTACTTACATGTCAATTCCATCATCTACCCATATATTGTCCCATTGCTGGGCAAGGGTCTCTTCTCAGAATGAGAGGAATTTGGCTTTAGTCCGCCACGCTAGCCTACTGCAGGTTGGTAGAATTCACACACCATCGAGAAAATCTCTCAAGCATGAAGGTTTCCTCACCAGTTATTTTTTCACCGTTGAAGCGCGTGATAATTAAGTATTAATACGCACATGCCTCAAAATTCAGAGGTGTCTTAGATTCGACCTCAAAACCTTTGACATGGCAGGCCTATGATCATATCACTGCACTGTCACATGTCAATTGAAAACTGCAATTATACTCCAGAAACATTTGGAGCTAGCAGACACTTCTCCCTCCACAGAGCAAACGGCGATAACCCGAGAACACTAGAATTCAATTAACCTCGCTCGTGTATACCAAATAAAAAATACCTGCGACCTTTGTCGAGTATAAAGGACCTTTTGAATGGTTAAACGTATTTAGTCAATTTTTATGATCCTCTTTATGTGCAATATCTCTTATGAAAGAAATGTTGGCTTATCTTTACCTTATAAGACCTAAATATACTTATTGAAGTCTCAATATTTTGGGGAGTAAATGGACCAGAGTATCTAAACAGAAGCGAATGGATGAGACATGAGGCCCATATATGGAGATTTTGGTAAAACACTAACAATACAAGACTAATATTACCGTTACTTTTGAAATGTCAAAGCTTTCAATCCAATCAAATCTTTCTTTCAGCACGGTTCAAATAGTGGGTTCTATGGATCAGCGGCGGCAAGAAACTCAATAAATGCTCCATAAAAATTGTTGCTATATTACTAACAACACAAACATGAACTTTTGTTGTGATTTTTACAAAACATAATACGATATAGAATTGCATTTTATTATCAGCCAAAACTAAGCAAACTACTAATAATACACATAATGATTATACCTACATACATCACTTAAATCTCAATGGAGCAAACATCAGGGCCGTTCATTGTCTCCCATTTACAAAACCTTCTCATAATCCACGTGAACTAATTACAAACGTTTTGATAATTATTTGTCGTAAGGATGGACCGTAACTGGAAAACTACACGATGTCTATTGTATTTGTAATGAATTCTTTCAATAAATTTAGTTGAACTGATTTCAAAGAGATATTGGCGTTTTACAAATAACGCCCTAAATCTCAGAATAATGAGTTATTGTTCTGATCCATTAATATTTAGAGCATGGGTAAAAAGTAGTCTTCCGCCGGCGTACGTCATGTTACAATTAATGATTTATTTTCAATAAAACTCATAAAATTTTGTAACTCAGCGTTTCCCTAGTAGGCAATTAGCTATGATCGCAATCCTTGAATGCGATCATAGCTAATTGCCTTGCTTGCCCCCTTCTTTACGAAGGGGTTTCGCTTCAATTCTGTAAACCTTTCTACGACGATGCTATCTGCGTACCTTCAATCGTCAATGTCAATGAAAGGATTTGGTTGATGCTTGCTGATTAGGTTAAGAAATCTAGAGACCATGGTAATTAGTAGCTGAAGATATACTGTGTAGTTACACGTTCCACATTATGACGAGTTTTCCACGGATAGAATGAATAATGGACTAAAATATTTTACTCGTATGCCTGGCTAAGCGCCTGTCGGCCTTTCTCAAGGAGTTTTGGTGGTTCGAATAAACTCAACATCTTTCCACCCACACGCAAAATACGCGCTTAGTTATGGAGTAGCGGAAAATAGCCTGCTATACCATACCATACCAATACCCGGCTAGAGATCAAGCTATACATTTTCAGTTTAAGCTGAATTTGCCATGATTGACCTTCCGTACAATAAGAGGTCAACGTTTCTAGAACTCGTCTTGTAGCGAATGCGTACCTAAACAAATTTCGTCAGAAAAGTCTCGATAACAGTCCTCTGGAAAACCGCAAGGCAAAAAATTCTGTAACTTAATAATCCCATTTCGTTACGCCTAAATGGGAGTACATCTCAACTCTCAGCCTACTAAAATAATTATAAAATCCTACTTTGCTTATTCTTTGTCAAATGTTCAAAGAAAGGTACTCTTAAACTTAAGTTAACGTTACAAATTCGTCTCGCATGATTTGGCTTGCTTCACGCATATACTGATACGTCATGCTGTTTTTGTACTAATATGTTCCATCAATTTGTTACTGACCATATGGCTTTGTTGGTTTACGAAATAGACGCAATTTGAACCTCCGAGGTAAACACCTACGCATTATGATTTGAGATTGTTGCTGTACTAAGCTGTGTCCTTAGAACAGCGACCGAAAATTGATACATGAAGTTTGAGCCTCCTTAATCCTTAAAAACTGCTCAGAATTTAGGACTGTTGATGTTCTATTTTGTTGTAAAACTAAGGCTTTAAATTCATAGAGGTACATTTGATTTGTAGTTAAGTCTTACACTATTCAAAATAGAGGTCTAACTTCTATCTGAAGGTCTTTTGTAGTTTGTGTTGGAACAAATTCGAAATATAGCTCAAAATTCCTATTAATATTCGAAATTAAATAGCAACAAATTTGGTTCAATACCAAAGTTGAGGTTGGCTACGTTTTCTTCGAATTCCAAATTGCCTAAAGGCAATGGATTAATCCAATTCTTCCAATTTGTCCTTACAAGTTCGCTCTTATAATAAGAGCTGCTCCATCTTATCTCGCATATTTCTTAGCAATATTTATGGCTGCTAGACGCTTCAAGGTTTATAATAATGTGCCGACAAAACCTTACTTACAAGATTACTGATTTGGCCTCTAAATTTGAAACTGGCAGAAATAACTGTATAGTTATATATAGAAAAAAGGGCACGAAGGCATGGTCCTCTCAGAAATTCGCAATATCCTGGGAGAAAGCCGGTCGAGAGCTTTTTAATGAGCACACCAACAACTCCTTTGAGCAATACGACACCTGCGAAACTGCCGGAAAACATTCATCCCTTCCACTGCCGTTCGTTGGAAGCAAATCGAATTTTATCGCTTCATAGTCACTTTTATCCGTAATCATAGCTTTGACCTTTAAACTAAGCTTTATTATATCCCCTGCAATATTCCGAGATATTGTAACAAACAAACCGTAAACCCTGGGCCATTAATAGGGGAATATGCAATAAACGCGTATTATATCACGGTAACCCAAGGCAGGCACGTGCCGCCATAATCCCGTTATATGACGTGGTGTTAATTAGATTCCTCAAATATCGTCCAATCGGAAAATTAGAGCCATTCGCCCTTGAGTGAAGAGCCCTTTCAGCGTGGGACAGAAATAAGATTATTGGGACGTAGAACTGGAATATTAATGGAGTACCTATAACAGTGTTAAAAGGTAAAAGTTCCCTTTCTTCGTGTTGAAGTAAAGGAACGAATCAACATGATATTTCATGATGATATTGTTTCTAATCTTCTGAGTACGAGTTTAGCGTTGGAAATAGTTTAAATCCAAAATAGCATTTTGCAAAATTATGTAGACTTCGTGAAATTGGTTGCTACATAAGGTTTGTTGTATCTGTTTCAGGAATGTGCAATATTATCTTGCATAAACACGTGCTTCTTATCTCTTATCAACTATATTGCCCTACTGACCGCCGATCTCTAGATTCTCCTCAATTTTCTACCATACAGCAAAGAAAACGATAATGTTTATCTGTTTATTCGCCTCCACGCTTAACTGATTGCTTCGACTTGAAATTCAATATCTAGGAATCTTGTTATCGGATATTCAGTTTACTTTCCCACAAGAAAACTAAAATGTGCCGCTTCAATCTTCCGTGCATTCCATGCATTATTTACTATTTTATCCAGCTTTGTTTTCATATCTGATGTACTTTATTGGGCTTTCAGACTTCTATTATTTCCTGTGAAGGCTATCTAAGCCAGATAACAACAATAATGTAAATTTAGGAGCTCTTTGCAATGCTACCTGAAGACTAAAAACTAAATTCTTCAACTGTTAAGTCAGTGGTTCTTTTGCATACTATTCTGAATGTGCCAGCAAATACACATAAAAAGCAATTTAGATTTTGATGCTGAACATTTCTAAGATATTCTTGTTCCTTTGGAACATATTTCTATATTAAATCCCCTTCTGTAGTAACTAGGGATAGGATAGGGATATTTGAGCACTGTACGGCTCTATCGGCGAATATCTTTCAATGATGACAGAAGGGATCAAAAGCTTACCGTTATTGTCTGATATTCTTTTGTCTTTAATATCGACCTCCGCGATTTTGCCATTTATTAAGATTAGAGAACTCCTTTTAGGAGCTTTACGAAATTATCAGGTACTAGCTTCCGCCCGCGGCTTCGCCCGCATGTTTTGTTGATAAAAAAGTAGCCTATGTCCTTCCCCAGGCTACTGACTATCCATTAATTAATCAAACTTCATCACAAACGGCTCAGCAGATTAATTTTTTTAACTACAATATGCTCATATAAACTATGTTACATGATTTGTTTCGTTCAGCGAAAACACGTCATGTAGATTTTCCGAATACGAAACACGTGAGCAAGCTAAGTATAATTTGGGATATATTGGCTTCCACATAAAAGGTAGATATATACTGTCGCGGACTTTTATTAAGAACTTTTTAAGACAAACAATCCCACGATACATTATCTTTATTTAACTCCTAACGGTTTAGGCAGCGCACGCCAAGATAGCTCTCAGAGGGCAGGATTTTTTCCGATTTACTTGATACTTATCGTAACATTATGGCCAAAATTACACAAAATCTTTATGGATTGTAGCCTATGTGTTATTCTGATGTATAAGCTATATTACTGTAAAGTTTCATCAAAATCCGTTCAGTAGTTTTTGCGTGAAAGAGTAACAAACATCCATCCATCCATCCATCCATGCATCCTCACAAACTTTCACATTTATAATATTAGTAGGAATTAGTAGGAAGTAGGATAGGATAGGATAGGAAGTAGGATTATAATATTAGTAGGATAGGAAGTAGGATAATATAATATTAGTAGGAAGTAGGATAGGATTTCTTGATAGCATTTAGTGGCAGTTATGTGCAGTCTCCTCTCGATCAGGTGGATGTAGACCCAGCCTATTCACATTAGATAATTGTTAATGATTTTGCTACGAATTCTCGTATGAATTGTTTATGAGGAATACGTCGTTATGGGCTTATATTCCTTCTGCTGTTTTTCTTTATTAATCTAGCTCAGAGGTGTAATGGTAACTTTAAATTCAAGCTAAAGTCTCCTAAAGTACGTGTAGCGTCGTAATTAATGTAAATAGTTTGCGCTGAGGAGCGAAGGTGCGTGAAATGACGCAAATGTATCTAATTGTAAAGCAAAATACGAAAATAAATTTCAATGCAATATAAAAATATAATTTTTAAGTAATTAAATATCGGAGCAAAATAAAGTTATATCGGATTATATGGCCAGTTTTTTTTGGAAGTTATATAGAAACGAAACAAAATGTCTTTGTAGCATTTAATTTCTCGGATATACCAACAAAACGTTGTGGGTGTTCTATTTCGACATTAGGCTGGTCTACAAAGGCCTTGTTCGCCCAGCTGCTTTTATAGCAACATAAATTATACAACTAGCAACATTTGTACGCACTAGAAACTCTCCTGTGAAAGTTGAAATGGACTTATTGACATTGCAAAGTAGCGACAAGACTTCAGGGCTCGGATTTGGCCTAATACCCATTGTCTCGGGCTGTTAGACTGGTATCCGAATAAAAATGTTTAGATCTTGGTTCGTTATTACAGTTATTAGTTTAAGCTACGTTCTTAACACAGTGAGACCCCTCCGTGCCTCGCAAAGCACGTCATCTCGTCGGTCCCAGTTGTCATACGAACACGTATGATGATCGTAAGTGGTATTCAGTAGACCAAAAAGCCTGACAACTAGTACGTCCTTTGAATATCAATGTGGCCCAGAAATTGCGGAGGTCTAATGACTGCCATTACTGCGCTTCGTGTAAAATACTCATATTCTAAGCTTTATAGTTTATATTATAAGCTTTTCTTCATTTAACGTTTTACCTTATTCTCTTTTTAACCCAAAGGTTGACTAAGTCCGCCTTGTGTACCATTTGATTTGTACATAAAAGATTAAATAAATAAATAAATATTCAGCCCCATCCGGTGACTGGACGCCGATCCTAACATAATTTTAAAAAGGCTAGGAGGTTTTTATTTCGTCGAAATCGTTGTGGAAACTTAAGGTAAGTTCTGGTGGGGCTAAATCGACCACTTGATGAGCCCTTGCACAGTATAGGCTGGCCTCCTATGTTTATAGCCTTATCATACTAGTAGGGATCAGCTTATACTAGCAATGTATAGCCCAATGTGCCGTTTGTGAATCATTTTGATTCATTTAAATTGATTATTTCAGCCCATCGATGTCGAAATCAACTTTAGAATGAACTTTAGAAAAGGCAACATATTTAATGTTTTAGAAAGCACATTATGAGCGGTTCGTACTTTTCAATTATAATCAACAGAATGTTTGAATTTATTGTGAGAACCGAGTGAAATTAACCATTGTTATCATGTCACTGAATAGCAATTAAATATGAACTTATGCACCGCACGACAAATGAAACTGGGTGAAGGGGTTCCATTATCGCAAATGGAATATTATTATTGCGTTCTTGAAGAACATTTAAATGCTATTGTAAGGACATTGGTTTTGTTTTAAGTGTCGCATCGAACGATAAAACCTGTCAGACGTTTATTCAAAGTCACTTACTACTTGGCTTGCGAACAAATGAGAAAAGTCGTGCCAGGGTAAGGCTTCGTAAAAGACTGATGGCTGTTACACTAAGCATTGTTTTTGAATTGCCCTTACGTCATAATTCCTGACTAACGATTTTGAGTTTCAGAAAGGCGTCAAGTTATCCTTCACCTTATACATTCACTATGAATAACTACTTTATTCTAACCTTCTCTGTAGTATCAGCCTGCTTTGTGTAAAGGCTTTGCGTAGAAAGCCAATCAGTACCATAATCGATCATGGATACTCGTGTCGAAGGAGACAAATATCATATCTCATCTCGGTAACTGTAGGTGAAAGCATGGTAGCAGATATATCTTATTGTCCAGATGTAAACTGGTTAAATACCATTTCAGTCCCAAAATGTCCAGAATAACACATAGAATGGCTATTAATAGCTCAAAAGCAAGCCACTACAAACACATTCAGCCATTTGTACTATGGGAATGCATGACAAGGAAAACAGACAGTATAATTTGGAAACTGTCCATCTTTAGTAGAGCTGTCGCCAATCTCCTAGTATCCCTTACCCCAGCCTTTTGTTTGGATGTCACAGCATGGTTCTATTTAGCCTGGTTAAGCTCAGCACTCGACGGGGTTGTATGAAAAGCCTTGACCTCCAGGAAAGTGGGTCAGGCCGCTCGGCCGTCTCCGGATCATTATGCATTTTGTATGACGCTAAATGGAGAAATATGGGATGTGTTTGCCTTTGTTTTACTTTTTGCGTGAGAATAAAATGGATCGTGTTAACGAGACTGTGTAATGGTTTGAACGTGATGTTTATAACGATTGTACAATATAATCGTGTTTGAGTTTTGGTTTTCCGTATTTTATGCCTTTAATACGAAAATTACATATTTATTTGCGTGTATAAGAAGTATAGGAGTTCAGGTAGCTACGGTTAGTGGAGTGTTAAAGCAATGAGCATTTTGGACGTCCTTTATAGAACCTCTTTTAGGACGGGAGTTCAACCGGGGGCCACAGCTAGTAGTAATATGCGAAAAGATCTTCAAATTATTAGCTAGGTTATGACAGTGTGGAAATCATTAACATCGACAAATTGTTGCAATTACAATTCATTCATTTGTAAACCACAAATTAAATACATCTAACACATTAGTACCTAATGTTTATAAGCAAACGTAATAATATCATGGTGATTAATATCAAATCAAAGCATCGTTTTCAATCATATCGATTTATATCTACACATCAATACCCCGTACTACCCAGTAAATGAGTCTACATGTCTCACGCCGATAGGGATGTCCGACTGGAACCAATATCCGTTTCCGTTGTCTGCATCAGATAACTTCAACCCAATGGGATTTATGCAAGTCAACTTTCATAGCGTGGTCGGGAGTTTTCTTTGTGTGAAATATGCATGGATTTGTCAGAGAAGTTATATTATGCCAGTTGAAGCAATTATTTTGGACGTACGTAGTCCAATTTGACATGCGTGTTCAAAAGGCTTGTGAAGGATCATTACTGTTCGCTTTACATCAGTATTTATTAGTTCCTGTTGCTAATATTGCATTGATGCATGTTAAATGTAGTGTTAAATCATTTGTTTACCAATTTTGACAGTGTGATACATAACAGTGCAAAAAAGTATTTCAGTATCGTATTTCAATATTGTAATCGTTTTTGTTGTGTAGATCTCTCTAAGTAGGTATCCACAGTACCTAACGCTAGCAAAATGTATTCTCTAAAACATAATGCATCCACTCCCAAGATAAAATATTCCGAGCATGCAAGCTCGCTTGTAGGTAAACGATACAAAATTCTAAATATCTCCCTGCTTGTAACTTTGTATGCTAACACCGGGTCGATTTGTTTCAAATACACCTCCATACATACCTACCTAAGGCGCGCCAGAGTACATTGGTTGAATTCCGTCCCGGAACAGAGGGAGCAAAGTTACTGTTGTGAGGGCTTTTGCAAACGGTCGGGAAGTTACGCCTTGATAAACATTTGTGTTGAATTTCAAACAGCTTTTAATGTAAGAGATACAAAATGAAATTCTTTTGTGGGAAATTATGTAGTTTTCTGCAAGCGGCACAGGAATAACAATGTGTTTTGTTAGTTATCCTGATGGTTTGCCTTTTAAAAATGTACACTTTAGAGTGAGTAGTTGGGTTAATCTTTACTAGTATTGTGAAGCTGAAGAGTTTGATAACCACCTTCATTAGGAACGTTATAGGCTAGATCGTTCCATCGAATGAGCGTCACGCTAAGATCCTTTAGGAGCGCGGCAAAGTTGGTTAAACGGCGAGGCACAGCAGTAAATTTAATAATTTTAACACTGAACTGGTACCTCGTCCCGCAAGCAGATACTTTAAATTCTATTATAATGTGGGAATGAGACAATGAAAGAGAAATGCGATTGAAATGAAAGACAGTGTGTAATATGACGTAATAGACGATAACAACAAGACAGAAAATATGTAAAATCATGTGTTGTTTGACGGATTGATGTCTAATTTCTTCAACATCCATATGCAACGAATGACTACTACAATATACCTACTACGATTATCCAATCATAAACTGTAGCGGATTGACGAAATCCTACAAAAATTTTGCTTTCCGGAATTACTCATTCGGAAAAATCCTAAGAAGCTTTTCGTAATAAATATGATATTACACCACGTTGTGCCCTTAGCACAGATAATCGCTTAATGTGATTGGAGTGGTGACGAGCCGCGTCTAACGTATTTACGCTAACTGCTCTTAAATATGCCTATGTAACAACAATATTACGCTCGTTACACTGTTTTTGCGTTAATGATTGGTTGTTGCTAAAGATAAGCTGTTGTTAACATTCTAAATATGTCTTCTGTTATACATTATATAGAGTGTTTATGAGTTATTATTTTCAATGTTCATGTTTCGGTAAACTGAATCCATTTTCTTTTATAAATTGAGCCTATAGTTCTTTAACCGGTGCATCCTTTGCTAGGTCTTATTATACAACAATAAAATACTTAGACTTCCTAGTCTTAAAATCAGTCCACGCCCTTATCCCGTAAGGGAAGGCTATAAAACTACAGTAGGCCACATGCCGATTCTGGCATATTCTTTGGCGTCGCGCAGTCATGCATACAGGGCCAGATGTGTAGTCCCTCAATTCGAAGGATTCTCCCTCCGAGCGCTGATGTGGGGCGGCTGTATCAAACTTAAACGATGTTGTTTGCCCGATGCAGCATTAGCTCCTTCAGTTGTTTGATTTATATTATGTTGAATTTCTTATGTATTGTCGTATAGATGTCGCTTCAATTCCAAATCATTAGCATGGGCTTGTGGGCATTCTATGCAAGTTGCTCTACGTAGCCATAATAATCGTTTCCTTCAGTAACCTTGCAATTAGGGCCTATAATTTATCTAGGTCCTCATAAGAAAGTAGCTGTGCAGCGGCATCATCCATTTCCTCTCATCATATGCACCTTTTACCGGCCTACTGCAGGGCGTAAGCCTCTTCCCTTTTAAGCCATATATCTCTATTTCGTGTCACTAATCTCCTTTCGTGTAACAGTTATTCTTTGTTTTGCAGACGAGGGCGGCGGCAGTTCGGATTCACGCTCCGACAGCAGCGAGGACGAGGTCACTGAACACGTGACGCGCTCCACGCCACCACAAGACATGGCCGCCGCCAGGGCACAGGTAAATATGCTGCCAATGCTGCATGGGTTCTATTACAGAGTACTTGCAGTATTGACCGAAGCAAATTAGACGAACAATATTCATCATTATACATAGTTCAAAAATAATATTTTGTAAAGATCCTTATGCGCGATTATGACGGACTAGGGCCACAAGAGTGACTCACAGCAGATATTTCTGTAACTTCTTAGATGGATAAATTGAATCATCACCCTGCTGACAGAATTGAATGCTTATGGATAAGCATGCTGCCTTATTGACGGCTGTTGACAGTTAACCCGGGGTCTTATACTCTGTCATTATCGGATGATTGAACTAGGCTACCGCCAGTTCAATCGGCGTTCAAGCGGACTTGCGATCAAGTGGTTACCCGTCCGAAATCCACTCATTGCACTACCAGCGTGAACCCACTCATAACACAAGCATTTAGCTTAGTACGAGGGGTTAACAAGAATACTAGTTAGTAAGCTTTTTTTAAATATAAAAGCTTGCAGATTTATGGTACTAAAGTTTGCTTTCAGGGAAGTTTGATTTTACATCAATACTCCATCTCTTTTACACAGTGTTAATATGTCTACATTGAATCTGTCTGTTCCCTATACAGGTGCCAACGATAAGCGTGACCCCGCACAGTCCGGGCCTGCTTGAGGATAGCTTGCAGCAGCTAAGGCGATTACATGCGGCTGTGCAACGCATGAGAACTGCACCGCTGCCTCTATTGGTAAGATTGTGGTTGTAGGTTCCCCTTAAGTTTTGTTGTCTCGAAGACGAGTTACGTCGATTGTCGAACTTCTATGTAGTTGTAATCGGCAGCGAAAACCACGAAATACCATGTGGTATTGCAACTATGATCGGGTTAAGACATTCGTGACCCACAGCTTCTTATGAAATGCCGGATTAATCTAGTTTGTCTTTAAGAGAGTTTTGTATCCCCAAATAAATTTTGAAAAGAACCATCTTCAAGATTCTTCAAATCAATCATTTCTAATTCGTGACTATTAAAATTCCGGGATTGCAAGTAATTATAATTATTCCGGGATTTTAAAGGAGTATTATCAATTCTATGTTACTTCCTGTCTCGAAGTTTATCTAAATATACTATACCTTCACAAAGATATGAATTTTCTAATTAAAGGAATTTTCTAGTGAAAGAAATATTCGATCTCAGGCAGGGTTTGAACCTGCGTCTTTCTGGTTAAGTACACCAGACGCTTTACAAACTAAGCTACCGAGACCACTGCCTGTGATGTCGAATTTCTCTTCCACATTTTACGTCTTAAGGCGACGTCATATTTAATGCTAAAAAATAAGTATACTCGAATATATAGTATACCTTGAAATAAAACTACTTTTTACGGATTTTATCGCGTTATATTGATATTTTTAAATTCCCGACGTTTCGGATCCTTTATCCATGGTCCAAATTCCAATTCCATCCATGGTCACGGGTGGACTACCTTTTTCGATCTCTGGTGATATCACAAGGCTATCATGCTTTCTTAAAACTAAATGGATATTGTTTAGGCATCAGGAACAAGTCGCTTGAGCACGTCATGCCCCTCGCTTTGCAAGGACGGCGTGGTGGAGGCGGACTGCTCGTCGCCAACGCATCTCGACTTCTACCCACAGAGCCGGAAGGGCAGCGGTAAGTTATTACTATGTACTATTACGTCTTTATGTAAGTTAAAATTTCTAATAAATGACTGCCTCATTAGTCTAGTGGTCCTAAGCGCGACTGCTAGAGGTCCTGGTTTCGATCCCCAGGTCTTGCAAAGTGTTATTGGGTTTTGCTATGAATTTCCCAGTAGCAGTTCGGAGTCTGGATTTGTGCCCGGTTAAAGGCAATAGGCTCGCCCCCTATTACATGGCACCTAAACATACCGGCGAAATGTGTGTGTACATTAGTGCACCTCTGCCTAACCCTTCGGGGAATACAGGCGTGATGGTATGTATTTTTTTTATTTTTTATGGGATAACTCGGCAAACGAGCAGGCGAGCTACCTGATGGTAAGTAGTCATCGCCGCCCATGGACATCTGCAAAACCAAAGGAGTTGCAGATGCGTTGCCGAGCGTTCCTATGTATATGTTATATTTCTAATAATGGATTGAATTATGTCTCCTTTATACAGGATTATTGGTAAAACACTAATAACCTCTTCGGACTATATTTCTGACATCAAAATTACAAATTTTGATATATGGCCTTTATAATCCGATTTCACTTTCATACAACATTGAAACCTCCTCCTAGCCTTTTTGCAAATTAGGATGGGGTTAGCTTCCTTGAAGTCTAATCAGACGTGGCTAAATATCAGTGTTTTACACGAAGAGACCGCCATCAAACCTCTGCAGCCCAATCCTGGACAGCTTTTTGGGCTTCTGACAACCACTAACGATTGTCATAGGTGCTCATATGATTACCGAGACCGTGGCCTTACGTGCTGTCCGAGGTACGGAGGGGTCTCGGACCGACCGCGGCAGGCATAGCTTAACCTTGCTGATCTGTTGATCAACGCAGTTATTACTTAACGACAAGCCCTGAGGAATAAGCTTCCATATTTTATGTACAGGTGAATCCCGACTATGGGGTCTTTGGGAGCGCCGCGACGAAGGCCGGCGCAGCAGCTGGGCCGCACTCGAACCCGGCCCACGCACACACGAGTCGCACCGACAACGCAGGTATGTACGAACGATTAAAAAGGTGACTGAAGCATTTACACTACGGATCGGAGGAGCTTCAGGCTCAGGGCAGACCTCCGAACTACATGAGGTCTAGTCAGCGAGTAGGTCAGCTTGAAAGGGTCCTTCGAAGATGGGACTAACTGTCGTCGTGACGAATGTCGCGAATACCATCGTCTCAACTATAGGGCACGGGAAGGCAAGTGCTCTTCTTAGTCGAAAGTTCAAAGAACTACAACTCCATAGAAATTGTCCGGATTGGTTCCACGCGATTTTCATGACATTCGGACATTTGGATAAGCAGTACGTTAGGTATTGGGAACCTTATATGTAGGTATCAAATGCTTTAAATCGAATACGCGACAATTTAAAATGTCGGAATAAAACTGTGAAGATGCGTTGCATTTATCAGTTCTCCAATAGATGTGACCGGCCCATTGCCACTGCCAATGTACACACGGCTACACATCAAACTATACAAAACCAATTTAGACTGACCTCCTATTGTAAAGGTTTGCCACAAGGGCCAGCCTTAACAGGTTTTATATAGCTTGATGTGTAGCCGTGCGTACTTTATTTAGATTAATTATCCCATATAACAGTGTTATTTTTATTCCAGTGCGTTGAATGGACACAGCGCGTCCCTATCATCCATGGAGTCGGAGGGCGAGGTGCCGCGCCCAGTCAGGCACTCCACGCACTCACTCAACGACAACGATCTCGCTGTTAGTATCTGTAATTGTCATAACACTAGTGGTCGCTTGGTATTTGAAATTGGACCGATTTTTTTTTCTGCAGACCTCTATTATGAATTTTAATTATGCCAAATCTCACACTTCTGCACGCAATAGGCTCAAAAACTGGTAAAAAGTTTTTTACTCATGTATTAATATGTAGATTATCGTGGGACGGTTACTGAGAGGGTTTTTGTTAAAAAAACTTCACCTACAGAAGAGTTCCGAAAAGAAGAGATTTTTTTTGGCAACGATCCGAAGTGAACTTTACAGATTGCTTAGTTCATCGTTCGTAATTTATTTCAGCTTCGCCCGCGTGGTTTCTCGGCTTTTCAGTTCTATAATATGCACGTATACTAAATATAAACCTTCCTCTTGAATCACTCTATCTATTGCTGAAAATTGCATTAAAATCCGTTGCATAGTTTAAAGATCTAAGCGTGCAAACATTTTTGCAATTGAATGTCACAGAAAAAATAGTAGGAAAGTAAAGGTTGATGATGTTGCCAACACAGAAAGACTTCGAGAAGGTGACAGCAGCTCTTAGGGCGGGCGGAGTGGTGGCGGGCGGGTGTGCTGGGGCCGCGGCCGTGGAGGGCGGGCGGCTGGCGGCGCGCCTGCCGCTGCAGAAGTCTGTCTCCACGCCCAGCATCGTGGCCGCAGTGCAGCCGCACCTCGCGCAACCGCCGCCCAATGTGTACGTAGCCTTATCGTGCATTAACCCACCAGTATACGCTGACCTACGCATTGTACACACGGCTGCACATCAAGCTATACAAAACCAATATAGGCCGGCCTTGATATCTACGGAAAACCTTTACAATCAGAGGTCAGTCTAAACTGGTTTTTTATAGCTTGATGTGTAGCCGTATGTACAGGGTTCCAGTGCAATGAGAGGTCAAGTTATATTGGTTGTTTTAGCTGTGTAATGTACAGTCGCCAGCACATCAGGTTATACAAAACTGACAAATTTCTACAAATTATTTTAAACCTTGAAATGTTGGTACTTAGGTTCAAAAAAATCCCGACCGTGCATGTAATAGACCAAGTTAGAGTTATTTATCCTTGAATTTTAAAATTAGCTACGTTTTAGTTGAATACCGTGAAAATGCAATTAATACCTGAAAAAAAAAAAAATTTCATCAATTTTAAATAGACATCATCATGTCCAAATGCAGTCTACGCACAATATTAAAACTTTGATTTTTTTAAATCAGAATTTATTACCTCAATTGTTGTAAGAACCCAAAACATGTTGTGCATGTTTTAAAATTGTTAAGTTTTTTGTTGAATTTACTTTTTCATAGTGGGTCCAACGTTTTATAAAAAAAAAAAAATCCTTTGATTATTACGTTTATTATTGGGCGATACTGAAATATGATAAATACTGATTGCCGTTACAGTATAAATTCAGAGATATTAATGTTGTCTGCTACTGACTTTTCCTATCACGCGACAACGCCCGCTTCACCGCCCGGCTTGGGCCTTGGATTTCGAAACAAAGTTTTGCTGCAAGACTAGATGCCGCGACAAACAAAAATTGTTGGTCCCATTATGAAATTGATGTTATGCATGTGTGAGTCAGTGTTTTAATTTGTTGTTGCACTGTTGCTTCGCTCAGGTTGAATTTGATAGCACTTCCCACTACACAAACAATGTTTTTTTTTACATTTTTATTTGCACATAAATGTATTACTATCGTGATTTATTTTAAAAAAGTGTCTTAGACACCTTGGCCTGCTCCTTTTAGAAAATTGTGACTTGTTAAAATTACTAAGTTGTAATTTAATTTTGACAGAAACTAATGTTTGATTCAAAGAATGATTCTCCCATGGATAACAACAATACAGTGTGTATTTACGACAATTTATTCATCTGCCTCACTTTTGTGGTATACCCACAAAATCTGACTCTCAAATGACCTCTTACGATCCCTTAAAATAAACTTCTTCAGGTCACTTCCCCTTAATACCCCAACCCCGGACCCCAGGGATCTATTTTATAAAGAACCCTTACATATAAATACTAAAATCAACATCCAAAAAGACTTATTTTACGACGTCCTCTTTGGATAATTTGTTAAACGTCAAAAATACGTCTCTAAGACCCCGAAAACCGCTTATCATGTCACCCAAGGGACTCTAAGAGGATCCAAGAATGTCTACAAGATATGCAACTCCCAAAATTTCCAAAAACTACCACTTTCATGAACCCCGAAGGCTTCTTCCCCCTTAAAAATCACGTTAGTACATACATAAGGCATAAGCATAAGGCTAAAGTGTTGGGGTAGCGCTCGCGCCGGCAGTGACTCGGAGAGTGACGAGGCTTCGGCTGCCACCGTCGGCGCCACGCAGCCCACAAGACATACTACAGCACAGGACCATCTGGGGTTACATCGACTTACGTTCTTGGAACAGTGAGTATCATTCAAGGATAGGAAAGATTAGGGAAGGTGTGACTTGTACTCGATTCTCACTCTAAACGTTATTGTACTAAAATTAAATTATATTTTACCACAAAAGTTCAGATCAGTACCTCCAAAAAATCGCAAATTTCGTTCCTTTTGGATTTTATCTAGTCTAGTCATCCTTTGCCAATACTAACTAGAATTTAGACAACGATTGGCAAGTAAAAGGAGTCAGTTTTTATTAACTAACAATGAAAGAGCCTCCATGCAAAAAATTGGTATTTCAACACACTTTCCCAAAGGATTGGTGATCACAGTATATTGTAATCAATTCAAAAGATGTCCAATTTCATGATTGAAACTTAATATTTTTTAATAGTCCCAACTAAGATTATCATACATAAGTTATTGAAGGATTACGATACTAAAAGTCGACAAAAGAGTAAGTATACAAAGAGAACAAAACGAGCACTTTAAAAAAACTAGCATGCTAAAAGCACAAGGCTTCGCTTGATGTGTTCGTTTGATTTTACACAATGTTTTATGGAAATATTATTGTTATTTTTCGCTTTTTCTGCATGACACAGAAACGAAACACGAACATTTTGACACAAGATTCAACAAAGAAAGAAATATATTGTTTGTGTTTTTAAATTTATGATTGTTTTAAGCAGGGCGGCCTTCGACCATCACGCTGAGAAAAGACGGAAGCGTGGCAGCTTATTCTTTAGGAAGAAAAAGGTAATTGAATGAATAGCAGAGTATATTTTTTATGACATGGGGAGCAATGCTTGTGTAGAAGTGAAGAGTTGATATTACTTAAAAAATTAATACGTTTGTTCTGCATACATAGAGCTTGTATATATACCTATCTCTCGTTCTGCTTAACTAATTGAGATAATTATGAGGAATACATAAAATAATTAAAATACGTTTGTTCTGTATACATACACCTTGACCGATAGGTCAAGAGATATCTGGATCTGTTTAATCAAATAAGATAAGGTTTACCGCAGTTTTTTAATTGCAGCATACCTATGCTTACTATTAAAATCTGTTCAGTTATTTTTGTGGCAACAAGCAAACAGAAAACAGACAAGAGTTCTAAAAATTGCTATTTAGTTCTTATTTGGGATATTTGAATATCAAGAATCCCAGAATGTTTTTTTTACAATTTTATAATAGTCTAGCCAGATAGTAGGCTTAATTTTATGGTATAGCTGTTGATACTTATGATTGCGCATCGTACTGTTAGTATACTCAAAGTTCAAATTCCAATAATACACGCGCACTCGTAAAATGCAACAACTGTACCTATCTACAGATATCTTCAAGATCTGAAATCTTAATGGTTGTAGGACAAATCTCGTAAGACGGCGCATGCGTGGTCGGCGGCTTGCTCCGGTGGGGATTGTGATTGGTGCGGACGAGCGCTTGCTGACAAACCTGCGCTCTACTGTGACAGTAAGTTGTACTTTTTTTTATGGAATTACGCAGCAAACGAGAAGGCGAGCTACCTGATGGTAAGTAGTCATCGCCGCCCATGGACATTGCAAAACCAAAGGAGTTGCTGATGTGTTGCCGAGCCAAGGGAGGGGAGGGAGAAAAGGAGAAGGAGGGGGGCTGAGGGAGGAATTGGGCCTCAGGCTCTCCACACTCACCGTACGAAACGCAGCAGTATACATACTGCTACTTGACGTCGATATTCTTTGGGAGGGCAGTACTTCCACGGTCGTGCCGACCGACGCATTCATTCTAGCATGTAGACATGCTAGCAGGCAATACTAAATACTACTACTGTACTAACTGATATCAAATCTGTGTTTCTTTGTTTTGTTTCCAAATAAATTTTCTTTCTATTTCTATACTTACTGTTGTCTGCGGGTTCTCTCACGTCCTAATTGGGTTTACTTACTTAAGATATTATCCTGCGGTAAATGATGCATATATTTATATGCCGTATAAAATGACATTTTATGCCGTATACCGTCGGTCACGTCAATTCAAATCTGTTGTGTCTCTTTCTTTAGAAGACTATTACGCAATTTATGACTTCGCAAAGTTAGAGGTGGCGGTCCAATGGTCATATCACTAGTCTTTAATTGAAAGAAGAAAGAAAGAAAGAAGGCAATATATTGTATGTTATGTAGCCATAATATGTCTGTCAATCATATTGTGTTTCATCACACATTAAATTTTCATTGCAGATTGTACAAAGACGGTGCATCAGAATGTGTGCAAAGACTACTTCGATTGTAACAAGCCAAAAACTTCCAAGGTTTGTATTGTATTTTATTGATCTGTTTGACTCAAATATAACATTCAGCCTGCACATATTTGAGAAAAGAGTTTTCTAACATCAGATAATTTAGAACATTTTGGATGATCATTTAGAACCCAATTAACTTATCTGTTCTTTTGACTGCCTTGTCTAGTGGTTGTAAGCCAGACTGCTGCACTACAGGTCTTGGCTATGATTCTCAGGTAAAGCAGTGTTATTGGGTTTTTGTATGAAATTCTGAGTAGCAGCTCAGAGTTTGGATATGTGCCCGGTTAAGTAGCAATAGCGTAGGCCTATCATGAATAAAAATAAAATAGGCTCGCCCTCTATTACCCCGCGTTCCCACTGAAAACAAAACATGTTGCAAACATCTATTAACCTCTCAAAGAATGAGTGGGATAGGTAACTGTTTGCAACATGTTTTGTCGTCAGTGGGAACGCGGGGTAATAGAGGGCAATTCTTTTTTATTTCTAATCCTTCGGGGTATGGTATGTTCTATTTACAAAATGTTCGCAGACTTCAGTTGCCAAATCACTGAGCGCCAACAGCGGCAAGAGCAGCAAGCGCAGCTCCGTGTCCAGCCAATCACAAAACACGAATAGGTAAGTACGCCATCTACCTACAAGTCGACGAACTAAACTTTAAGGTGATGCGTTTCGTCGCTGCTCTATGCTAAGTTATGCTCCTTAAATCTCAATATCTTATCAACTTATCATCCTGTATTCGTCCACTGCTGGTCTTCTTTTAGTGAACGCCAAAGAGCTCGATCTCCAGCTGTTCATCGAATTTTTTTTTTTTAATGTCTAGGTTTTTTAAATTATTAATAACTAGCTGTTGCCCGCGGATTCACTCTCATCAACAAACTAAAAACAACCTTTGTGTCATTGAGATACACTTTAATTCACTTAGATCAGATCATTTTGGGGGGGGGGTCTCCTCTCAGAATGAGAAGGATTAGGCTTTAGTCCACCACACTAGCGTATTGCGGGTTAGTAGACTTCACACGTCGTCAAGAAAGTCTTTCGAAAGATGTTTTCCGGCCTCTATGTAGGTGATGCTAATTGTACAGTCGCCAGCTCATCAAGTTACACAACTGTCAAATTTCTACAAATGATGTTAAACCTTAAACGATTGCTCATTAAGTTTAAAATCAACTGAGAAAATTTAACATTTTGTGGTTACTTGATGATATATCTATTGAGATTTAAGGAATATAATATGGCAGTGAGAAGAGACAAAAACAATCATTTTAACATTTAACACGATGAATAAAGAGACACTAATGCCAGTATGCGTAGTGACTATGTATGGCACATGTTTTGCAGCTTTGTATTTGATTGCGAACGTCGGTGACGCGCCGATGCATTTTTATTGTTTTGCGTGTGATATGCAAGATGGTGTTAAATCGGTGGTAATGCTTTTGGTTGGTGGTTTAAATAATTATAAAATGATGTTGCTATTTTGAGTTGAAAATAACTAAATCCGTTCGTAAAAAATTACACAACTAAAATCTTGTAACTAATACTTATACTTAATAGTTTAAATGATATAATTTTTATTAATAATTAACTAGGAAATTATATAATATATCGATGATGTAAAATATTCATATTGAATTTATTTAAATGAATAGTCAGTATACTTTTATTCGATTGTTTTATTGATATTTGATAGTTTAATGATTATACAACAAAATAATTGTGCTGCAAAATCACGACTATTGCTCAAAAAGTTTAAGAAAGGTTTAATTTGTTTGATGATTAGGGACAAAAGCAATAGAAAATAAAGAATAATAAAACCTTAGGAGCTTGATACTTTTTTAATAAATACAAAATAACTTGTGGGAGCCTTAAAAGTTTACTGCAATCATTAGTACACTAAACCACCTGTCAAAAGAAGCAGATAATTTCTCTAATACTGACGGAATCAAAAACAAGAAACAGGACATAGGTTTGTGAAATTCGCATACAATTTAAGAGATACACTCGATACATTACGTATGTTTACATCACAGTTTACGTTTACGTACCATACAGATAGTTTTGGAGAGGCTGATACTGAATTTGAAAGGAATATTTGTTGGTTCAGTTTCGGCCTAAATTGTTCCAATTTCTGATTGGGCAAACAGGCAACATTGACATCTATGTGGGTGGGGAAAAAGCGTATCTTTCATTGCACTTGCAGCATAGTCTTGGTTTCATCGCACGAAAGTGTTTAATCAGATATTATTACGCCTTCTATTTTCGCCCTAACGTAAGCAATAGGTTTTGTTCTATGACGTAAGCATTAGTGAGTGCTACTGCGAAAATGACGAAAAATTTGTCTGAAAAGCCGATGAATGATATTGCCATATATCTGTATAGTATGTAAACTGTGCCTACACTGTCTATATATTCAGCTTCGTTATCTTGCTATTTATTTACTCTTTGTATATACTTCGAATTCTGTCAGCTGTTTCTACGCTATATATGTTATTTTTCCTGTAAGCTATATATTTCGTGTTTCGTTGAGTTTTTTTCTTATAATTTCGGTGAACGGAATGTTTTTTCTTATGAGTATCATGGATTGTGGAGATTCGAGGTAGCATAAAATACATGACGAAGGTATGTTGTTTATCGGGTAATCTCGTATTTTTTTAAATAATTTGGTGCAAAAAGTAATTTAAATCCTCCATAGTAATTCTAACAATGTTCAAAATACTTATATTACCTTAATATAATACAGTACAGACTATAGTGCTGTGGAGTGCAATAATGAGCGAAATATCTGCTACCTCGAACTCTCCGCTCGCGTCACAAACCAAATAACTCGTATAACTGCCAAATATTGCCACGCACACATATGTACACGTGTGTTATTCGTGTTGTCGCGGCACGCACACAGCAAGAAGTCGGGATGCTACTCGCCGTGGCGTCGCGTCGCTACCAAACTCGGCGTGCAGTAAGTTGCGGGAATGCTGCCAGCAAGCTGCCTATTTCTATCTCTCTCATCCATACATACATCACATACATCGTTGTTTGTTAATTTTCTGTCTCTGTCTATCTGTATCACTTGTTATGTGCGGTTACGTGCTCCTGGTAGGGCGCGGACGTTTGCAGGGTGATTTTGTTGATTGAAACTGTAAAAGCTAGATTAAAATTGTATGTTTGTTTATTATGGCTAGTTCATATACGACGTGCCATAAAAATAAAAAGCTTTTGCCAGTTCAAAATTGTAGGCACTTTTCGGTACAAAAGGGTTTAAAATTTTCTACAATACTTTTCAAAGGGTTGGGCGTTAGTTATTCTAGAAACATAAACATAATTACATACATTTAATTCCAATTAATGCATTGCATACACAGACGTATAACCAGTATATAATCTAAACTCGGTAGACAAAGGTTCCGTTCACTATTTAGTAAACAAAAATGTCATTTCCCTCAATAGGACAATTGAGTTTGGTTAATTGAAGACCCCAGAAAACCACCTAGTGGTAGCAGAAATGAAAAAGAGTGTGAAATAGACATCCTTGGATATTCTCATTGTAATTCAATATACTTTGTTAACTGAATATAAATAATACAGATATTCCTTGTAATTGAATATGCTTATAGTAAAAAAATACATAATTTTGAAAGGCGTACACAACGGCTACACAAGCCGTAGGATATATGTATATTAATAGGATATATAGGTGCGATTAAGTCAGGGTTTTAGTATTGGAACATACTATTTTCTGGTACCGAAGTATTGTTGCACAACATATTAAGTAAAAGTCACACACTACAATCATTCGCTTTTGTTTATTCGCGACAACACTGCGCAACGTCATCACACATCGAGTTTCTTCTAGAACGTTCTCGAATCATCCACGATGCCTTACTTGTGTATCTCTTCTTGTCTGTCTTCTCTTTGACATTGTCGTAGCACTTGTTCAATACATTTTTATTGTAATATTGTCAAGTTTTGCTGGAGATTATTTCTTTTTGTTTTAATAGGTCACAGGTTTTGTTTGTGAGAGGTTTTTAAAATCATTTCTTCTGAAAAGGAGGTTCTTGACATCTAAAATCATTTTAAAAAACTGCCAATTGCAGTAAGAACTATTTACATTTAAGACATTTCGTAAGCTTATCGATAAACTATCAAGTGTTATTGAGATTTGAATTTTAATCCCTTTTCAGTGGAACATATTTTGCCTCGAACAGACCGTAGAATTTCTTCGACGCAGCAACGAAGCTATCTTTTTATAAATATATTATTTTTCATATTCTTATCAAGATTTTGCATGTCACGTATATTGTGAGTTCTATGCTTCTTCTTATTATTTAGGCTTTGCTGAACTATAAAGATAAGAATTAAATAAACTGAGTAAAATATTATGTGTTTAAGAGTATTTGTGAGCTCCAACCAGTACTTCATTTGTTATGTCGGTTGAATTGACCCTGTCTTTACCTGTCAACAGTTTTTTTGTATGGCAACACAGAATAAGTAAACAATGCAATTTTCGAGTTGGTAAAGAAAAAGTTACTTGAGAAAATATTTGTATGGAAAATTAGCGAATAAACTTCTGTACGGTGGCTAGCACATCAAGTTACCACAATATGTCAAAATTTTTGTTGATTTTGAACTTAATCGTCAACATTTTAAGGTTTAAAATCATTTGGAGAAATTTGACAGTTTTGTATAACCTGATGTGCTGGCGGCTGTACAAGAATTTATTTATTTACTACTACTATCAGTACTTATTATGGTGTTGATTATTTAATGATTTAGAGTACCGTTGTCTACTGTTTGTAGATTTGTGGAAATAATCAAAGATCTTTCTTCTGTGTTGCCATCTTAAGCAGATCATCATTATTTTGATATAGAATTAACGGTTTGTTTGTGTTTACAGCACGAGCCACCTCTATAACGACGACAAGGACGGTTCGGACCACAAACATGACCAGAGCAAGTGAGTATAATCTTTTTTTTTTATTGGGTTCGTTTTTTTTTATTTACATTCCGTTCTTTGCTTTCCGTAAGAACTTACTACAAAGTTTTGGACAATTTAAAAAAAGGGATGAATGAAATCAGTACTCGTTCTCAAGTTATGGCGACAGCAAGGAAAATAGGAATACGAACTCGATTTTAACTCAGTGAATCTCAGTATATAAGTTTTTTGAATGAACACTATACATTGCAGCTGTCATTCCGATGTTTGTTAATTTATTCCATTGAGATAAAGTTTAGTTGCACACACAGATTCCTACGCAGATTAAAGAGTCAGGTATACAGGCAGCTACCGAACATCTGTCTTGATGTAGATTTTGTTATAAATAATTATATGCCAAAGCGTATCATATGAAGGCTGCCAACTAAACCAACAATTTGACACGCATTACGTTATTTAGGTATTATACAAACTTTGTCAAAACACATATGTAGTTAGCTGCCTGTATACCTCACTCACCTCACTTTTGTTGACTGTACACTTGATACCTCTCTTGCGTCAGAGGTAAAAAAGACTGCTGAGTAGCCACCTCCTTACTAAAGTATTGTTCTCTTACCTCCCAGTGCATCGGACGACGCTGGTGTATCTGAGTGGCCGGAGGTGTTCCTGACCCCGGAGCAGCTCGGGGAGGAGGCCGTGCGCCTGGGGCTGGGCGCCGCCGAGCCTGATACCTGGGCCGCAGGGGCGCCTAAGGGACTCGCCAAGTATGTACCATCAGAATCAAATACGTCCTTTAGATTTAAATACTATATCTTCCGTATTCCGGAGCGGTGGTGACCTAGTGGTACCAGGTACAGGAGTTGTAAGTTCGAACCCAGACAGGCGCTTTACTTTGTGTAAATTATTTCATCACCACTGTTCCAAAACGGTGGAGGAAAACATCGTGAGGAAACCAGCTTGTCCTGGAACCGAAAAATCGTAGACCAACCCGCACTGGGCCCGCGTAGCGAATTACGGCCCACTCTCGACCCTCTCACCGAGATGAGGCCTGTGTGGTAGAAGTGGGAACATTATAGGCGGATTATGCTATTGTATTCTCATAAAGTCAGAAAAGGCCACTTACATGAGAATCTTAAGTAACATTATGTATTTTATATTTTTACTAGCAATGAGCTTGAACTCGATCGCAACACCATCTTCCGGGTCCAATTATGTTATTTATTATCGGTTCTCCGATCGACTTGATTAAACCATTACCACTTCAGCTTAGAAATGCTATCCTAAAAATTTTACACGAAGTAAGCTTAATTAAATGACCATAATTAAAAAGTAATTTGTTTTCAGATCACTTGGCGACAGGGAGACGAAACGACAAGAACACATTTATGAGTTGATATTGACTGAGAAACATCATTGTTTAACAATCAGACTAATGCAGAAGGTAATAAAATTCAACACATGTCTTTATTATATGAATAAACATTAAACTGATTTAACATGTTGCACGTATTACATAAAAGGAAGCAGGGAGGCCATGACCTACGAATAAATAATACTCAGGAAGCGTAACTCAGAACAAATTCCGCTCAAAAAGTGGACCTACTTCAAACCAAATGACGACGATTCAAAATTCGAATCACTTGCGATGTTTCAAATAGACATGCCTGGTAATTGGTTTAAATTCAGAGAGAAAACAGGGATTGGTTCGCCCGCGTGCTGTAATGTCTGTTATGACATCTGAGTCAAAATGGTGTGGACGATATTATGCAATAAGTAGATCGGACCAAGTCAATAATAAAACAATATTATAATTATATTAAATATTTTATAACTTCATCTATTGTTGGAGCGTTGAAATAATGTTAGTGTATTCAATTGGGTCGTTTATTTGCTCTGATCATAACCTTGGCAATAGGTCACCAGGTTCCTTTAAGGTTTCTGTTGACCTGGTATGTGCATATTTGTACAAACTGGTACTGCAGTTTTGTGTAACATGGTATATCCCTTTAATGATTTGTAAAAATATTTTTCATCAAAATGCATGGAGCATACTCTGGTAGTTTTCACAGGCATCCAGTCATAATCTCGTCTTTCTAATTGATCTGCAGCTATCCACTTATTTTGCCGAATGGGATCGGCAGTGAAACTAAAAAAAAAAACAAAATACATTAGTCTTATAAAAATATCAAAATTTTACCGATTTACTTTTCAATATTTCATCGAGAAAAAATACTTTCTAAATTAGGTAAAAAATTGACTGACTTCATTTTGCATAATATTGACCATGTCGTTTTGATAACGTATTTGAACAACTTTGAATATATTTATAATTAAGCTACTACTTACAAGTGAAAAGTGATCTCTGGATATTTTAATCTTGTATGTCTCCTGCACCACTTCACAACACATGATGGCATCATGATTCACGATGATATTAAGCTAAAACCTTTGACATATGCTCGCTTGCAAGGAAAATGTCCGACTGATGGCGCGCTGGACACAATTTTGAAGCCCCGCCTACTTGGACACAACTTTTGTTGGGTTATTTTCTTAACGCAGTTACATTTCCTGAGTATTATTTATTCGTAGGCCATGACAGATATTTTTATTTTCGTTACGTCACTTTATTATGTTGGCAATAGATGGCGCCACGTATAACATTATAAAGATAAAGATAATATCTATCATTGTGTATCATTTTGACCCGAAGGTTGACTGGTAGAGAATGCCTTACGGCATTAAGTCCTTATGTACCAATGTGCATAAATGTATAAATAATATAACAGTTTTTAACAGTATCTGTCGTTGTAGATGTTCGCGGAGGGCATGGTCCGCGGCGCCGGAGTATCCCCAGCGCAGGTGGCGCGCATGTTCCCGCGCGTGGACGAGCTGTGGGCGCTGCACGCCGCCCTGCTGGCCCGCCTGCGCACAAGGCAGGTGGCCAGCCCTGCCATACCCACCATCGCCGACATACTCTGCGATACCTTCGCGCCTCCCGCTCATCACAAACTGAAGGCGGCTTACGGTAATTCATCCTGATTTGCTCAAAATTCGTTAACATATTTTGTACGGTATCGCATGAGTTGATAGATATTTCGGGTGCTAAATGATAAGTCCGAGCTGAGATTAACAAAGACTTTATACCGACACTTAATGCTAATGAGAATGATGAGTGCTACAAGTATCGGTTGATCATGCACTAACTCACGTAGATCGCGCGGTTCGCTGGTGCACACGCGTAACCTTCTTGAGCCAAAACTGCTGATGATGATGTGTTTGATAAATATCGAACATGTACAACAGACTGCCTCATTAGTCTAGTGGTCCTAAGCGCGACTGCTACGCTAGAGGTCCTCGGTTCGATCCCCAGGTCGAGCAGTGTTATTGTGATTTTCTATGAAATTCTCAGTACCAGCTCGGAATCTGGATGTGTGCCCGGTAAATGGCAAAAGACTCGTCCCCTATTACATGGGACCTTATTTTACTTAAGTACACCTCTGCCTATCCCTTCGGAGAATACAGACATGATGATATGTATGTATGTATGTATGTATTCATTAACAAATTGGCAGGCTGACCCCCTTTATCGTGGAACCTTAGTATACCGGCGAACTGTGGGTGTACAATTTTTTTTACGGGACAATTCGGGAAACGAGTAGGCGAGCTACCTGATAGTAAGTAGTCATTGCCGCGCATGGGCATCTGCAATACCAAAGGAGTTGCAGATGCGTTGCTGATCCTATTTAAGGAAAAGGAAAGGGACTGAGGGCGGAATGAAACGCAACAGTATGCATACTGCTACTTGACGTCGATATTCTGTGGGAGGGTACATAAAGTACACCTCTGCCTATACCTTCGGGGAATACAAGTGTTGGCAATATAGGCGTGATGGTATATTCAATAACATCAATTACATCCATGAGGAAACATGCCCAAAACCCATTTAACACCTAGGCAACAGTCATAAATTTAAAAAAACGGTACAAATCTCAAATATTAATCTTTTACTTGACAGCAATAATGGATCTTAATATCTTAACGCCAGTTCATATAACGTAACCAATACATTTACTCGCCAGGTGAATTCTGCTCCCGTCATCGTGATGCTGTGGAGGTCTTCAAAGAGTGCTGTACCAGAGAGCCGCGCCTTTCTAGGTTTATTAGAAAGTGCCAACAAAACCCACTACTCAGGAAAAAGGTTGGTACTAATTTTATGAAACTTTTTTGATGTCTAATAACCTTGTATTTGTTAAAACTTTATAGTATGATAACTTTTTAATATTTATGGATAGCCCAGTACTGTAAAATGCTTTCACTACGTATCAATATTACAGTCTTTTTTGCAACAAAACATAATAATTAAATATTAAAATCACTTACAAAGTTTGGTCTTAACTCAGCCTTGTATCTCTATTCAGCCCATTCTACTTGATACCTAGTTATTATATGGGATACCAAAGAATCTAATGATTATATTTGTTTAGCATACTGGCTGAGCGATCGGCTTTTGCGACACGGGTTGTGGGTTTGATTCCTGCAAGAAACTAGTTTTTGTATGACCTACAACAGTTTTAACGGTCTAAAGTTGGAATTCATCCACCACTCCCTTTAAACGGTGAAGGAAATAATTGTGAGGAAACCATTCCGCATCACGCCAATATGGTGGACTATAATCTAAACCCTTTTACTCTGAGAATAGACAGCCCAGCAGTGGGACAATGAATGTGTTGATGATGAAGATACTTACAACAGTTGTTCCGGCTCTGTTCTGTTTGCCTTGTTTAATTTTTTACAGTAAAGTCACATCCCTAGCTTAATTCATTAAGTTGGCTTTTCTATTTCGTTGCTAATTTGTCAATGTTGCCAGATGCATATTTTATTTAATTTTTTTTTTGTTTTTGTAATACCTGGTACTACTGGCCTATGTCTCAATAATTGTGCGTCGTTTTGGGCGGAAATAAATGCTTTTTCTTTCTTTCTTTCTAATGTTATCATATTACCACAGGGTGTACCAGAATGTGTGTTGTTCGTCGCACAAAGGCTCACAAAGTATCCACTACTACTGGAGCCACTGTTGAAGACTGCTGGAGACGACATCAACGAGCGGGAGCTGTTGCAGAAAGCGTTATGCGGCGTTAAGGTAAATTGAACCATATTGTTTTCTTAATACAGTAGCTAGTTGGTCCAAAAATTGTTATGTGAATGGTCATATTTAGGTATTGTTAGACAACTGAAAAAACCTCGTATATAATACTATTAATTATATTATATAGTATAGTCCTACCGTAACATTCACGACACCGACTGTCTTTGCACCGAATGAGCGGGACATAAATGTATATATAGAATAGTGCCATAAGACGGCGTACAGTGCAGACGTGTTGCAAATGACTTGGCTCAATGTTAAAAATAATTAAAATAATTAAGTAATATAATATTTAACTTATTAGCGCAACTGAAGTGTTAAAGTTAATTGAACTATTTGTGTGTGCCTACGATCCTTTGCTACCAAGGAACTCCGCTTCCAACAAGGTAACCGCTCCTCACCCCCTCGAGGAAAAGAGACGGGCTCATTATTTTTTTACTCATTCGCTCAACTCTGTCACGTGATAGTTGTACCGTAGATCATTATGAATGTGCAACGATCACCTCCTGGAAGTGGCCTGAGTGGTTCAGAACCGAATCTTTTGAGGAGTGAAACACTTTCAGATTTCTCAAATAGTCCTAGTCAAGTTACGCTCCGTTGCAAGCGGAAACTCAACGACGATGACAAGTACATTAGAGAAGAGTTGAGCGAAATTCGAAAACAAATGTCGCAAATGATGACTATGTTTGCAACAATTAACACGAACCAGAAAGAATTTATGGATAAAGTAAGTGGAGATATTTCAACTATTAAAGAAAAAGTGAACGATATTAATATCACGGTGAACAATCTCTCAATAGCACAAAATAAATTGCAAATAGACATTACTGAGATGCAATCTAAAGCTATTAACACGGATAAAAAGATTGAAGTAATACAATCAGAGATTGACTTACTTAAAAAGACCTCCAAATCCTTGTCACCATCTTTACTAGGAGCTAGTACATGTGAAACAATATTAACAGAAGTCAGAGAACGTGAACTAAGGAGCAAAAATATCATAATTGCTGGAATAAAGGAACCGAATTTAACATCCGTAGCCGAAAGAACTTTAACTGACATGGAACAAACTATTAAAATAGTAAAGGAGACTGGCGTTGAGTGCTTACCTATAGTAAAAGCTAGCCGCCTCGGCAAATACAATCCCAACAAAAATCGTCCTCTTAAAGTTTGCTTCAAATCATCAGAAGCAGCTATGTCCATATTACGCAACAAAAATAATTTGGACTGTGACGATATTAAGATATATTCCGACCAGACGCCTCAACAGCAAGCGTTCTTGAAAAATCTTAAAGAGGAATTAAAATTCCAATCCGATAATGGTCGTAAAAACTTAACAATCAAATATGTTAAAGGTATGCCAAAAATAGTAGAAATACCACCAAAAAACTGACTGCTGATAACATACTTAACCAATGCTGTAACGCAAAAGATAGTAATAATATAACTTACCAAATTATCGACAACTACAGCAATATTACCACGAGCAATAAATCTATTAAATTCCCATATGCAAATATACGCAGTATCGTGAAACCGGGCAAGTTGGATGAACTGAAGTGTGTAGTGGAATCGTTCCGTGAAACCTTACATATGATAATACTCACAGAAACATGGATTAAAACCGATGATGAAGCTAAAAGACTCAAAATTCCTGGATACACGCACTACTTCAATTATAGACATAGCTCGAGGGGTGGTGGAGTATCAATTTATCAATTTTTTTTTGCCCATGATAACCTAAAGCACCATCAAATTGAAGAACTTACACTACAGGATAACCACTACCTTTGGGTCCACCTTGAGAAATATTCTCTCGATATTGCTTGTATTTACCGGAAACCAGATACCTCTAATGTTAAAAACTTCCTTGAAACATATATAAAACAATTACATAAGCGGAAACGAGCAATTGTATTTGGAGATTTTAATATTAACCTGTTAAATTCTGACCAAACTACGATGCAATACAAAGAAGAACTGCATAGCAGTGGATATACACTCTTGAACAAAATCCATGGGGACTACTGTACGCGAGAAACGGCTACTACGAAAACTATAATAGACCACCTAGCTACTAATCTCGATAATACTAAGTTTCATCTTACTATAATTGAAACTCCTATGACAGATCATAAACAAATATATTTCGAAATTCAAAACCATCAACCAGAAATGCGTAGAAGAGTAAAATATGAAGCTGTTAACTATGGAAAACTATACAACACTATTGAAGAATTTAAGAACACTAGTGAAAACAATATATACTCTATACTAGAAGATAAATTACAATCAAGCATCACAAAAAGTAAAATCACAAAAACAAAAATATTAAATCCACCTAGACAAGATTGGATAAACAAAACAATTATAAATTTGATAGATAAAAGAAATATATTATGGAATAGGCACAAAAAAAATTTACAGGATGCATCATTACAAAAAGAATTTATTAAAGAAAGGAATAGAGTCGGTAAAGTTATACAACAGACAAAAAGTAATTTCTACTTGAATGCTTTTGATCAATGTAAGGATAACCCAAAAAAAATGTGGAGTCTTATAAACAATCTCTCCAGAAATAAAGTTAAAAACTCATCAGCCCCCAGTAAACTCCTAACACCAACCGGAACTGTAACAAATCAGACTGATATTTGTGAGTGCTTTAATGATTTTTTCTCAAACATTGGGTCAGTTCTGGCTAGTCAAATCCGTAAACAATATCAAAATAATTTAATTTACACTAAAGGAACACAGGTGACTGCAACACTGGCCACTTTTTCACAAATAAAACCATGTACTGCAGAAGAAATCGCCAAAATAATTGACAACCTAAAGGTAAACACTAGCTCTGGCTTAGATGGCATAAGTACCAAATCAATAAAATGTGTTAAAAATTTAATAGTAGACGAACTTACAAATTGCATAAATAAAAATATAGAATATGGAACGTTCCCTGACAGTCTCAAAATTGCCAAAGTTACCCCTATCTATAAATGTGAAAGTAAATTGGAACCAGGAAATTATCGCCCTATTTCGGTCCTACCGGTAATATCGAAAATTTATGAACGGGTTTTATACAACCGCCTCAATGAATACCTCAGTGCACAAAACTTCCTTTATAATAAACAATACGGTTTTAGACCGAAATCCAATACGCTTTCTGCAACAATAGATCTAATAACAAAAATTAAATTAAGCATAGACAAAAAGCAGATAGCAGTAGGCATTTTTATAGATCTGAAGAAAGCCTTTGACACAATTAGTCATAGACTTTTATTAAAAAAACTTAATGACATTGGAGTCACTGGTCGTGCCCACGATATTTTTAAATCATACCTAACAAATCGTCGCCAGGTAGTTAAGATAAATGAAGCCCAAAGTAGCCCTAAAACAGTAAGTTTTGGCATACCACAAGGATCGATTTTGGGGCCGCTGCTATTCCTAATTTATATTAATAATATTCAGGGAATCGGCTTGAAGGGTAATATAACACTATACGCTGATGATACGACCCTATTTTATTTTGGACACTCTGTGGACGCTGTTATATCAGAGGCTCAGAATGATCTACATCTTTTGAATATGTGGTTTCTAAGCAATCTTCTTACTATAAATATATCGAAAACGAACTACATAATATTTGCTGCAAAAAATAAAAAAATATCACAACATTTGCCACTAACCATTAATAACCAACCAATTAATAAAGTTGAGCACGAGAAATACCTTGGACTGATTTTAGATAATCACCTTAACTGGAAGCCACATATCGACAAGATTGGATCCAAAATTTCTTCCCTTGCGGGGGCTCTACGGAGTGTTGTTCGATGTCTACCACTTAAAGTTAGGTACAGTATATATAACACACTTATAAAGCCACACCTGGACTACTTAGTAGAAGTATGGGGCACGGCCGCTAAAACCAATCTAAAATCATTACAAACGGCACAAAATAAGTTAGTAAAGACACTTTTTCACTACGACTACAGTACAGAAACACAACAAATATATAAAGAGACAAAGCTAATGAATATATCACAAACATACATATATAATAGTTGCATATTCATACGAAAAATACTAAATAAAGACATACATACAGAAATAACATTCACAAAAAAACATGAAGTACTCAAAATTGGGCTTAGAAATGCCAATAACATACACCTTTACAAACCCCGCACTAACTATGGCAAAAAAAATGTGATGTACGAAGGTGCCGCATTATACAATAAATTACCAAATAATATAAAAAATGCAAAATCTACGCTCACCTATAAAAAACTTCTAAAGGCATATGTTTTAAATAACGCAAGCGCACTTTGATGCATGCCACTTCCAGCCGTGCATGTTCCGTATGTATGCTTACGCCTTGCTCGAGTAGCTAAACGCTAATATTATTTGCTTACCCACACTTAAATTTATTTTATTTTTTTGTTTACTATTTAAAAAAAAAACTGTAACTCTGTCGCATTTGTACGCTGATCATATATTTATTTATGTTTATGTGTTACTTTCTCATGTAAGTGAATTATAATTATTCTTATGGGAAATAAAGATATCTCAAACCTTATAGAACTTTAGAGATTGAGTGAGATAGCACGTGACGACTTGCTCCCCGGAGGCCGTACTACAACGACAATTGTGATCATTTTGCGATTGGAAGAGAGGAATGCCGCTCTACACTTTCATAGCGCCATCTCTTTTTCAAACGCACTGTCTGGGTTGATCGCGTATCATGTGCTATTGTGTAAAATTTACAACTTATAACAAAAAACATACCTTCACGCCTGTATTCCCCGAAGTATTAGGCAGAGGTATACCAATGCACAACCACAATTCGCCGGTATGTTTAGGTCCCATGTAATAGAGGGCGAGCCTATTAGCCTAGCCGTCCTTAGGACAACTAGACCAAAGAAGCAGTTGACACATTAGCACAATATCACTTTCTTCTTTAATAACCTACTAATATATTTTTTACCAGGAAATTCTAGTAGACGTAGACAATCAAGTGGCCGCTAAGGAGCGCGAAGATCGCAAGCTAGAGATATACCACCGGATCGATGCCAAGTCATTCGCCAACTTCAGAGGACGCAAGTTCAAGAAGAGTGACATACTACAAGGAAATCGCAGTTTGAAGTAAGTTCCACTAGGATTTTCTCATGTATCGCATTTGCAAGTAAATCTTGTGGGCCCAGGATCTATCTACTATCTATCTGCGTCATCATCAACCCATTACATTGTCCCACTGCTGGGCACGGGTCTCCTCTCAATACGAGAGGGATTAGGCTATAGTCCACCACGCTAGCCTACTGCGGGTTGGCAGACTTCACACACCGTCAAGAAAATCTATCAGGCATGCAGGGTTCCTCACGATGTTTTCCTTCACCGTTTAAGCGCGTGATAATTAATTATTAATACGCACATGACTTCGAAAAGTCAGAGGTGCGTGCCTTGGATTCGAACTCGAGACCTTTGACTTGGCAGTCCAATGCTCATATCACTAGGCTATCACTGCACTCTATCTGCGTATGTATACGGGGAATACTTGGACTGATAAGGGCCAATGCGACGGGGTTGAGCGCGAAATTAGAATTGACTGGTTTTACGCAAATTTTTCAGCTATAACACACTCTAGGTATATGGCAGTAGAAATTGCGACATCATCAATAACTTATTCACAACTGAGTACAAAAACTTACATACCATCACGCCTGTATTCCCCGAAGGGTTAGGCAGAGGTGTACTAATGTACACCCACATTTCGCCGGTATGTTTAGGTCCCATGTAATAGGGGGCGAGCCTATTGCCATTAACCGGGCACGAATCCAGACTCCGAGCTGCTACTGGGAATTTCATAGAAAACTCCAATAACACTTTGCTCGACCTGGGGACCGAACCCAGGACCTCAAGCGTAGCAGTCGCAATTAGGACCACTAGGCTAATGAGGCAGTCTATAGTCTACTATATAAAAATAAGTCGGGTTTTCCTTCCTGACGCTATAACTCTAGAACGCACGAACCGATTTCCACGGTTTTGCATTCGTTGGAAAGGTCTCGGGCTCCGTGAGGTTTGTAGCAAAAAAAAGTCCGAAAAAAAAACACGGGCGAAGCCGTGGGCGGAAAGCTAGTTGTTATCTAAAATCGTTATCTTAGGTTAGCCTAACCCCTCTCACTTAAAGAGGAGACAATGGCCCAGTAGTGGGATAGTAAACAGGTTGATTGGTCTAATCTATGCTTTTATACTTCACTATCACTACATGGTATAAAACAAAGTCGCTCCCCCCGTCTGTCTGTCCCTATGTATGCTTAGATCTCTAAAACAACGGATTTCATGCGGTTTTTTAATAGTAAGAGTGATTCAAGAGGAAGGTTTATATGTATAACTAGCTGTCCCGGCAGACCTTGTTCTGCCCTATTTCTCTAAAACAAAATGACAACCAAGAAAATGCTACGAACCCAGGAAGTAATGATGACACGTATATTAGAAATAGAAATGACATGCAACCTCGAATCAACTTGAAGGCATGCCAAAGATAATCCTAACGCGCCTTTGTTTTGTTCTGGTTGAAGTCAAATGATTGACACCTAGGGACAGAGTGGTTTGTATGGGATAAGAAAATTATTTGTTTTTTCGATTTTCCTCGTATTTTTACGTTTTTTCTCTCCATAACAACCTTCCTCAGACTTCATCAAACACAATAAAAAAGAAATCAGCCAAATCGGTTCAGCCGTTCTCGAGTTTGCGCTTAGCAACACATTTAGTGATTCATTTTTATTATATAGATTCATACATATTATAGTACAGAAAAGCTGAGAAACCACGCAGGCAAAGCCGTGGGCGGAAAGCTAGTATATAATAAAGCGGAAGAGTTTGATTAAACGCGCTAATTTCTGGAACTACGAATCGGACATGTTGTTTTTTGTAAGTAAATGATAGCCTTATTCTTGAGGAAGGATATAGTCTATCAAGCATCATCCTCCGCGGGGGCACAACTAGTTTTATAATAAATGGAGTATATCTGGACCCGACTGAAGTTCTGGTGTTAAAATTTCCCGCTCATCATCAGGTTCGAAGGCGTGGCGACTCTGATGCAGGGACGCAGCAAGATGCAGACGCTCCTTGTGATAGTACTCTCAGACGTGCTATTCTTTCTACACGACAACAATAACAAATACACATTCTTCACGCCTGACAACAAGGTAAATATAGTTTAAGCAGGAATGGCGAACCTTTTTCGATCTACGTCCCATTTTTTGTATAAAAATGTTAGACCATCTTCAGTTCAGAAAAAAACACTAACAATTTTCGTACGAATTCTACGTATAATTTTAGTCGCGCAATCTGTATTATCGTCTTTCCAATTCACTTTACAGGCGAAAAATATTGGTCGGTCGGTATCTAAATTCCTGTCCCGTGTCCAAAATATTTTGTCATGTGCCAACAATGGCACACGTATCAACAATGGCACACGTGCCATTAGTTGGCCCCAGTGCTGGCCAACTAAACTTTAATTGAAATAAAACATTTGACTTTCACACATAGTAGGTGGCCAGTGGTAACAGCCGTGACTTATGCGTTGTAGGTCGTAGCTTCGAACCCAGACAGGCGTTTTACTTTGTGTAAACGTGCACTACTATTATTATTTTCGTATTGTCAGACTGGCGTGGTGTCGCTAGTGAAGCTGTTGGTCCGCGAGAAGGCGGGTGCGGAGGGCCGCGGCCTGTACCTCATCTGTAGCGGGCCCACCGAGCCCGAGATGTTCGAGCTCAGGGTGCACCGCCCCAAGGACATACACACCTGGATACAGGCCATCAGGTAACCCACCACGAATGTAGAGTATATCCTCGAGCTTTTTTTTACGGGATAACTCGGCAAACTACCAGGCGAGCTGCCTGATGGTAAGTAGTCATCGCCGCCCATGGACATCTGCAAAACCAAAGGAGTTGCAGATGCGTTGCCGAGCCTATTTAAGGAAAAGGGTGGGGAAGGAGGAAGGGGACTGAGGGTGAAATTGGGCCGTCGGCGCTCGGCAATGACTAATGCGTGCCTTGAGCTGGGACGCTATGGCTCCTCCTTTAAAAGGCCATTTCCCTGCATTATTGCTGTCAAATACTGCTAAAAAAATCTGGCCTCTAGAGACCATGATTCCGAGTTTGTTTCAGTATTTCTTCTCAGAGATCATTAGTTTGGAATACCGGCGTCATCTAGTTAAACATTTTTAAACATATTTTCTTGTGTCGTGTTTTTATACTCCATCTGTGCCTGCCACATTTTGCCACAAATTATTATTATTATTGAGCCATTACTGGGAAAAGCCTATCCCAATTTCTTCCAGGTACTCTTTTACTACGCCACCTTTAACTAGCCCTATCAGTACGTATCCAAATCATCCCCCTACTTCTTTCTAGGCCAGCTTCGATGGACAATTGACTATGCGGCCTTATGAACAAAAGAGAAAAAGAAAGTTGTCTTTGTCACTTCCCCATACCATTAATTATTATTTTTGTGGTTAGGGCGGTAGTTCAGAGCTGTCCAGATGAAGTGGAAGAGTCTGAAGTAGGAGCGCCGGTGCCCTCCGCCGAGGACCGACAGCGGCAGCTTGATGCGAGGCATGAGAATATAAGACTGATTACTGGTATGTTTAACATTATGTTTTATTTCTATAGAGGTAGGGCTCAAATTCGATAAACTTTGGTATAATTTTCACATACGTTATACAAGTTTAAACACCAGTCTCCTACAGTTTGTTAGAAATAACTGAATTTGTCTAAAGTTCGACGTTCCGAACTGCCGCACAGGTGAAATCTCTTATTTTTTTAAATTAGCCTGTATTGTCCCACTCCTGAAAGGCCTCTCCCCATTTCTTCCACTTCTCTCGGTGTTGTGCTACTTCTTTCCAATTCTCAAGAAAGACGTTTTCGGTTAACCGTATCAGGGCTCCAGTTCTGTGCAATAGAAGCCCACAGTTTATCCGGCATGCGGCAGACATGGCCTGCCCAGTCCCATTTAAGCTTCGCGGCCTTTTGAGCTACGTCGGTAATTTGAGTTTTGGAGCGCAGTACAGAGTTCCGAACTCGATCTATTAATTTTACACCAAGTATACTGCGCTCCATAGCCCGTTGGCAAACCTTGAGTTTGGACTTCTGAATCTTAGTCAAAGACCAGATCTGTGCACCACAGAATGGGAAGAATACACACTCTTAATTATGTGTTATAAAAATCGATAAAGAAATCACATAATTGAAATATATACGACCCCAATTGTCTTTACAATGACTCTTTCTATTATTATTTACCACTGCTAAACCACTTGCATACAACTTCAGAAAAGCACAGTTATTTCGAACGAACTGAACAATACTTATACGTATCGAAAGTTACCATGAAATCTTTGTCATGTATTGTGGCAAGACTGAAGTTATTGAAGCTGCGATCTTATCTATATTTACAAGGCTATATTTATGTTTTGCTTTTCGTGATAAGAATAGCTTTAGTTTATAATGCAATGGATTCCTCGTGGCGATACCTCAAATTGGTTTGTAAATTATGTTTTTCAAAATTATTCGCGTACTTTAGCCGTAGCTTGTAAAGAATAATAGAAGTTGATAAACAACTAAGTGTCAGCGTAAATCACGCAGTGTGCTATTTTTCATCTATTAATTCAATATAGTCCATAACAAATAGTATAATAGTGTTGCAAATAGGATAGAAAAAACGGTTGGATTTTGGCAAAGTTGGAAAATACTCGGTTCTCTGCCTTATTTACGCTGACCTCAAGGGTCAAGTTACATTGTCGCTATGAAGAAACGCGATGCATAATAACACATCGCGATCTATAAGTAGTTAAGCAAAGCTTTTAGACGGCAGTAGATTATGGAGAAGTTAATAGATTTCATATTCGGTTGCTTGTTACTTTCTCCTGTCAGCGTGAATTGAAGGTTTAATTACTTATGATTATGAGTAAAGCGTGTTTAATTGAAATCCAAGAGGCTAATTATTGTCATAAACAACGGGAAGGTGAATTTGGTTAATCTTATAGGTATTTTCATTACTAATTCCCTATCTCATATCTTCACGTCTGTATCCTTAGATAAAGACAGCGTGGTGCGTTACAATCGAACATTGAAGTAATAAATATGTAATAATATATCTCCTTTTCCCGTCAGTAAAACCTATCATTTCGCCTGTACGCCTGGAAAAGTAGTCCGTAGGACAGAATCACGGCTATACCTAACACAAATTTAGGAAGGGGAGATTCCAAGATCTTTTATAGGGTACTGACTGCGGTTTGATTTAAATATTAAAAATAATTTGGATACTGAAAAAATAATTGAGATCGCAAAGATCGCAAAGTTCGATATCATAACGTGCTATAGTACGCTCTCTTTCTAGCATAAAATTGAAATACTTATAACTGCCTTATTTCGGAACACACATTAATTTTGTTTTAATAATATAGCCTAATGGATCTTAAATAGCCTGACTTTATAATCGTGAACGGCAATGTATATAAATTTTGTTATTGAACAGATGAGACACCGTGGTGGCATATAGAAGGTGATACTATATATATGTGTTATGTTTGTTTGCATGACGGCATGTTACTTGAAACAGTGTTATAAAAGCCAGTACTAGGCGGTAGCCTTGAAAATCAAAAAAGATCTTTTAAAAGTCTTTGTTTTCCACATACAATTCTAAGGCTACCGTTTAGGAAGGTCGGACTGTCTATCTTTTCCAAACTGAAAAAATAATTCCATTAATCGTTATCCTCCATTCATAATATAAAAAAATGTATACATTATTAATTTCCACTTATATAGCCTTAATGTATTTATTTCTTCCTTATTTTAAAAGTGGACACGTTTTAATTTTGATTTGGTTTCTTTTAAAATAATAATTATTATATCCGACTCACTACCTTGTGTTTATTTTCTGTGTAGCAGTTTGTAAATATTTAATCCAGAGAATTTAGAGTGCTTATATTGGAAACTAGATTTGAATATAAAAGTACAAAAACTACAAGAATAAAAGTTTTATTTATGGCATGAAAGTTTCTATACGATCGGCTCGACCTAGTGTGGAGACCACTGCCCAAGAATTTAATCGAATCAATTGTAAAACATCTAAAAGAACAATGTCTTCTGCTAATAAAAGATGAATAAAATGTCGTTTTCAGTATAAGTACTCCTTTAAAACTTTAATCGTCGTATTAAAATATTGTACAATCGTTAACAAAATTCAAGCACTATACACTGCCGGTTTTGTTCGCACAGAGGCGCTAAGAGCTAAAGACAGGGAGCACGCGACGTTGCTGGAGGAGAAAATGGCGCTACACGTGAAGATGGTGGGGATCACAGACGAGACGTGGCTCACATTGCCACACTCAGGTCAGTTGCGTTAGTATCGATACCAATTTTTAATCTATCTTTATATTTTTGTAATTACTACCCTATTTTCTATACGGAGGCATACATTGCTTCGTCTGTCTTAAATAAAGTTCCCGAAGGGATCCATATGGATCGAATTATTTGTAAAATTTATAACAAACTACATTATAAGATTGTATATTCACAGTTTTTATAAAGAAGTAAAGGAGCTTAAGGACGCTATCACATTTTGAACTTGCTCAAGTTTAGGTATCTTATTTGCAACACAACAACATTACGCGCACGCACACATTGAAACCGCTGTCCGGACGATTTTATACGTAACTTAACTAATCTTGATACTTGAAGGTATTATTTTTTAATTTATTTTACTGTTGTTAATTGAGTCAAATTAGTAATAAGTTTGCAATCGATTTTGGTAACCATGTAAACATGATTATCCCTGGTAGGTACCATCTGCGTGATAATCATGTTTTCAGTTATTTTTATAGTTTATCAATACTCATTACGTACATAATGTAGGTACCCGAAATAAATGGATTAATTACCATATTCATACGAAACTAACGACCATTTTGCTATTACAAGGAAAACCTACGATCCCCATTTTGAAAAGATGTAACTACTTATCTGCTGACAATTGTTGGATCAATATATTTTCAAATATTAGCCTGGGAGTTTAGACCTAGCATACTTTCGTTTTGATATTTAAAAATGATCATTCCCTTATGGAAACTGTAAGTATATTATTTACTGAGATCAGTATTTTTGATAAAAAATAAAACAAAAGTAGGTAGTAAACAGTATAATGTATTCTAAATAGGCAGGATAAAAGTCGCAAAATGTATACAGTTTGTTCGAAATAAGTAAGCCGATCGGAAGTTAGCCGTTCCGAAGTAACGCGGTGATAAAATCGTTTAATTAGGTGTTTTAATACATAAATATCGAAATTAGTAAACACAATAATTAGAAACGTGAAGCTTATACGACACTAATTATCTTTACACCGAATCTTTCTATGAAAATTTACCACTTCTAAACCACTCGCAGACAACTTCCGATCGGCTTACTTATTTCGAACAAACTGTACAGTACTGTACCGAAATGAAATGATATTTATTTCGGTAAATAGATCTTTTAAATACACTTTTACAAGTCAATTTTTTTTTAAAGTAGGTGTCGCCGATATTTTCTTCCCTACGACTAGAGATGTGACTTTACGGTAAAAATATCGATTATTTGAAAATCGATTTTTATTTCTCTCAAAAAATCTATTATATAAAAATTGATTTTTCATAAGATAATAATCGATTTAAAAAATCGTTTTTTTAATAAGATTAACAAATAATCGTTTTTTTATAAATAATAATCGTTTTTTTAATAATACCGACGACGTCTGAGAAGAAATGTCGAAACAAACTCAGAGAACCATGGTCTTTTTTAAAGTCCAGACAATAGTAACATCATAGATATGTGAATTTTACAATTTAGGGCAAAATCAGAACAGGCCTTTTGAAGAAAGAGCCATAGCAGCTTTGAGTTGATCTGTCCTAACAGACGGCAAAGAAGTTTTTGCAAAGAAGTTCAAAATTAAAATGAAGGCCAGCCTTTTTTCTACCGAACTCAAAAAAGGAGAAGGTTCTCAATTCGTCTGTGTTTTTTTTCTTTTTTATGTTTGTTACGCTATATCTCCATGAACTATTCCTGCTCCTGGAAACGAAAAGGCAACATTAGTAGGTAGGTACCCAAGGAAAATCAAATAAACTTACAAGTGAAATATCATTTTGGTCATCATCACCTACGGAGAGATCTAAGCTGCACTCCCCACTCCATAAAAAAACCTACTATATTTTCTAATATACGGTATGGCATAACAAAACTCCAGAGTAGATTTCTGACTACTAACAAAGTCTCATTACTTTTTTTTATTGCTACGTGTGCAGTTTTTTTGCTCTTTGTCCAAATTTCCGAAGTCACATCTATAATAACAAATATCAATATTTTAGCAATGCCAATGCACAACAAAAAAAAGCACATTTGGTGTCAAAAGTTACAGCCATGCGCCTGTTTGATTTACAAACGCCAGCACATCAGGATATACAAAACTGTCAAATTTTTCCAAATTATTTTAAATTATTTTAACGTTGGTGATTAAGTTCACTATCGAGTGAAAAAAATTGACAGTTTGTGGTAACCTGATGTGCTGGCGACCGTACCAACTAAGTCGATTTATCACAAAAACATTACATCTGTCATCTTGAATCAAAAATTGGATGGTATATTCATAAACATCACCTCCACAATCAATAAAAATATAGATTTTTTATAAAAAAAATAAACCCGCCATTTTGAATTAAAACATAAATAACGTACACACGGCTACAGGTCAACCTATACAAAACCAGTTTAAGCTGATCTCGCACTGTATAGGCTTTCTATACAATAAGAGGCCAGCGTACACTGGTTTTGTATAGCTTCATGTGTAGCCGTGCGTACTCGTAATCACCACCCCCAAAAATACCAAAATCGCCTATTAGTATATACGGTATCGCATGTCTCAAAAATTTTTACGCCATTTTTTTTGTACTATTGATAATAATATCATTATTTATCCGTAATCTACATCCATTAATTAGTCTAGTGCCTAATTAGTCTAGTGGTCCGAAGCGCGACTGCTACGCTAGAGGTCCTGGGTTCGATCCCCGGGTCGAGCAAAGTATTATTGGGTTTTTCTATGAAATTCCCAGTAGCAGCTTGGAGTCTGGATTTGTGCCGGGTTAATGGCAATAGGCTCGCCCCCTATTACATGGGACCAAAACATACCGGCGAAATGTGGCGGCGAAATGTGTACATTGGTACACCTCTGCCTTACCTTTCGGGGAACACAGGCGTGATGGTATGTACATCTATCATACAAAAAATTACAACAATGTATTTATTTCTAAAACAAATTTCAATACTTGTACTTACTTTTATTTCGGACCGAAAAAGTATCAACATTTTCGAGACCGAGTCCAACCAGAGTATACAACAGGGCACTCACCTTTTACGTAATATTTTTTTCGACAGCATGCGATACACCCGTGCTTCCGCGAGCGCGTTTGAGCGCGGAATGACGAACGGCGAGTAGAAATTGTATGGAGAAATTTGGCAGTGTTTCATATTTTCCTCATAAATTAAAAAGTTATTCATTTGGCTACAAAATTTTTAGCCATTCGTATAGAGGACTATATAAGCAACATTTTTCTATAATTTTTATGTTTAAATTTGCAGTGGATTTAGCTATACTGGTACTTATTCAGACCCCATTTTTTTCATTTTTTTGCGATTAGTGTGATGGTGAAATCGTATTTATGTGAAAATGTTGTATAGGGTTATACAATTTTTATGGAATCATTGTGGAGATGAATATATTATCTTTAATTTGAAACCAAGATATCCTCGGAGTTGTGCTCCTAATTCGTTAAAATGGTACCGGAAAAGCACTGATATTTGTAGAAAAATGTGATAGCGTCCTTAAAAAACCTTTTAGAAGAATTTGAAACGTTATTGCTTTTTACAGGTTGATTTTACGTAGCAAAATCGTATAAGATAATCTATGGAAATTCTTTCAAAATAACAGCTGTTAAGTTCTTTGCTGGTACAAAAAATCTGTTTTCGTTTTCGGATCTAGATACTGAAAATAACCTCAGGCTATCAGAGAGCTGTCACAGTTATGGCGAATATTACGAATGCCATGGCCGTGACTATGGACAAAAGAAGACAACAACGGTTTTTTTTAAAGACACAAGTTTTCTCGTAATTTATCCTCAGTGTAACATAAGGAAGATAAAACTTTATAGTCATCTGACAACCAAAATATTGTTTTAATACTGATTATTTTGAACAATTTCTACTGTGTGACCAACCCTAATATTGCGAAAGCGATTTTGTCGAAGAACTCTTTTCTATGAAATTGCAGACTTTTTTTCGCGATTTCACGGTTAGTCCTAAACTAAAAATTGTTCATAATGATGAATATGACGACTCAAAAGTCACGGTGTATTTATACAAAGTTACAAACACAGGTAGCAGCACAGCGTTCCCGGGGCTGGTGTTCCCGGACTACGTGCGTCTGGCGGCGCCCTCTGCTGATAAGTATGCGCACTGGCAAGACGTCTGCAAAGTTGTTTCGGTACGTCATCATACTAATATAATAAAATGGCTGATGTCTTTATATACGAGACATTTTAGAAAAAAAAATTGAGTCCACCTTATAAGAGCATTAGAAGTCAAAAAAATTGTAACGTGACATACATACCATCACGCCTGCATTCCCCGAAGGGCTAAAGGCAGAGGTGTACCCAATGTACACCCACAGTTCGCCGGTATGTTTAGGTCCCATGTAATAGGGGGCGATCCTATTGCCATTCACCGGGCACAAATCCAGACTCCGAGTAGCTACTGAGAATTTAATAGAAAAACCCAATAACACTTTGCTCGACCTGGGGATCGAACCCAAGACCTCTAGCGTAGCAGTCGCGATTGGGACCACTAGACTTACGAGGCAGTCAAAACAATTGTCTTTAGAATTATTGTTTGTCGGTCAGTAAGTTTGTACGTGCATAACGAAAAACCTCGCATGTAATTGGATGCGGTTTTTACTGTATTTTTGGAGGTCTAACTTGACTGTTGCTTAAATCTGGTTTATGCTTAATCTTGATAGGCTGTCTTGAAGCCGAATTGTAGTAAGTAGGTAAATCCTTTTGGGACGCGAGTGAGCGGGCAAGACCTAGTCATAATATATTATTTTTTATTTGAAAAGTTCATCTACAACTACTTATAACAACATTATCAACGGATTTAAGGTCCCACTTATGGGTACGGGTCACTTCACAGGTTGAAACTCTTACCCCGCGTTTCCAGTGACGACAAAACATGTTGTAAACATCTACCTATCCCACACACTCTTTGAGAGTTAGATAAGTATTTGCAACATTTTTAGTCGTCATTGGAAACGCGGGGCTAAAACAACGATTACGACTAAACTTATGAACTTTAAAAGCGATTAAGATTCTCGTGAGTTTGTTTTGACATTTCTTCTCAGAGCTGATCGGTTAGAGAATATCGAAAAATCGTCGTTAAAACATCTATCTATAGAATTAAATTTCATTTATCCTTATGCTAGGACGCGCTAGAAGCCAGTAGTACTCCATGGCAGTGCGGCGGCGCCCTGGGGCGAAGCACCAGCTCGGCGGGGGAGCGCCACTCCGTCGCATACGAGAGCCCCGCGCTTCCACGCCGAGCTGATACCTTCGCTGGCTTCGACGCTAACAGACATAGAGGTATGAGTATCTCTTGTATTTTTAGGCATTTTCCATGCAAAGATTACTAAGTTATTTTAGTGAAGGACATATACGACCGCGGTCAGGATTCTAGAAGCATATTTTCAACAGATGTCACTAACGTCACCTCAAAGACGTAAATAAAAAATGTGAAGGCAAGTTTCGACTAGGCGGGTGGGACTCGCGGTGGTTTAGCGGTCATAGCGTCTGGTGTACTTAACAAGAAGATGCAGGTTAGAATCCTGCCCGCGGTCGTATTTTTCCTTCACTAAATAACTTAATAGAGGTATGAAGTTCTAAGATTCCTCGTTAAAATGGATATTTGTTCTTTCTTACCAGTGCTGTCCCAAAGGTTCTTTACAAATGCCTCTGGGGCGAGGTTATACTATCTTTCTCTCATAGTGCCTCTCCGACTAGCGAAGGTTGGCAGTCAATTTTACATATTCAATTCTATCTCTAGCGAGGCGAAACAATTCGGCAGCTCTCGCTATGCCCGTTCATTCCCTGATTTTACGTAGCCATGACTTCTTCCTCCGACCGACACGTTTTTTGCCTGCGATTTTTCTCATCATATGTAATAAGTTGCTGCAACTTTTATTGCATACCCTAAGTAGGCAACTTTTCTGTTGGATGGGTTTTCGAAAAAGCACGTCTCTATTTTACTCTTCGGAGAATTTCCTTATCCGTGACCTTTTGAGTCCAGCACATTGTAAGCATATAATGCAGTCTATGTGCCGACATTTCAAAGGCTTCTATACGTTCCCTGAGGTCTTATTGATTCGTCCAATCCGTATAGAAGGACGGGCCATATGTAACACTGGAGCATTCTTATGCGCAAATGGTTAAACTATGAATTATTGCTTTGGTCTTTAATCAGGTGTAACCCTCCGAATGTCAACGGACACGCCAACAGAAGGTGGTGAGGCAGAAGCGGACGCGAAGCAACCCGAAGCGGCCGACCGGCCCGAACTAAACGGAGAAGCAGCACTCAAGCTACAGCATGCGATATACACGCTGACTTGTATCGTCTGGCAGCAGCTTACAACAATACACAGGTAAGAGAAATCTGTGAACCAAGATGAACCCAGCCAAAAACAGTTTCTATTTATACAGGGTGGAAGGGACATCGACGCGCAAACGTCATGAGGTTATACGAATGCCTTACATAAAATCGCGGAATTAATTGACCTCGGTAATGATTGGTTACATAAATTCAACGCTCCGCGATGGACGTCAGCGTGCGCGCTCTCTCCTTACCTACATGAGCTCTTTACATGGGTCATGTCATAATGATCAGGTTATGATGTCACTATACAGGCTGACAGCAAGTTAAAATGACCACTTTTGGTACCTGCTAAAAGTGGTCATTTTGGCTTGCCTGATTTACTGTGGTCTGTTGCAGTCTGGAGGCGCAAGTGAGTGCGTGGCGGTGGCAGGGCGGAGGGTCAGCTCGGACGCCCGACTGGTCCGACGCCCAGCTGGAGGAGCTGCGACATGCGCAGGCGCGCCTCACGCGAGACCGCGCCGCCTTCGACGCGCAGCGAGCCGCCGACCACGCCGCGCTCGCCGCAGGTAAGCGACCACACCCACTGGTCCGACGCCCAGCTGGAGGAGCTGCGACATGCGCAGGCGCGCCTCACGCGAGACCGCGCCGCCTTCGACGCGCAGCGAGCCGCCGACCACGCCGCGCTCGCCGCAGGTAAGCGACCACACCCACTGGTCCGACGCCCAGCTGGAGGAGCTGCGACATGCGCAGGCGCGCCTCACGCGAGACCGCGCCGCCTTCGACGCGCAGCGAGCCGCCGACCACGCCGCGCTCGCCGCAGGTAAGCGACCACACCCACTGGTCCGACGCCCAGCTGGAGGAGCTGCGACATGCGCAGGCGCGCCTCACGCGAGACCGCGCCGCCTTCGACGCGCAGCGAGCCGCCGACCACGCCGCGCTCGCCGCAGGTAAGCGACCACACCCACTGGTCCGACGTCAGCTGGAGGAGCTGCGACATGCGCAGGCGCAAACTGTGATATTGTGTGGTCATATCGGCAGTATGTTAGATCATATGAAAAAAGTACGAAATCGGTTCACAGTCCGCGAAGATAACGCGATAGCGTAACATGCATAGGTAAATTTAATCACTCATTTTTTCTGATATCGTTTGTAACTGAGATTTTAAGCTTATCTTGAACGAGAACTTAACTAACTCTTAACCACCAAAATTCCCTGTACCTAATAACATTTTGTTACATGTTACTGTAATCCGTTGCAGAACGCCAGCAGTTGCAGGCAGCTAGACAAGAGCTAGCCGAACAACAGAAGGACGTGGAGCAGCAACGCGAGAGGCTCTTCAGGCGATTGGAGCGGTTGCAGCAACACGGTACATAGACTCCATATTTTATTTCCACCAATAGTTCTATAATCGAAACCGATTAATTACAGCCATTTTTTTGTGTAATCACACATGGTTGTGTTATAAAAACACATGGTTATAATTATTATGATCAATTTTAATAATGTAGTATGGGTATTTTAGCTATCTTAGGTAATGTAAACAATTTTTTAAGTTTATTTAAAATAACTATGCGTGTCTGCAAGTGGGTTTGCAGTGGCCAATTTTAATAGTTTCGTTATTTATCTACTATATAAAAATAAGTCGGGTTTTCCTTCCTGACGCTATAACTCCAGAACGCACAAACCGATTTTCACGGTTTTGCATTCGTTGGAAAGGTCTCGGGCTCCGTGAGGTTTATAGCAAAAAAAGTCTGAAAAAAAACACGGGCCGTGGAAGCCGTGGGTGGAAAGCTAGTTTATGTATAAAAACACTTATTAAGCGATTTTACCTGTGTGGCAGTTCGGAACGGCTAACTTGAGATGCGCACAGTTATTTCGAACAAATTATACTGCCTTACATACCATAATAGGGTCTAAATATTTTCGTTGCAGGTGGTTCTCAGGAGGAAATAGCGAGCGTAGGCACGCTGTCACCGGACTCAAGTGTTAGCGATACCACGCGGCGGAAAGAACCCAAGTGGCGAAGTAAGAGTAAGAACTATAGGAGAGCTCTTTTAAAATCCAGTCCATAATACCGCGTTTAATTTATTTTGAAATGGAGTAACGAAAAAGTACTGAAGTTTTTGGAGCTTTTTTCAAATGAACGAATAATATGGGACCCATCGCATAAAGAACTTCATCGCATCATCCACAATCTCCTCTGACGATGACGTCTCTTTAGAATTCTATTTTTTTAACATTTAAGTAATTAATTAAACTTATAAGGTAGAGCGACGACGCTGCGACAATTTCCACGTTATTCATTGCCCAGAGTCGAATTGACCAAATGTATTTTTATGGCATTGAATAATGATCGTGTTGGTCTAAGACGATCGTTATGGTAGTCAGAGTCCCAAAAACATGATAACCTCTTTCGAATATCTGGTGTTATCCACAAGTGGTGTTGCGAAGATTTGATGGCACGTATAAAACACTATCAGTATGTTATCAGCCGTTAGACTTTGTGGATCGCGATAGGCTGATATATGATGATATGATATCTGGTTAGACTGGTAGCTCCAACATAATAAGGAAAAGCTAGAAGATAATTGAATAAGTATGGTCTAATCTCAGATCAAATAAAAAGTTAAGATGGAACTTTGCGTACAAAGAAGTGAGGCCGGCTAAAACTACGCCTGGCCGTGTTCAACACACAATTACACGGAAACTACTTACGCCTTATTTTGTCAGTCGAGCAGAGTCAAGCTATCGCTACAAGTCTATCAAAACGTCATTAACGTATCACGTGCGTGTGTGCGTGTAATTGTGTTTGTACACGGCGAGGCGTAGTTTTAGCCGGCCTTACTTCTTTGTTCTCAAAGTTCCATCTTAACTTTTTATTTGATCTGAGGGTCTAATAAATAGTACGACTTTGCACAGATAACCGCGGCTCGACGGGCTCTGAGTCTTCAGTGAGTGCGTGCAGCGTCCGCAGCGGAGTGCTGCCGCCTCCGCAGCTGCTGTCGGCACAGAACGAGACCAGGGCCACTGTCCATGCCTCCGCTATCTCCGTTAGTATATATTTCATTTAATTATTTAACTTTATTATATTAATATAGTATAGTAAAATATTTACTAATATTATAAAGAGGAAAGATTTGTATGTAAGTAAGTATGTTTGTAACGAAATGCCTCAAAATGTACTGGACCGATTTAAAAAATTCTTTCACCATTTGAATGCTACATTATCACTGATTAATATAGGCTATTTTAATTGCAACATTTCTTATGTTTAAAAATAAATGTCCACCCGAGCGAAGCCGGGAAAGGCCGCTAGTTATCCATATAGAGGCTACCTTTTCTGCCAGTTGCTTTGGGATGCGAGTGAAATCGCGCAACATTGTGGATATAGTCGAAAGTTATATTTTAATTTATAAACTCTTTTTATCGACCAAAAAAGGAGAAGGTTTTCTATTTGATGCGTATATTTGTTGCTAATTTTAATTGCACCTTAAGCACACCTACCAATCTGTCTCTGCATTACCTTCAATTAGTAGAAAATTCCTTAGGCATCAATTCCACTGTACTATGAGTGTGCATAACGAAAAAATAAATATATTGTTTTAGCAAATGGTAAAACAGCAGCTCCCGTTGAAGTTGGCGAGCGGCAAGAGTCAGCAGCCACCGCCTGGCTATCATAGACTGCACGAATCGCCCAGCGAGGTCAGTTCTGTTATTATTTTTTTAGGGTCAGTTGAGCGTAGTTAGTCTGTAAAAGCAGGTTCAATATCAATAATTCATTACTCATCATCAACTCTTTACATTGTCCCATTAAGTATTATGCTATAGTTCACCACGCTAGCCTACTGCGGGTTGGCAATCTTCACAAGCCGTCAAGAAAAGTTTGAAGAGGCTGTATGCGGTAGCCTAATGGCTAGGGCGTCGGAAGTTGCAATATCGACGTGAACCCACTCGTAACACAAGCATTTAGCCTTAGCAGGAGGGGTTCATAAGAATACTAGTAATGTGCTACCCACGTTGCTATTAAGCTTAAAAGAAAAACGATCAGACATGCAGGTTTCCTCACTATGTTTTCCTTCACCGTTTCTCTATAACTTCATTATTTCGTTGATTAGTGAACATATTAAATTTTCTAGTGCAACTTTTCCAAGTTTTCATTCCCTAAAAACTATTCGGACTATTACGATTATATCTAATATATTATTAAATCTGAACGGTCCAGCCGTTCTTTATTCATGTGCTTATTTCATTTTTATACAATATAGATCTTCTATATATATAAAAGGCAATGTCCCGACTGACATATCATCGCCCAGCCGAAACCACCAATGATAGAACTTTGAAATTTTGTGAGGATATTGCTTTTATACTCTAGGCGTCATTTAAGAAAGGATTTTTCGAAATTCATCCCCTAAAGGGGTGAAATGGGGGTTTAAAGTTTGTATGAAACTCTGTCATTTTTTATTTGAATTGAATGAAATTTGGTATTTAGCCTTTAAATATAAAATAATAAAACACGTTATCATTTATTTTTTTAATTTCATCCCTTAAATGGGTAAAAAGGGGCGGTAAAGTTTGTATGGACTTTTTTTGTTTATTATCAAAATTACTTGAAATTCAATATTTAAGCTCTTCAACATAATTAACGAAATACGTGTTTTTGGATTTTTTTAATTTCTTCCCTTAAATGGGTTAAAAGGGGTGTTAAAGTTTGTACTGAAAATAAGTTGTTTATTATCAAAATTACTTGAGATTAAGTATTCAAACTCTTCATTATAATTAAAGAAACACGTATTTTAGAACTTTTTAAATTTCGTACCTTAAAGGGCTAAAAAGGGGTGTGAAAGTTTGTATGTGGCAATAGGCTCGCCCTATAATACGTCCATATAATAGGACATGGGACATGGACATACCGGTTAACAGTAGGTGTACATTAAGTACACCTCTGCCTAACCATTCGCAGAATACAGGCGTGATGGTATGTTATGTTAAAGTTTGTATGAAAAAATAATAATATCAAAATTACAGTATTTAAGCTCTACAATACAATTAAGTCAATACGTATTTAAGGGTTTTTTTATTTTACCCCTTAGCTGCGTAAAAAGAGTTACTGGCCCTATATAGTGCAAATATAAAGAAATCCAGCGGCTATTTTTATTATTACCCAAAGTTATGTATTCCGTTCTAAAAATAAATGAACTCGCGAATGACAGTATTCGAAAATCATACCGAAGTTTCACATATTATTATTTAGCCACATACTTTTGGCTAAAGTACGAAGTTATCGGGGTATTGCTTTAACTGTAGCTTCATCTGGAATAGCACCTACTCTTTTGGAAGGTGGGAAAACGGCTCACGCTGTCTTTAAAACTTGCGCTTAGTCTCATCCATGTCTAAACTCTGTTGTGCAATATTATCTTAGCAGAGTGACATGGCCCAAGTTCTCCGAAATCACTCACTTATTTATAAGGAATGAGATTACTATGGCACACAAAGGTGGAATTGAAGCACACAATGGATTCTAAAAGATGTCAGAGGCAGCAATAGAGCGATTGGTGTAGTTACTGTGTTGCTGGCAGGGGAATGCCGACAGGTTCAGTTATACCTAGAGGAACACGAGCAGATGAAAATCAGAGCATCCTCATCATCGTCATACCTATAGCCCAACATAATGATTATCAGTAAAATAAATATGACAGAGATACGTCTAATAGTAGTGACAGGTGGGTATGATGGGTCTAATAGTTAGAGTGTAATCTGATTTTTCTAATATACAACAAGCCTATAGATTGGCTATGCAAACGTGCAATATTGACTCCGAAAAACAACAGTGCAGCTGCTATTACTTACATACTTCTTCAGTCGTTGGAGGGCTCAGAAATTGAATAAAGGTCTATCGATTGAGTGCTACAAGCAGATGAAGCAGATTACTAACATGTGGAGTTCCTTAACAGTGTAACCCTCATTAGGACATCTGTAATGCTGCTACGTCTCATTAAACCACTCAAACTATGTAACGGGACTGGGCCGCGAGTAACATTGCACAAAAGTATTAAAGAGGCCACTGTGATTACTGGATGTACTCGGGGGAATCACTTTTCATACCTCAAATACTGACACGATTCGACTGTTTTTGAGAACGATTACATTTCCCCCGTCTGCTTTGCAATTACTATAAAAAAAATTCAGGGCGTGACATTAAGGATGGCAGGCAAAGATTTAAGAGAAGATTGCTTCTTACATGGTACTGATAGCAGTCTGGTCATTTTGACACCAGACAGAAAAACCGCCAATGGGCAAAGTGGTCTACCAATATTTGGACCTCCCCGTGGAAATCGATCCTACGGGACCTCCAGAATGATATACCATCGCTCTATCTATTAGAACACAAATGCTACTTTTAATAACAAATATACATGTTATTTTGGAAAAACCTTCACAGGCAAAATCCTGTTGTCCACGCGGGCGAAGCTGCGGGCGGAAAGCTAGTTAATAATAATATGTTAAAGTTGTTCAAAAGTACTGCATGAAAATCATTCCCGATATAAGTAGATTTTTCTTTTTCTACATAATATTCTCTAGACTTTTTTTTAATAATAAGAAATGTTTCTAAATATTCGATAACATCAATATGTTTATATATAAAATCGTACAGCGAAACAGATCAAATGGTTGCTGAATGTTACAGGATCCCGAATATCCGAACGTATTTTAACTGCAAATGTTTATACTTTGTGTAAGTGATGTTGAGTACAAGTAGTATTGTTGAGCAATATGTTTTGTGTACACACGCGTATATGTCGTAATATGTGTTAGTTTGAATTGTAGAATATATGAACACTTTAATTTTACTCCGATTGGGGGATTTTATAAAATATATTGTAGGTATTTATTATGTAAAAGCTTTTGCCCGAAAGTAAGAATTTATTACAAAAACCAACCCACAATGATCTCTTATTTATGTGGATCTGAATACAACACAGAGGTCACTGTTGTCAGGTCTGTCGGAGCCGCTCTAGTCAGAGCACTAGATACCACAGTTTTTAAGTTGACTTATGCTCTTTGAAAGTGAAATTAAAATTGAAGTCTGTTGAATAGCTTTTTTCGTCAACCCAAAACAAACAGCCAATAATTTCAAAATTCACATTTTTTGGGTTCGGAGACGTTTATATACTCTAACCCACATGTTTACATGTATTTTTTTTATATCTTCAATGTACAGAATCGGGTCTTTTTTTTTTTCAATTTTAAAATAGTAGACAAATGTATTTAGGCGCCCACTCTAGCTTCGGTAGTTAATCAAAATTGTACCTCACAGCGCAATTGGCTTCCACGTCTGTCCTCTTCAGTATTCAATGTGTCTACAACCATTTCGTCTGTTAAGCTTTTGATGTTAGAGCATGCTTTTTCATTTAAGTTGTATCTCATTTATATTGTATATTAAATATAGTATTTAATTTATAAACATTTTCATTCTTGCAGGAACTTGATTTACATGTTCATATACTGACTCGTTACAGCTTATTTACCATATTAATATATAGGATGGTAGAAGTCTGCTGATATTTTGGAGTGGCACCCCCGCACTACCAAATATTCCACCACCAAGCAGTAATGTGCTGACAATAATATAATGCCAAATATAATTAAAAAATAACTATTAAAAAATCTAATCAATAGTTTTGGAGTTGCAGTCAAACATCCATACATAAACACATACATACATACATTGTTATAACCCTTCCTTTTTAGTCGTCGGATAAAAAGGCAACATCATTTGGCATTGAACTCATGAACGAAGGACATAGTAGTCTTCAATTTGAAGTCGCTGACATCACCTTAAGACTGAATGTGGAAGAGAAATTCGATATCACAGACAGTGGTCTTAGTAACTTAGTGGCTACAGCGTCCAGTGTACTTAACCGGAAGGACGTAGATCAAAATCCTGCCTGACATAATATTTTTCTTTCGCTAAAATCTATGTTTTTATAGATATTTACCATTTGCAAAAATTCCAACAATTGCCCGCTTGTGACAGGTGTACGTCATAGAAGTGGAATGCAACACTTCAGCACGACTCTCGCTGGTGACACGTGACGCATGTCCCGCGCACCCTATATTATGTTCCAAGTTAATGCTAACGTATCCAGTGAAATTACTGAGCACACTAGATAACGCGTCAGTGTTGCTGGTGTGCATAGGCCAGGACCTTCGCTTAACATCAGGCGGCCTGTATGACTTTTTGATCATGTTATTACAATAAAAAATATGTTTGCAGCATCAAGGCCAAGGTTTAGTGATCCACCACACTCGTACTGGCAGCTCACCCGCGCCACTGCCCTCGCAGCAACAGATAAACAACAAAGCTACCAGGTAATGTTACTATCATCCAACATACCACTTACAATCATCTATTTAATTTATAATTTCTATGCTAAAAATTTAAAAGATAATTTTACAAAAAATAAACGCTACAAAGAAGTGTTAGCTTTTATTTGATTTAATTAAAATATACCATCACGCCTGTATTCCCCGAAGGGTTAGGCAGAAGTGTACTAATGTACACCCACACTTGGCCGGTATGTTTATATATCATGTAATAGGGGGAGAGCCGTTTGCCATTAACGGGCACAAATCCAGACTACCAGGTGCTGCCACTGAGTATTCATAGAGAAACCAATAACACTGCTCGACCTAGGGATCGAACACAGGACCTCTAGTGTAGCAGTCTTGCTTAGGACCACTGTACTAGTCAGAAATAAAAAAGTAAATGATTATGACATAGTCATGCGCTCAGATCAAATAAAAAGTAAAGATGGAACTTTGCGAACAAAGAAGTGAGGCCGGTTAAAACTACGCCATGCCGTCTATGACACACAATTACACGCACACATGTATCAGTTAACTACGCCTGTCAGTCGAGCTTTCGATAGCACGATAGCAAGACTGATAAGATAAGGCGTAGTTTCGGTATACGTGTGTGCGTGTTATTGTAGTTTTAGCCGGCCTCACTTCTTTGTTTGCAAAGTTCCATCTTTACTTTTTATTTGATCTGAGGTCATGCGATATAGTAGGAGGAGAATTCATATCGTAATTTATAATTATTTAAGTTAATCTTATATATAAAACTCTCGTGTCACAATGTTAATTACCATACTCCTCCGAAACGGCTTGACCGATTTTTGTGAAATTTTATATGCGTATTCAGTAGGTCTGAGAATCGGCTACTATCTATTTTTCATAACCCCTAAGTATACTCCACGCGGGCGAAGCCGCGGGTGGACAGCTAGAATAATTTTTTACCTTTTAACAGGCTATGCGGATGTTAGTTTTAAATGTCTCCATGTTGACAGAACGAACACGTACCCGAAGTTGCCGGACAAGTTCCGCGTGAGGTCGCCGGAGGGCGCTGCGGCGTCGCCCCCGGCGGCCGCGGCCGAGGAGGAGGTCATCTTCTTCTGACATCCGCCGCACAACGCGCCCCACACGCGCTCCTGAGACTGTCGCCTCTCATAAGACCTTCCGAACACTTATAACGCCCTGGTACTTTTAGTTTCATTATTTTATTGTAGTTCAATTATTTCAGTAACCTTCATTGTTTATATTGCCCTTGTGTTTTTTTTCGTATATGACAGTTTTGACGATTTTTCAAGTCGACAAAAATTACAGCTTCTACATGATACATAGATACCGGCAATTATCTTGAAAACAAACAATAAATGAAAGGGACGGAAAGTGCTGCGTAGAATAAACTTCCATACTTCATTGTGATAGCCATCTCTTTCTTTATTTGCTTAAGAAGCTTGGGCTCTGTACCTATACTCACGCCTTGTGCCGGTGGGTAGTTTATATCAACCCCTAAAAAGACGAGATAGGTTTTGTCGACTGAAGAAGCGAAACAATTTTCATGCTACGCCTTCCGTTTCATGTGGATTATATTTATGACGCTGCTCTAATCTACCAGTTCAGATTATTCTGAATATCACCTTCGGCAAGTATTAGGACTCCTTTGGTAGTTTATTAAATTGTTATAAAACAAATTACGTTGCTTGAAATAATATAACTTAAATCTTACGAAAGTAATAAATAAAAAGTTGATCATAAAAACTTTAAAAACTAGATTGATAAAAACATATAAACATAATATGTAAAATAATATCTTGTTTGATTATATCACTGCAAGACTAATAAAATTAAATATTTATGTTGAAAAAAAAACTTCACAGTCTATTTTTCAATAAAATATTCATATGAAATATTAAAATCTTGTGAAGTTCAAGATTATGGAATCCTGCTGACTGATATAAATCTAGTCAGTTATTTAAATCTGATGAAACCATTCATTTTGAATGCTATTAGTGATGTGCTGACTTACACATATTCTCAAAATTTCAAACCAGTTTTAATTAGGACAATATTCGACTATTTAGTCGGAAGAATCTAGTCAGTACATCTCTAGTCCTATAATTTTAATGATAATGTCAAGTAATCTGCGATTGAATAAAATCATATTATCATACTTCTAATAATAATATACACCTACATTGGTATTAGGAGTTTTAAACTAATTATTAAATAAAAATTTATTCACTAACTATTTTAATTGATTTCTTACTTAATAATATTTTTATCACTACTGACTAAAAAAAATTAATGTGAACAGGCAGCTATATTTTAATAAAATTTTAAGATTAATTTAAAGTACAAACAAACAATAAGAGCTTAAATAATCAGACATTCCACGTTTTAACTAAATATGATATCTATTTTAACGATATAAAGTCTATTTTACAGTATTTTAAAGGCAGCGTGACACTGAGGCAACTATTTATACTGTTCCTTTATATTTAATTTATTTAATAGGAAGGTCGAGTGAGGTGAAGCTTAAAATATTTAGATAATATTTCTCCCATATAAGAAAAATAGACTTTTGATGAAAAGTGACGTTTTTAGTCGATTAAGTCTTGATCGGTAAGAATCGACTATTGACGGTAGTAATATAGGAATACAGACTGTGTGTGTGATGCATTCACTAAACTAACTAAAGACTATTGTACTTTGTGTCAAAGTTGAAACTATTGAAGATCTGAGAGCTAAAATAATGACGACTGTTGTCAGAGGCCGTTTGTATTGTATAACGAAATGTATATTATAAATTATAAACAACTGAACAAAGGGATGGGCGATAACATTACATTTAATCGTGTGACCTATTAGTTATAGACGGTTAGTCGATTCCATAATTTACTGACTAATAAAAGTTGACAAAACTAAATTTTTTGTTTGGGATTAAGAGTTGTGAAAATAACTAAGTATGAATAAAATACTTATTTGTTTAATGATAGAGCATTTAGGCGATTTGGAATCGAATGCTTAGGCGACTAACCATCTATGAGTAAAGGACAAACCTAAGATTTTAAATGTAGAACTATATCTACACCTAGCGGTCTATAGGTAAATCATAGAAATTGTTATATTAGATGTTTGGAAATAAATGAAAATCTTGTTGTTGGATACATTGATATATAATTATATGTGTTGAGGGCATTTACTATTACATAAGCTATAATTATCGTAGAAATTAATTAGTTATTACACCTAAAATCGACTAAAATAAATTTAATGTACCTATAAAATATACATTTTAATGTATACATTTTACGATAGACACAGCAAAGATAGTCCGATGTGTAAGTGCTCTCAACAATATATATAAAATGTTTAAAACGTAATAAACTGTTTGTTATGGAGCATTTTTACATACATTAAAACTTTTTGAATCACTTGTTATTCGGAATTAATATTATTTGTGTAGTGCTGTAACACTCTCGTACTACACAAATAGTATGACAGGCATGGGCTTAGCCAGGGTAGAGAGGGAGATAGAATGAGAATTCATGGTTAAAAAAACCTGTGATGCAAATATCAATGATATTTAAGTCAACCGTAATCTCTAATTATGACGGATAATGTTCGACATTACAGACTGAAACCTTTATTCTGAGTGAGAAACTGGTACGCACGGCATCACATCAAGCTGTACAAATCCAGTATCGACTGACCTCGCATTAAAAACGCTTTCCGCACAATGCGAGGCCTAAGCATGATTTGTGTAGCCTTATGTGAAGCTGTGTGTATTTTTCTTGAAAAAAAAAATGCACAATACATTTTAGCAAATAGTAGTTCTTTTACCTATTTGACGTTTTTATTACTATCTCCATCACATTTTCAAAGGTAATGCATTATCAATTCGTTTTTTAACTAAAATAATAAAAGGTAACTCCTAAAAATAATGTAATTGCCATGTTTTTTCTGATACCTACCAATATGCAATAGAGGTCGTTTTTGATTCGCCCTGGTTACGCCCATACATAGACAAATAATTTCTTAAAAAATAAATCTATATTTCTCCTAAAAACAATAAATCTTGAACAAGCACGCTGTTTCAAATTAAATATATTTTCAATGATAATATTGTTACATTTTATAAGCAACACTACGTTTTAACTTTGTCGGAAGGCGCGAAAATGTAACTGTTAATTGTATATATGTTGGCATATTTACTATATGTAATAGAATGTTATCCTATAATGTACTATTAACTTGTAATTTTGGAGTTGCATGTGTTTTAAGGGGCAACACCGATGCAGACACAGCAATGTTATTATTTAAAGGTTTTATGATACCTGAACAGTTTTGGAGATTATTAGGTTAATATGCGGTAGAGGTGTAACTAATATATTCGTAATAGGTATAGATATTATGATACGAGCTGTATATTCATATTAGTATATATTAGTTTAGCGTAGACTATTACCAGATATTTGTCAAATAATAGGCACGCTAAGAGATCAGTGTTCTGATATTCGCGGTGACTTGCGCGGCTGTGTGCGTCGACGAGCGCGCTACGGGAGGTTGCCGCACGCACACACACACGATTACTCCGCTGCAACCGCGTCATAGCGAGACGATTCGGGGGAGTGAGCGAGTTGCCTATATGATTCTGCTTACTTCTGTTTGACGTGTGCGTGCGTGTTTGAGTGAGATTTCTAAAGACAACATTATACACGTCGGGCTTTGTATGCAAGCTGAATGTGATGGTTACAAAGTAAACACTCAATGAAAACAAAATCACTACATTTAGCGCTGAATATGCAATATTAGTTTGTGCATAATATTTTATAATACAAACTAATATCATGTATTAGGAGGTGTAACGATGAATAATTATTATTCATTAAATAATTCATAATACTATTATCTATAATATACAGAATAAGGTACGATATCAATAATATTTAAAAAAATAAAATTATGTTCGAGTAATGAATATGGAGAGAATAGGCACGATATCAATATTATGTTAGATTAACGAATACGGAGAATAGCTACGATATCAATATTATGTTAGATTAACGAATACGGAGAGAATAGGCACGATATCAATATTATGTTAGATTAACGAATACGGATAATAGGTACGATATCAATATTATAACGAATACGGAATATCAAGATGGCTGACTAATATTTGACTAATACCTGGTAATAGGTATGGTATGCTAATATCAGCTAGTGAATATATTCAATAATAGTAATATCCAGATATCACCCTAATATAACACCTCTAATATGCGGTTATAAAACCTCCGAGGTAAGACCACAGATTGCTAAAAATCAGTAGATCAAGAGGTCGCATCTGTGCCAATGTTTGTTGTGAATAGAAAAAAATAACGAAAATATATTGTAAAAAGGTCAGTAAAAATAATGTCCAGCTGTGCATGCTTTGTAAAGCCATTTATATATAGACATTCAATTGTTAGTCTGTCAGCCGAATTCACAGACTTGCTTCATAATAGTCAAGCCTAAATCAACTTGAATACCACTTACTCAAGGTTGATTTTCCTTCACCAAATACACGTGTCTGTAAATTCGGGCTGTTGCCGTTTATTCTAGGTTTGTGTGCAGTTATTGTGTGTTTAAAGTTTCAAATACTGTGTTGAAACTATGAAAGGCGACTATGTCTCGCGCGGCAATAATCAAAATATAATAAAAACTTCTTTGTAATTTGTCGTAAACGTATGATACCAGCACACAGCAGTTGTTTAGCTCATTTAGAATACTGTTGTTATAAAAAAAACTCATAAGACTATGTAACTATTTTTCGTGCATTTACTGTAATCCTTTTTACTATTTAGTCTTTAGACAAGGTGATATTTTAAATCTATTTTCTTGTTTAGGAGTACCTTTTCATACTGTGTGTATATATATTGACGTTGATGTTTGAACATATTAATCTTAAGATATATCTTAATATACTGTTCGGTGAAGTTAGGTTTCCATCATGAGACCGAAATTTTAAACTTGCAATAAAATTATTCATAAATTTATTCGACAAAAATATTTAAAAATAAAAGAAATATATGGCAATTTTAAATTTGTAGTATAAAAAGTGTTTTAATTAATTGGATTTAGAGTTTACGATACTTAATTTTTATTATTTGAATTGATCGTCGGAGATTTGCCGATGGTTTCGACTTTAAAACATCATGACAATAAATAAATAATGTTCTATTTTTCTGAATAAATGTTCCAACCTCATTGTATTTAAGACCTAATTTCAAGTGTATCATTTGTTTTATGATGCTTTTAACGCGGCCATTGTCTTATATATTATTCAAAGAAGTTACGCTTTCTACACAATCGCATACCAATGGCCAGAAACGATGCATTTAAATAATATAATTATTGTTCCTTAATAAGATAAACTTTGTCTTATTCATTGAGTATTTTGCTATTGTAGACCTAAGCATAATATTGCATTTAGATAATTGAAATGGAACTAGAAAGGGGCTTATTTTATTAGACCATCTTATACTTAATTATTCAAGCTTTTTTTTTATCCATAACCAAATCATAATATCTTCGGGCAGCTAAGCCAATGGTGTACCGAGAAATGAATGGTCCATGAGAAAACTGAACGAGGCCTTCAATCCTTTTGCATCTTCATAATCCTCAATATGAAATATTAATATTTTTGCTGATGCCTCAAATGTCAGGCTTTATGCCATTATATTACCTTTTAAAATGACTACATGAATTATATTGGTTTAAGTGGCGACCCGCCTGTAAAGTAATAGAACAAAAAATATGTTATATATCTATGATCTATTTCACGAAGTCTTGTATGACCTTATGTCATTGACTTAAACTTCAATTTCGTGAGATAAATTGCAGAGAATATCTATAAATCAGTATATTAATAAATAGTGTGATAACTACAGAGGGAAAACGTGTGCGCAACGCAGTTAATAGTAGTTTACGACGGCTCGTAGTGAGTAAAGATGGGCGTTACGCTAACAGGCGGCTTGCCAATTAAAATGCCAAGTGATGATGTTATTTTAAAGTCTATATTAGCTTGCATTGCGCCCTTGTGTACAGGAACTATGAGTCCGTGCCTTCTTAAGTAATTTTTACAACTTTGGGGTTTCGTTGATCAGCAATAGTGTTTTAACTACTAATAGCTTTTTAATAACACCACCCTTTGACTTTATAGGCGCGAAAATATGGTTATGATCAATCACATAATTTTGATTGAATTGTCCCGGATTTGGAAACAGGGATTGTTTGGTGGGTCTATCAGTTTTATATGAAGTTGGCATTAAAATCATTGTTCTGTGTCTCAATTCTTAGGTTTTTGTTACACGGACTATTGCAAAGCCGGTCTCTAGATTATCCAGGTACGAATTTAGGCACACGCTCATCTAAGTATTTAAGAAATAATAAAAGTCAAAGGGTTGGATGGGGCAGTTGTAAAAATAGTAAATACGCAACCATCACTGTTAATCTGTTATCAATGTATTTATGTTGGACACGCGCGCGATGCGCCGGCGCACGTTACAGTATTCAATGATCATCGTTCATACATAGACGTTATGTTAGTGAGATATTAATCAGTACTTAACACTGTAGCCTTAATATAAGTTCGCTCGTTGCAATATTTAAAAACGTTTATGTAAGCTTTAAAGTATATTTATATCTTAGTTAATGAGTTCCCTCCAAATTTTTTCCTATTACTTTGTGGCAACGACAATACAGTATGTATTGCTCAAATTATGCTCATTTTTAATCCTTGTACTTATTTCTTTACCGATATTAATATTTAATTGGAGTAATAAACGATAGTTTCATGTATCGTTTAACTATTCGTAACTTTTTAATTTGATTATGTTGATCTGTGAAGATTAGCGGGCAACGCCTGCCTTGTATTTAGTATATAGATGACAGAAATAAACATTTACCTAGTATAATTTTGTTTTTTATTTACAATTTCAAAATATAAACGATAAACAATGGCAGTTTAACATAAACACTTCTTATTATAAAAAACTTATGTTGTGTGTGACACGAAACATTTTTGTTAACATTTTGTCATCTTGTATGTGAAATGGCTCTTAAAATTAAAAGCTCTTACAATACGAGACGCACACAGCACATCCACATGCATTGCACACATACATGCAAATATGCTTTACATAAAACAGAAATACAATACCTCAGTAGATTTTAGCTTTTTTACAAGTGATGTTTTCATTCTCATTCAAAATCAGTCTAATAAAATCAGAAAAGAAATTTCAACAGTCGTGAACTTTTTTGATGAGAAGTGTTCCTTATTATTTGTAAGTAATTATAAATTACAATAACAGAAGTGCAATTTTAAATTGTATTTTTACTTAATCTTAAAGTATCAGTACGGGGACTAGAATCTGCCGAATTATTTTTATTTTGTAAGGGCCAACAGACTGCCTGCGGCAAGTTTTTTTTTACGTGAATTACTACGGAACCCTACCTTCATGGACAGTACAGGAGGACCAATAAAGATTAACGTAAAATTAATACGCAGCAGCTGTGACATATTATAATGGAAAAAACAATCGAATAATCAATTCCGGTAAATTGCCGTTATAAAAAGTTTTAGTAAACATAACCGAAAAGGCGAACAATATTATCTTTAATCTTAGTCTGAAATAAATACTAAAGATAGACCTTAAAAACAGTCAAATGCTTGAAATTACCAGGTTTATTTCTAGATAATATACATATATTCTTGAATTCCATGGCGAAACAAATAAAACATAGACTTGATATAAACTTTTCAACTTGGCATACAATTATCGTAATGAAACACCTATTCTCGGGATTTTTAAAAAGCAGTCTTATTATAAATAACTTTAAAGACGAAAATTGAGTTGGTATCTATCCAACTAGCCACCACTATTATCAAGGCACATCTTAACGATATTCTATATTTTATCAACGATTTAGTTATTATCAAAGTGAATATCGACTTGAAAGTCGATATAAGACTTAACCTAGCTTAGGTTTAGTGAAAATTTCAAGAAAAATAATCACTACTGTCGGCAATCTTGACATTACGTTCTTATTCATAAGAGAGACCAATGGTTCAAAGTCAAAACTGCCGATCGTCTCTAAATTATTAGTACATATTAGTAATCATAATCTTAAAAATCAACAAATATGTAGCAGGACTAATAACAGTATAATAAAAATTGTTCTTGCTTTAATTACAACCTTGCAAAAATAACATACGATGCCTGCATTCCCCGAAGGTGTAGGCAGAGGTGTACTTAATGTGATGTACAGTTCGCCGATATGTTTAAATCCCATGAAATAGGGGGAGAACTTATTGCCATGCACCAGGCACATATCTAAAAATACAATAACACTGCTCACTTGGTAATTGAAGCCAAGACCTCTAGCATATCAGTCGCGCTTAAAACCACTAGCCTATTAATGAAGCAGCAAAATAAATAATCAAAATATGGATGGCGTGTCATACTAAAAACTTAAAAATACTTTCATATTTGAGCCACTACTATTCCTGAAAAAGAATATCATATGTAAATTAAAGCAATTTGATTATTCCTTTAAAGTGATGATATGGCTTGGCATTATTGAGGCAAATTCCCTTATATAAATAATGGAAGGGCGACAGAAGTATACAGCATATTATAGAATACTCAACCAACATGCTTATTCATTAACAATTCATAACATATCCCTAACAAATTCGTTATTAGGTTTTTCCCAAATCTTTCCTGAACGATACAGCCTGTAGATTTTATTACTAATTAAATTCTGACCAAACTTAGTCATTGCTCCCTCAAACTTATGTTGGAATACTTGCATCTGTGTCTCATTGTACCCAGCACCATTAGGGCTGTACATTTTAGGATCTCTACATTCTGTGTACTTATGTGCTGCTAGTATTTCTATAGGCAATACTTTACTACTTGAATTTACATTAAAAATATCTTCAAATGTCTGCATGGAATCTAGATTCCTTACATAAACAGACTTTTGCTCTTGAGACATCATGTAGTAATGAGTCTTCTTCATCATTTCTGGGTAGCCTTCTTCAGCCCTATCATCATCAGGTTGGTTCAAACAAAACAAAAGAGGTTTCACTTCTAAAGTCTTGAACTTCCTTGTCGGATCAAAATCATTGAATATTTCCTTAACATTATTATGAACCCGCGGTGCTAAGAATTCATCCCATGCTAACACCATGACATGACTAGCTTTTTCGGCTTCTTCCTTATCTAATCTAAAATGTCTGAATAAACAATCAAGCTCAATAGCATCCCTTATTATGTTGTAAGATTTAGAAAATACAAATGGGTAATTTAGAGGGAAGAATTGTATGTTCCACTGAGTGATATCAGCAGGCAGTAAGTTCAGTCTCCGAATTATATCTTCAGATATCATGCTGTCGTATATTGTAAAGTAGTTCACACCCATTATGTGGTGGAAAACTAGAAACTCTATGAACGAATCCCTTGAGACCAATGGTACTTGGTTCGGTATGACACAAATAGCAGGCTCTATTATGTTTACAAATTGAATACTGCTGCTCTGCCTAGGCTTCCTCTTTGTGTTCACTTCAATAACCCTGTTAATTGGGGCATGGATTGGGTTGATGTTGAAATCATTAATATAGAAGCTTATTCCTTTTGGCTTCCCCAAGTTCTTGTTCAGTGAACACTGGAAGATGTACAATCGGAAATCATTTATAGGTTCCGATACAATTTTGTAAGTGAAGCGTCCTGGTTTAGGCTTGTTTGTGTTTTCCAACCAAATATTGCAGCGGAAGTTAGGTGAGACATGCGCTTTGCCGATAACAATAGTATCGATGTTATGCGCGTGCGTTGGCGTCAATTTGTCATACTTTTCATATGAACGTAAGAATGAAGAATAGGAGTAGAAATTCTCATCGATCTGCTGAAAGAGTGGCGGCGTTTCCCGGATTTCCATGGACGAGTTTCGAAGGATTTCAGACAGCATCGTCGCGTTAAAACCGGGGCCGCAGAACTCGATCTCGGAGAGCCCAGGTTTGCCAAAGAAATTAAGCACTTCCAGCACATATCTAAGCCTGTAGTATTCATGTCGGTATATCAGTAATGTTACGATGCTAATGAAGCACACTATGACCAGTATAAGTTGATAATATTTCCTCATTGTGGTGGTCCCTGATGAGTTTCGAGAAGTCTTCATTTATTCACCCGGCATCTAAAAATATTACATACTGTTGAGAAATGGCACAGCCAATTTTATCACTACATACAAATATACAGTTAAGATTTTAAAGAGTTTTACTTACCTGTTCATTTGAGAACAAAAGTAATAAAAACAAAATAATATGTCTCAGATAAGATTATCTCTTCACACTTTTCACAGCATTGCGGAATAATGTTAATGAATGACAACTAACAACAAGGAAAACGAATGAATGAGAGTATATTATCGTACAACTGTCAGTATCAGTACGTACGTAGACAGAGAAAGAATCCTTCTCTGTCTACGTGTCAGTATGAGTATCAGTGACAGACAACAACAAATTACTGTCAAAATGACACTTCATTGACGCTTATTCGCATATTGGCTATACAAAGGCCGCGTTCCACTTGGCGATCACAACGATCACTCTCACTGCCTTAGTTTTCCCGTTCCATTTGCTTGTGTGCGATTGAAGCGTCGGTAGCCTAATGGCTAGCGTCGGACTTGCGATCATATGGTTGCCGGTGCGAACCCCACCCATTGCACTACCGACGTGAACCCATTCGTAACACAAGCATGTAGCTTAGCAGGAGGGGTTGACAAGAATACTAGTAATGTGTGACCCACATTGCTAATAAGCTTTAAAAAAACAAAACTGTCGTAAACCCAAGTGGAACGGAGCTTAGGATTTTCTCAACGATCACTTCAATCCACCTTTTTAGATGGGTGGACGTGGGCGTAAGTCCTGACGTCATGAGTGACGTTTTGGCGCGACCACAACGACCGCGGTCGCCATGAGGAACGGCTAAAGGAGCGTTTTGATTGTTGAGATCGCCAAGTGGAACGCGGCCTAAATAAATATAATGAATGAATGGGAGTAAATCGTACACAACTGTCAGTGACAACAAAATATTACAATTATTACTGTCAGAATGACACTTCATTGACGCTTAGAATCTGCATATTGGCTCTATGTATTCTTCTCTTTTTCCGTAGTGGTGGACTACATAGTAGTCAACAAATTATAATTTTCTAGAAGTATTGATTTGTAAAGATCAACTTAATATATTAGCCATTGTCATTCGTTTTCATACCACTGAAAAATATTTCGAGATACATTAATATATCAGCAGTTCATCTTACTATAGAAATATTCGATAAAATTATCAATACTTTTTACCACATATGTAATACGGCCACCACTAGTAAATGTCAATTCTGCCAAACTAACAAAATTAAAACCAAAAGTGAAAAGCGAGCAAGTCATCGGCGTTTTCATGGGATGTATTGTCTAATTGATATAAAATAAAATAAATTTTAAATATGTCCACCAATAAGGAAGAAACTTTAAGACAGTTTTGCGATGTTACTGGCGCCGACGAGGGTCGCAGCAAGTTCTTTTTGGAGTCGTCTAACTGGCAGTTGGACGTAAGTGAATTGCTTGTTTTATCACCTTTTTGCTGATTTTCGCGTCATAATTACGTATAATCGGCAACTTCTAACGTCAATCGGGTGTTTAAATCAAGTTTCATCAGTTTTGTTTTGGTATTGATCTCAAATTGAAGTCTTACATTCTGTTCTTATTGGTTAAATTTTCGTTGTTGCAAACAAAGATCACTGTTTAGTTAAAATTTGTGGCGAAGCAATTATACGTTATTATAATTTTTTGCTTGAGTAATTGATGTATGTATTCTATCCATATAATATTTTTATTTTATGAAAACAAACACCATACAGGTAGAGAATCGCCTTAGGGGCGTTATCATTTGGAATAAGTCAATTTCAAGCACAAAGGAGTTGCTTGGTTGGCATTTGTGTATTCATCAGAAACCAAGTGTCATGTATTTAAAAACATAAACATGAATCTAATAAGAATTTGTTTATCAAACTGTCACTTTCAGGATTCTAATGGGATTACGAGCATTCTGTTTCATACCCATACTCATACACCCAATACTTACCTGATATTTTTACTTTGTTATAATCATTTTTTAAACAGTTTATATGTAAATAAAAGAGGTTGAACACTCTTTTATATGCAAATTACTAATATAATATTTTTTATGTAAAAGGATAAATAACCTAAGAATTAAATTCTTGCAGGTAGCATTATCCAGTTTCTACGAGCACGGAGGCAACGCAGACGAGGCACCGGCAATCCCGGCAGCTGCTGTATCATCTCTGCCAACACTCTCAGACAGCGACATGGAGTCACCTCCTGGGTCGCCAATTCAGCCCCAAAAAAAAGACAAGAAAAAGGCACCAAACACGAAGTTTGCCACACTAGACTCTTTGCAGCAGGAGAGCTCCAGTGATGATGAAGAAGGTGAATATTGTTATCATTACTTTAGAATATAAAAGTTCAAAGTCCATAGTCCTAACATTAAAAAAACACCACACAACTCACATTTGCTGTGTTGCTTCTTCTTCCAAAACACTTCTACTTAAACTAACCATGTTATAACACAATAATTATTTTTATATAAGCATCTAATCAGTTTCAGTGTCACAATAAATACAAAAGAATGTAAGCTACTAAAAAAAGCAAGTGGGTATATAGAAATTAAACCTAAAAAGTAATAGTAAGGCAGGCATAGACATATTTCTATCACATTTATGGAAGGGAAAAAGGCAAAGTAGGTAGTGGTTAAACATAAGTCCATAAATAATTAAAAAAAGTGAGCTAGGTGCACATATCCTCAAGGATTGTTACTTCTGTGCAGCTATTATAAGTCTCATGAAATGATACATAATATTAAAGTAAGCACCATTTCATGGAAATTAAATGAAAGTTTTTTTAATACAGTAAGATCAAAGTGCAGTTGGTTTAGGAAGCAAATACAAATGATAGTGCACCAATACCTTTGCGAGAACGCAACTTGTTCAAAAAGGACGGCAACAGACATGCAACCGTCAAAAGATGTTTCATCACAAACTATTAGCAATGAATCTTCCGACGACTCTGAGTATAGACAAGAGATTGACAAACTCCAAAACGAAGTGGAGAGATTGTTGGGTGAGAATTGTGCGTTGAGAAAAGAGGTAGCAAGACTGAAAGGGGATGAACCCGATGATGCGAATGAGGCAGGTCTGTGCATTCTGTCTTGTAGCTGATTGTAGATATAAAAACCAAGGCAGATAGATTGTATGACACTGAATGAGAATCAACTAAACCAGCTTTACGCAACCTGCGGCTTTTGTGGTTGGCCCATCTGGTGTTATGAACCATTATCTTTTTTGTGGCCCACAACACTACAACTAACATTTGTGGCTATAACATCCATCCATTGGTGATGGTACAATCTTCAAGCCATCCAGTTACCTATGTCATGGGCATATTACTTATGGTACGGTCAGCAACGAAAGTTGCCGAACACCGCCAAGTTTTGAAAACAACACAGCACCAATACTTTTCAATAGATTCACTTAGGAAAACAATGATGGTCCAGTATTTAGAAACACATACTACTTACCACGTCTCGAGTCAGTAAGTTTTGGATGATAAATATGTTTAAGCGTTTTGAAGATTTCATCGTGTTCAGCAACTTTCATTGCTGACTGTACAAATTGGATGGGTCTTTAAGTCTTGAGAAAATATTCATAAAATTTGTGATTGTTTGTTTCAGGTCAGGCTTTCTATGCCGGAGGGTCAGAGCGTTCAGGACAACAGATCCTGGGGCCGAGCAAGGGGAGAAAGGACATTGTGACTGAAGTTTTCAAAAGTGTTAAAGAGTGAGTTGCACCTTTTATACTTATACAACCTTAGTTTTAGTATATGCAAAACCAGAATATAGTTTGTTCAGAATAAGTAACTGAATCAATTCCAATAATTTTTACAGCATGTCATATTTTATCTGCAATCATACGCGCCCAAAACAGGTCACTACCGGTCATAGCGGCACTAGGCGCGGGCGAACAGCAGGGCGGGGGGTAAAACAACCCCTTCAGTTGCCTGAAGTCGATGCTACAGATTGATGCGATAGACAACCAGATAACATAACCAGCTTTGACATTTTTCTGATAGACTCTTTACCTAAAAATACTAGACACGTGTTTCGTGTTTCGCATATACCAAAACTGACCTTGTATATAAACATTTATTACATAAAGGAATATCAGAGAAGTTTGGAAATTCTTGTGTTAAAAATTTTGAAATCATTGCAAAGCATTGAATTTACACCCATAATTAAAATCATTGAATTGATCGAGTTTGGTTTGCTTGGCAGAGTTTTTATATGAATGTAAGTAATCGTAATATTGGTTGGAAAGTTCGTTAAAGTGCCCAGTTGACATGAAATTGTTGTCCATAGGCGCGGCGCAGTGACATGTGAAGATGAACCGTCCTCGACAAGCCGAGGGCGCTCAGCGTTCAGTGGTGTGGGATATAGACTTGGTATGTATTCATATATAACAATTCCTTCCTCAGTCCCCTTCCTTCTCCTTTCTCCTGCGCTTCTCCTTAAATAGGCTCCACAACGCATAAGCAACTCCTTTGGTATTGCAGATGTCCATGGGCGGCTATGACTACTTACCATCAAGAAGCTCGCCTGCTCGTTTGCCGAGTAATTCCATAAAAAAAAAGTTTATTATTCTCAGCAAATATGTAGGTACATTTAAATGCGGCTGAATTAATTTGATTGTGTTCATAATAGGCCGAATAACGAAAGAAAGTTTGGTAAAGATTTGATTGGTGTTTGGAGCAGTGGTTGCCACTTACCATCAAGTAGCCTATACATTATTTTTTTTAATAGCTTACTAGCAATGTGGGTTACACATTACTAATATTCTTGTTAACCCCTCGTGCTTAGCTAAATGCTTGTGTTACGAATGGTTCACGTCGGTAGTACAATGGGTGGGTTTCGAACCGGCCTCATTAATCCAGTGATCCAGAGCGCGACTGCTACGTCAGAGGTCCTGGATTCCGGGGTGGAGCTGTGCTATTGTGATTTTCTATGAAATTCTCAGTAGCAGCTCTGAGTTTGAGTTTGCGCTGGGTTAATGGCCATAGGCTTGCTCCTTATTATATACCAAACATACCGGCGAACTGTGGGTGTGCATTAGTACACCTCTGTCTGACCCTACGGGAAAACAGGCATGATGGTATGTTACGAACACAGTGGAATCAATCAACAGTGGTATTAAGAATAATAAAAGGTTTAATTCCTCTCCTGACTTACAGGGCAAACAGCGGATGATCACGAACAAGCGCCGGGAGGAAACCAGCCGCAACAGGCAAGTACTTCAATAATATTCATAGTTTAAATCATTAATTCTCAAAAAGACAATAGCCACTTACATGAGAATATAGAAAATAATTTTGTGAACATAAGTATATATTTTGTAACCTCAGATGAAAACTATTTTTTCATCAGAGGTTATAAGTTCGTAATGTGTATCTGTATGTCTGTACGGGCCATAATAGATTTTGTTGTTTTTTTTATTTGAGAGGTGTTTTTATGAAAATCAGCTATAATATATACTAGCTTTCCGCCAACGAGTTCGCCCGCGTGGTTTCTCGGCTTTTGTGTACTATAATACATACATACACATACATACCATCACGCCTGTATTCCCCGAAGGGTTAGGCAGAGGTGTACTTAATGTACACCCACAGTTCGCCGGTATGTTTAGGTCCCATGTAACAGGGGGCGAGCCTATTGCCATTCACCGGGCACAAATCCAGACTCCGAGCTGCTACTGAGAATTTCATAGAAAAACTCAATAACACTGCTCGACCTGGCGATCGAACCCAAGACCTCTAGCGTAGCAGTCGCGATTGGGACCACTAGACCAACGAGGCAGTCAACTGTGTACTATAATATTTATATGTGTTATAGGTACATATAAACCTTCCTCTTGAATCACTCTATTTATTAAAAAAATGCATCAAAATCCATTGCGTAGTTTTAAACATGTAAGCATACATAGGGACAGACAGACAGCGGGAACCGACTTTGTTTTATACTATGTAGTGAAGTAGGGTTGTGTTATTTTAGTATTTCCAATGTTGTCTTTTAGACGGATCAGCCACGTGCGGTGCGGTTGAGGTTGTATCGTGAGGGGTTCACCGTTGACTCGGGGCCGCTCAGACACTACACAGATCCCGATCACGCAGACTTCCTCAATTGTATACGTAGAGGGTGAGTATTAACACAATTCACGCCTGTGCTCTGTAGGGTATGGCAGAGGTGAACACAAAAAGATTGCTGGTATGGTGTAGGTCCCATGTAATAAAATAACCAAGCATCAATAATTCCTCACAGGGTGATTATCATCTTTAAATCGACGTCAAATAGCAGTATGCATACTGTTGCGTTTCGTACGGTGAGTGTGGAGCGCCGGAGGCCCAATTTCTCCCTCAGTCCCCTTCCTTCTCCCTTTACCCTTTCCCTCCCTTTTCCTTATGCTCGACAACGCATCTGCAACTCCTTTGGTTTTGTGGATGTCCATGGGCGGCGATTACTACTTACCATCAGGTAGCTCGCCAGCTCGTTTGCCGAGTTAAACCATAAAAAAAATTGTTTCTTCATCTCCATAAGATCAACCGTGCACCTAAATTTATTAGTAATTGCAAAGCATTTTTTTTATCAGCCGTTATCGTCCCATTGTAGGGCAGAGGCCTCCGTACTCTTCTGCTTCCGTTCAGAGATTTTTGCGATGAAACCCTGCAATAAGACCCGCCATCCCCATGGAGATAAAGTTTAATTTCCCTAGTTGCTCAGATAGTTATGAACAGTTTGTTCGCTCCGATATATTTGATGGTGACTGTACACGTAGTACTAAAACCGTAGTGCAATGATTTCATCGAAAAGTTATTTTTATTGTTACATACATATATATATTATTATATTGATTTGAAACAAAGGTTTGAAAGCTGATTCTTGTTTGATTTGCCTCTAAAATTAAATTAAATTGAAATTTAAATTGTAATGTCAAAACATATTGCAAGTATATAGGAACTGCAAAAAAAAAACAATTTTGGAATCTGGCTTATCTCCGAAACGGCTGGACCGATTTAGACGGGCCTTTCACTGGTAGATAGCTGATAGTATGAGGAGTAGCTTTAGGCTATTTATTATTATGCTATGACCCGTAGGAAAGGAGCGGTTTTAGTGGTATCCTCCCAAATTTAATCATGTTTTTATTATGCAGTCTTTAATGAATTTGTCGTGTATGGTGTAGTGAGATCCCGCCAGAGCTGTTCGTGCCGGGCGGGGAGGTGCGCGTGTCCCTGGAGGACCGGCGCCACGAGGAGTGCCCGAGGCACATCGCCAAGCCGCAGCCATTCTCCGGCAAGGGACATCTACTGGGGAGGTAATATATACTTATATGTATAATAAAGCTAAAGAGTTTTTTTGTATGAACGCGTGAATTTGATTGGTGTAAGATAGAGGATTCCGCTTAAAATGTTAATTTGCACCTAAATCCCCTACAATCTAAGATAAAGTTGTTAAGCACAAGTTTTAATACTTCGTTGTAAATATGATATTGTTGACGACGCAATTTTGACTGCCATGTACGCAGTACGCTACATATCAAGCTACACAAAACCAGTTTACGTTGGCCTCTTATTGCATGGGAAGTCTATACAATGCGAGATCAGCTGAAACTGGATTTGTATAGCACTGCACTGCTGTAGCCGTGTGTACAATTTTAGAAAAACCGATCAATTTTGGAAAAACCAAAAACAAAATTCTAATTGGCGCCCCCAAGGCCTTAATGTTAACTTCTCGTGTGATATAACACAGGTCGATGTTGAACGTAATGTTTATTACAGTCCGACACCGCCGACAGTGGGCGCCACAGCGACGGTGGCGGGCGACGCTGGTGACCGCGCCGCCAACCAGAGGGCGGCACAGGACGCCGTTAAGCTCAACGACGCAGAGCCTGTCACCACTATACAGGTACATACGGCCAATCAACAAGCTGTATTATGACGTGTGTTTGGACGTTTAGCGCCTTAGCGATTTCCCGAGCAAGTCTTTAGTAGTAGTAATGCCTCGCTGGGAATGTGCCAGTGATTCATTATTGCCACTCATTCCCATTATTCCCACAGAATATCGACGTCAAGTAGCAGTATGTATACTGTTACGTTTCGTACGGTGAGTGAGGAGCGCGGGCCCAATAACTTCCTCAGTCCCCTTCCTTCTCCTTCCCCTCCTTTTTCTTAGGCTTGGCAACGATCTGCAACTCCTTAGGTGTTGCATGGTTGGCGATGCTATTTACCATCAGGTTGGCTAGCCTGCTCGTATTCCGAGTTATCCCATAGAAAATGCTGCATACAGCACAGTACTTGGTAATGATAGACTAAAGTTTATACGTATACAATCGAAAATATAATTAATACCTACGCCTTTTTCCCACGGGGTAGGCAGAAATTTTAGACCGTCATTTGCTACGACTCTTGCATATCTCTTTCGCATCTTCCATATTCATACATCTTTACATACAGACGCGCTGGTTGCGAGTGAAACGCAAATTATTTATATATAATTCTTTTCTTTTTATTTGTTTAAATGTGGACAGGTCTTACAGATATTATAGGATTATTGTTTAGTTTATTTGTCATACAAATTTTATGACGTACAGATTTTACAAAACAGGAATTTTAAATACAAGAAGATAGTAACTAGTCAATAATATACAACCTGACGTTTTTGGAGGATTTATTTGAAACGTGTGTATTTCCAGTTCCGTCTAGCGGACGGCAGCCGCCTGACGGGTCGGTTCAACCACACGCACACGGTGCGCGACCTGATAGCGTACGTGACGCGGGCCGAGCCTGCCTACCAGCTGCAGGCCTTCGTGCTCATCACCACGTTCCCCAGCCGCGAGCTGGCCGACCCCGGGGCCACGCTGGCGCAGGCCAACATCCTCAACACCACGCTGCTGCAGCGGCTCAAATAGAACCCTCGACGACTTAACTCCACTATAGACTGATGCTCGTTCGTAGGCTGTCTTGCTTCTTCCCCGTTTTGAACATGTACGCAGCTTAGCTAAAACCATTTTAGACTGACCTGCCATTGTAAAGGTTTACCACACAATTCAAGGTCAGCTTATACTGGTTTAGTATAGCTTGATGTGTAGCCGTGCGTACGCAATACAAATCTAGTATAGGCTGAGCTTGAATTGTGCGAAAAACCTTTACAATTGGAGGTCAGTATAAACTGGTTTTATATATTTATATAGCTTGATGTGTACGCAAGGTTACACATCAAGCTATACAAATCCAGTATCAACTGACCTCGTATTGTAAACGCTTTCTGTACAATGTGAGGCAGCCTATACTGGAATTGTATATCTTGATGTGTAACCGTGCGTACAGTTTATTCGAAATAATTCAGCTTGTCTGAAGTTAGCCGTTCCGAACTGCCACACAGGTAAAATCACTTAATTAAGTCTTTTTGTACATAAAAAACTAATTTAACAAAGACAATAATCACAAATGCGAAACATATAGTATTAAAATTGTATTCAAATTTACCACTTGCTGACTACTTCAGACGAGTACAGTTATTTCGAACGAACTGTGTTATAACTAAGGAGTTCGCGTGAATCGAGAATTACATCTTGATATGAGGTCTATGGCTACACGTCGAGATATGAAGATCCAGTTTGCGCTAGGCTCTTATTGTACAGAAAGCCTATACAATGCGGGATCAGCTTAAACTGGTAGGTTTGATTGACCGGTAGCCGTGTATACCACGTTTTAAAGTAATTTTTAGGTTGTGAGAAAAGGATGGCGCTATTTAATGTGTAGAGCGGCGTCCCTCTCGATCAATCGCAAAATCACGTGGTACAGCCAGCTCGTTGTTCGTTCGAGATTCGAAAAAATGAATTAATTTTGTATCTGGGGGCAGCTATTGTGCATGGATAGAGTCACATTAGTTTACTTTGGAGTCATTTTGTACAATTTGCAATCTTAGCGGTATACTAATTTTCGACCTTGTATTACGCTAAAAATTGGTCTACCGACAAGATTGTCCAATTGTATGTTTCGCCAACGTGTGGGTCGATAAATTTGTGTTGGCTCCAATGCTCGTGTTGATGTCAGGTGCGTTTTGATTGGCTTTGATTACCCCCCAATGCTGGCACGATAGTTGGGACCAATATGTGATCAATGGTCTCTGTAAGGTTATAGCCACTCTTGGCTTAATATTAGGAGCCACTCTGGGAGCTTAGTGTGTGATTCTAGTGAGTGAATGTATTGTAGACAACATTACTCGTGGCGTAGCTCTGCTAACTTGCCGCATACAATGTGACCTCGGCCTTACGAAGTTAGTTTTTTATGTCTGCTTTACGCTCAAAGTGCAAAGAGCTAAAGAAAGGGTGAATTATGCTTATAATGCGTATATATAATCTTGTTTTAGATGTTCAGAGCGGCCGAGAAGTTAATCTCAGCCTAGACATACGAATAGAATACTCCAAACCGCATTTATAGATCGGCTTTTAGAATTTTTATTGAAGTATTGGAGGTTTTGGACATTTTGTTCGTGTGTCCGTGTATTTAAATACGTAAGGGTGAACGGGCATAGGCCCATTCTGACGCGATGTCGCGAGTGAAACAGTGTATTGGTCAATAAATAAAGTTTTTAAGTTCCTTTATGGTTGTTTTTGTAAAAGTACTTAAGTGGAAATTTCTTGGAAAAATGTGATGGCATCGCTTATCTCCTCCGGGTCTATTAATTTAGTTTTGTGTTCTCAGCTGGACTATTGGGTCTCTTTAGATAATTATTTGGAAACATTATTATTTATTCGTAGGGAAACATACGACTTGCGAAACATATCTATCGGGTTTGTGGCGTCATTTCGAGTGTTGCCCTTCAATCCTAAATGTGGAAAGCACCTGCCTCGGCCATTTTTACGGCTTCCCGTGTCTTATCCGGATGACCCTGCCGAATAACCATGTGCATGTCTATTATCAGACTATTTTAAATAATATAGAACAACAGTAATAGAAAAAAAATCCATTTATTCAATAACATTAGAAAATATAATTTAATCACAACATAATCGTATAATTTACATGCTAATTATATAATTCAAAATTATCCATAACGCTATATTAGATTAATGTATAATTTAAATATTCAAATTCATGATTTGCTGGTACTGATTTCTGCAGTACTTCACTAGGCTTCAGCCTGATTTGAGCTCAACCGTCGAATGGACGCCATCTTGTTTACACTTGAATTTGGAACGTGTTGACAACATGGCGGCTACGAGCAACACGCCGCTCTGGGGAAGTTGCACGCGCACGGGTCCGTGGTTATACACTCCGCGGGGCATATGCAGTCGCAAGCTGGGGAAAACATGACATTATTATTTTAATCCTTAGATACTAGGAGAAGTTTTATTGAACAAGTGAAGGAAAAAGTGGGAGCAGAGTCGTATCAAGAGGAGCTCAAGCAGAAGGCAGAAAATAGAGAACAGTGGCGATAGCTCCACCGACAAGAGCTGAGCTCTTAAATGAGAAAGAGAGAGAGAAAGAATAGATACTCGCTCAACGACAAGTGCCGTTAAGCCAGAGTCCGAAGTCGCTTGATTGTCAAAATTGACGATTATTTACAGTTTTAACTAACAATTAATTTGCTAGTTTTTATGGTATGGCACTCCATACCATAAAAACTAGCAGATTTGTTAGAATGGTCGTCCAATGGCACTCCATTGGACGACCATTCTGATATAATTGAATTAGCAGACGTAAGCCCCAAGTTTCCAGTTGTGTTGTAAACCCATGTTGGTAACCAAACCTCTGGCTTGTTTATCATAAGACAGGATAAGGATGTAACTAAACTTTACAGTGAGGTTTTGTGCTAAGTTGGGTCAGCTTCAACGGCAGCATTTAAGGGCGTTGTTCACCGCAAACTAGTCTTCGAAAAAGGTCTCGAAAGGCATCCAATGAACGTATTGAAACCACAATGCGTTTTTTATTTTAGAAATAACTGTTCATTATCATCCCTATATCTGGGTAGGTAGAGTTTACAATCGCCAGACAGTATCATAACTCAAAGTGCTTACGTTTGCAGTCACCGTATTTACAGGGGTCCATGTACTCTGTGCAGTCTTCGCCGGGCGGCAGGAACGATGACCGGTAAACAGTTGTGCCTTCCAGCTGAACACAAAAAGATAATCAGATTTTTGATGATTAATACAATTAATTATTGTTAAGATGCCCTTGATGACCTTGAAGCCACAAAAATACAAAACTACTCTTAAAAAGAGTAGTTTTACATTTGACTATTAGTCACTGTGTACTTCATGATAACTTATTTGACAGTGGTCAAATCTAATAACGCCATCTTGTGCCATTGCTGCCTGTAAACATGCTGTTGGGCTTATAAAGAAACACATGGTCCACGCGGCTTCTAGTATAGTTAATACTTATTCTACGGCCCGGACTTGCTCAGAAAAGGAAACTAGAGGACATGGTGATATAAACCTAACTGACCTTCTGGCATGGTTTCTGGTACTGTCCCTTGCACGCCCAGGGCGGTCGCTGTGGTTGCGGCACACAAACCGGCTGGTACGACATCTTCTGCGTCGTTGTCGACTCCATTCTTGCTGCAATTGTTATTTAAAAATAAAATTTAACAGTAACGGAGTGGAGTGGTAGGAGGTACGAAAGCCGTTTGCTCTGCACTGGGACGATAATAGCTGATTAAAAGAATAATTGTTAAGTATTTTAGTATATAGTGCTACGTGCTAGTTTGAGAACCTCTTCTGCACGGAAAGTCGCGATACCTAAATCATAATTATTAGCATTAAATCAGCCAAATGAGATCCACTGCTGAACGAAGGCCTCCCTATATACTTTCCACAACGACCGGTTATATTATGAGTTTTTTACAGTTTTTAACACACGACCGATTTAAAATACTAAGTTCCTACCTACAGAGATGGTTCATTTACTACATTGACTAGGCCACGCTAAGCTCCTTCCATTGTTCCCTAGAATTTACGTCTGCACCATAATTGGGGAATAAAGCTCACCTGATGGTTTTTCGTAGCACTTTTGTGGAGCGTAGGACTCTGGTATCGCACACCGGCCGGGATCCAAGAACGACATTCGGTTGATAGTCCGATCTGAAAACGAATAATATCGTTTTCAATTAACATACAATGCCATATTTTTATATTATTATACAGTCAAAATGAGGTTCTTTTATTTATTTTTTTTAGTTTTTAGCAAATTGTTGGTCTATAACATTTACAGAAACTTTTTCTAGAGTATCTATGTGGGTATGGATACATACATGAATAATATACACAAATATTTGTCTATATACAGATGTATCTATAGACAAAAAATATATATAAACAGACTTTGTAAGAGCAGAACTAAAAGAATAATTTTAATTTTTAACTACCGTACAAACAGGAACAATAAAAATGTCCTTAAAAAAACTCACTCTCAAACGGCTGTTCAACGCAGTGGAACTTGTGCATCGGTTTGCAGGACTCTCTGATGGCGCAGGGCTTGGGCACGTAGTCGTGTCTCTGCGTGGTTAGATTCTGCATGGGCCCTTGACCCCACATGTCGTGATGGCACGGCCGGATTGGCTGCGTCACGCACGTCGGATTCGGCAAATACGACAGCTGAAAAAACCCAACAAATCAGTACCTAGGTATTGGCAAATCGGCATAGCACTCTTGACCATACATTTTACCACCGCTATAGAGATAAGTTTGGGACGTCCTTGCGGGCTGTTAGAGTTTTGTGTCCAATCCTTGTGATACGCTGCAGATCCATACTTTAGAATAATAATAATAATAATCAAAAAAGGTCGGCACCTATAGTTATAAAATCACCCTACCTTTTGCACAGTATCTCCTTCCATTTGCGCTGTGGAGGGGACCAGGTTCGACAGTGGTTTTATGGGCTGCGGAATAGGAGCCTTGGTGGGCAGGTAACTATAAACAAACGATAAATCAGAAAAAAAAGCAGCAGCGCGTGCGAAGCTTCCGAAAAACAGAATGGTGAACGTTATTTGATTTTAGCTTAATATTCCTAAGTTTAATTGAATTGAAGTAAGTTTGAATTTGGAAGCATCGAGATCATGGGGAAACTGTCGTGGTTTAGAGTGTGCTATTTTTGTCAACATTTTCTTTCGAATTGTTGAATTTTGATGGATTTTTGTACAAAATCTAAGTATAAGTTTTTGTGTCATTTGGTGACATTATTTTGATGCCACTTCTAGATTACAATTTCGTAGATTTGTTGATAATTGACACACATTAGGTACAATCCACGCGTAATCACCAGAAATAACCAGTTTAAAAATTATTGGTTTGAAATCGCAACGACGCAATTTGGCGACTGCAGACTACTGAAGATTTTTTAGCAATGTTTTCCACACTAACCAGTTCAGTTATACTTGATAACCTTGCGCGTTCATCGTCATCTTCAAAGTGTACATACCTGTTCTTATAGATGGTCTGTGTTTCAAATCTCTTGGACGCAGTAACGGGATTGGTGCAGCTATCGGGGATGATTGCTCGCCGGCGGCAGTCGCTCGCTGCGTCCAAGTAACTGGAATATATCATGATTATTGGTGTAAACTTGATATGGAAACGAATTTTACTTATTACGAATCTACTGACGACATATTATTAGTTAATGTGGGCACAATATAAGAATCTATGGATATAGATTATAATTCTGTGATGTGGGTACGTCTACATTCTAGGTTCATGGTAAGAGAAATTGCGATATTAACTAGGTATAATGTATTCAAAAATGAGTATGTACTAAAAGTTTTGTTTAATAATCGGTATTGTAGCCGATAGTATCAAGTGATACGCCCAAGGCATGTCCGCCTTAAACACAGAAAACTGTAGGGACGGAATGTTTAATTAGAATAAGTAATATGACATTAAGCTGCGCAAAGGCATACCTACCTACACTAATTTCAGTTTACCTCATTGTGTAGGTCGTGTTGCTATCCAGTTTCTGACAAGGCTTTTGATATTGTCCCTTGCAGGCCCACGGTAATGGTTCTTTAGGCAGAATCTGAAAAAAAATCAAATATACATTAAGTATTGGTTTCGTTAACGAGCATTTTTAGGACAAAAATATAAGGATTAAGGATATGGACGTATAGGAGACACTATACTTTTCGACAGTCTATTTCAATCCCTTTATAGTCCGTTACAAAAAGTTTCTGGCTATGATTTTTTACCATATCACCACGCATCCATGGGTCTACCATACCCTGTTATCTCCGAAAGGTAAGGAAAAGGTGTACTCTGGAACCCATAGAGTCCCCCAAATAATACTTGAGCACGGAATCGAAACTAGTAACTCACATTGTGTAGCCGTTATCAGAGAAGTTAGTTTGTCATAACGTGGCGATGGTACCTACTCCAATATAAATCTTATGGAAGAATGGATAAAGAATTCATTACATGCGTGCATTTTTGTGACGTAAGTAGTTCAGAATAATGGAGATCGCAAAATTTTTTTCTTGGAGAGACACTCAGTTATGGGGAAAATTTTATGTTGTCAGAGATTTTATTGACGGCGTGTGAAATAGGCCTAAATATAAAAATAGATATTTTATAGGCCAGCGTGATGGACTATAAAATAACTGCTTTCATTCTGAGAGGAGACTCGTGCCCAGTGCATACATTAAATGGGTAAATACTTTTTGCGTGATTTTCGCAGAAGAAACAAGCTCTCTTTCTTTCAAGTATCTTATGTACACACCTGGTTAGGCATATAACTCATCTTCTGCGTGGTGGTGCCCTCCATCTTGGCGGCGGGTCGCTCGTAGCACCGCTCCGGCGCGAACGACTTGGTCGGCTCGATCCTCTCCGGCGGCAGATACGACAGCTTGTTTATTGTGCGGTCTAGACAATGAGATCAGTTATTGTCAGTATCTTATACTGAACTGCTTAGTGCAGGGTGCTACATGGTATCCAAAAAACACATTTTAGATGAATAAATAAGAATACCATATGCATCCGACCAATATGTCTCAGTGATGTCAAAATTTTAAACTTAAATATTTATATCATTTTAGCTTATGTGGATGATGTAGTAACTTAACAACGAAACTACAAGTTAAGAATTAAATACTTTTTTAAGAATTTGAAAAAAATATAAATCTGTATAAGTATTTTGCCTCAGAAGACCTACTTTACAATAGGGAGGGTTTGTAATAAAATCAATAATACTAGATGTAGGTATCTTACTCTCAAAGGGCTGTTCGACGCAGTGGAACTTGGCAGGTGGTTTACAGCTCTCCCGAAGAACGCAGGGCTTGGGCACATAGTCGTGTCTCTGCGTGGTAAGATTCTGCATGGGCCCTTGACCCCACATGTCGTGATGGCACGGCCGGATTGGCTGCGTCACACACGTCGGGTTCGGCAAATACGATAGCTGAAGAATGATAGAGATTATGGTAACTATTTTGAGATGTTGTTGATGATCAGGAGACTAACCCTTCGAGTGTTTAATTACAAACATGGTGCAGAATCTATTGTCTTGTGGAAGTAGGTAGTCATAATCAATGATAACATTTAATTTGCTTTGCGTAGTTTTAATCTTATTGCACATAACATTACCTCGTGCTCTTGGCTAGGTATGTCAGGCATGTCAGGTAATCCTTACTCCGATTAACTTAGAGTACTCACTTAGCGTATTGTTAAAACATTAACACTTTAAATGGAGTACGTAGTTTTTTATTTCAGTTACAGGCGATTTGTATATATTTTATTTTCACAGCTATGGCCAAGAAATTCGGTAGGATGGCAGAACTTGGTCCCTTTTTTAAAGTACGGGAAATCCTCATGGATCCACTGCTGGTGGGGACGTGACAGGGTATGTCGGATTGGTACCAACTAAATCAGCACTTGCCTTCCATTACTCTACAGTTATGGCTCTGAGATTCAATTATGACATTCGCCACGACTAGAAGAGAGCTCTTGGTCCCTAGAACAAACCCTGTGACGCAAGAGACTACAGAGTGCAATAAACGGTCAACTACTTGCAGACACAATGCAAAATGTATTGTTTTCGAGAGAGTCCTGCACTGAATATAGCCAATACGAAACTAGCTGTTTGACAGTTATGTGTTGAACACTTTGCCAAGTGATCTTCATTATGAGCTATCAACAAGAGATACGCAATAGGACCGCAGATCGCTATATTACAGTTACCTTCTGCACAGTGCTGCCTTCCATGGGCTCGCAGCTGGGCACGAGGTTGGGTGCCGGCTTGCGTGCCTCGCCGCGCAGGTTGCGGCACCCATCCACCGGCAGGTACGACAGCTTGTAGGTGGTGCACGACTCGACCGGCGCCGTCGGCCGCATGTAGCAGCGACGCGGCGCGTACGACTCCGGGATACGGGGTTGTTTGTAACACTGCGCAAAGACCATAACAAACCATCATGCCTGTATTCTCTGATCGATTGGGCAGCGACTATTATGTACATGGGACTTATCATAATCGGCCTAAAATGTTCCCTCCAGGCCTCAGGCCTCCTCTCTTTAAGAGGGAGTGGATCGTAATCCACCACGCGGGCCCAGTGCGGGTTCTAGGACATGCCGGTTTCCTCACGATGCTTTCCTTCACCGTTTTGTGAGCCGAGGTGATGAAATTGCTTATTGGCTATTGTTCATAAAATGTAAATATGTAATGATAAATAATATGTTTTGTACACTCGGCTACACATCAAGCTATACAAATCCAGTATCGACTGACCTCGCATCGTAAACGCTTTCAATACAATGCGAGGCCACCTACAAGCAGCTCAAAGCAGTCTAGAAAAGTGTAGGTACCGGTTTCACGATGGGCGGTTTCCCGCAGCAGCAGGTCCTGCAGGGGCAGGGGCTCTCCTGCTTGCCGTCGATGGGGTGCCCATCGCGCAGCCCTGCCTTGATGCCTGCCGACATGGCGCATGGCGCCGCCGCCGGGCACGGTACACAACACCTGTAAAACAACCATTTTGGAATGGAACCACCAAACAATTGGAATAATGTTGAAGTTGGGCTTTCGTCAGCATCTAATATATCGGGACAAAAAAACTGCTCATAAAAATCTCTCTAATTATTTAAAAGTGTGCCCTGCGGTTTCATCCGTTTTTTCCCAGCTTTCAAAAGTCCTAATAGCCTAGTTAAACCATTCTCAAGTATGATGAATGATTCATGATCTTCTCCAGTACACTATAATTATCTATACAGCGACATCGTTATAAAATTTAATTCTTGATAAATAAAAACTAGTGTCTTGTTCATTTAGCTCAACTTGCTACAACTTTGGATTTCGAAGATTACAAAAAGACCGGCCCTATCAGAATAAATACCAAACCATATAAACAAACTAAACATATTGTCTATTTTAACAGACACGGTATGTTAATTTAAAAAAAAAATGTCTTTATATGTATATTTTTTTAAAGTATAAAGTCTTTAAATAATTATCTGAGTCTTTAAAATTATCATGACGCGATCCTGTGACGCGTTTCAAACATATTTTGTGTTTATCAGCGCGCTCTTGACCTATAGTATTGTACTCCGTTTCGGATAAAACAAACTGGTATTCTATATTATTATAATCTGTAGTTGTAATCAGTATGAGAAGCACTTGATAAGTGCAATACGCCTCGCAGACCATATTTAATGAGCTTGTATTTAAATTTCGAAGAAGCGTGTTAGTTTTTTAAGTTCTTCTGTGTTCTTTATGTTAAGGTTGGTGAGTTATTTTATAATTACATTCTTAAATAGGTACTTAATTGGAAGACCCCAACGTAAGTTTTTTTTTTTAAATTTAAAACTTACTTATACATGTAATAAAATTTTAATGCGGTTAACGATGGTAGGTAATTGGAGAGAAAATGCAAGAGGGTAATCGGCGACAATTTCATTTACCATATTCTCTACTCTAGCTACCGTGGTTGTCCTTATGGCTAGGTACTTATTACTATCATTATAAGTAGCTCAATATTCCAAACTTTTCAGTTTAATTGATGGTGTAAACAACAAGAAGAGGTTGGTAAACTTTTGCATTTACCATTAACTCCAGGTACCCTGGTTGACCATATAAGTATTCTACAAGTAGCTCAATATTCTAAACTTTTCAGTTAAATGATGATTTACACATTTACTAATAACAAGTCAATCCAAATTCAGATTTTTTTTAAAGTTTTGCATTAAAACATCATAATATAATAACGTTGGAATAAAGACTGGTTTAAGTTCTGTAAATTAGACTAACTAAATAGGTACCTACCCACCATACTACTTAGCTGGGTAAATAACTAGGAGGTACAAGGAGTTTCATACAGAATTCAATAATTTTACGTCACCATGAAGGTTTCGAAACAGAAAAGTTGCAAGACTTACTCAGGCATAATTTTGTTGTAATCCTTATTCTAAGTCCACTGTATAAAAAAAAGTTAAATAAAAACTAAAATCTAATATGAAAATTAACTGAAAATAATTTATAAAAACATTTCAGTCTAAAAATGGATCATAGAAAATGACAGATTTGGAAAGTTAGCATTTGTTTACGATTTTTGTGATGTTCCAGTTGGTTGCATTCTTTATTCGAAATTTTAATCAAAAAGTTCTCTCGTCTCTGGACCGCCTTTTTACTTGAAACCACCACGCTGGATTATGAACGCATTATGGAATACCTTACTTGTGCGAATTACTAGGTTTCGGACAACTTACTTACTAACATAGCACGCTTGGTTCGTATCCAGTAATCTGCGTGTTTATCTATCACCGTCACATGTAAGACCTGCGCTAAATGGCACGCTAAGCAGTCACTTCTACTTGTGCTCTTTTGACGACGTCAAAACATAAAGAAAAAAACCGGCCAAGTGCGAGTCGGACTCGCGCACGGAGGGTTCCGTATCATTACGATTTATGACGTATTAAAAAAAAAATATTTACTAGATCTCGTTCAAACCAATTTTCGGTGGAAGTTTACATGGTAATGTACATCATATATTTTTTTTAGTTATATCGTTCACTTATTTTAGAAGTTACAGGGGGGGGACACACATTTTACCACTTTGGAAGTGTTTCTCGCACAAACAGTTCAGTTTAGAAAAAAATGATATTAGAAACCTCAATATCATTTTTGAAGACCTATCCATAGATACCCCACACGTATGGGTTTGATGAAAAAAAATATTTTAGTTTCAGTTCCAAGTATGGGGAACCCCAAAATTTATTGTTTTTTTTTCTATTTTTGTCTGAAAATCTTAATGCGGTTCATAGAATACATCTGCTTACCAAGTTTCAACAGCATAGTTCTAACAGTTTCGAAAAAAAAGGCCGTGACACGATCGGACAGACAGACAGACGGACATGACGAATCTATAAGGGTTCCGTTTTTTGCCATTTGGCTACGGAACCCTAAAAACATAGTAGAAGTAGTGTCGCGCACGGTCGGCACGACTGGGGAAGTACTATCCTCCCACAGAATATCGACGTCTCGTAGCAGTATGCATACTCTTGCGTTTCGTAAATAGGTATTATATTTATTAAAACCATTATGTACTTCGCCTTCACACGCCATCCAGTAAATCTCTCACGCAAGTAGGATTCCTCACGATGTTTTGCTTCACCGTAAGTATAAGCGCGTGATAAATAAATAAGTATTTTATACGCTCATAACGTCAAAAAGTCAGAGGAGGGGGTACCTTGGATCGTAACTCGGGTTTTTTTGATTTTGAATCGAAATAAATAATATTGATCCGAAACTCTGAGCTGCTACCTACTTTTTCTAAATGTGACCCGGAAATCTTCTCTCACAGCCAAACTTGCAGTCATTTGACTGGCAGTTTTGATAGAATTGTGTGAAAGTGGAGCCCAACTCCTCCCTTAATCCCCTGCCTTCTCTTTATCCTTAAATAGACTCGGCAATGCAACTCCTTTGGTATTGCAGATGTCCATTGGTGGCGATGACTACTTATCATCAGGTGGCCTGCTTGCTCGTTTACCGAGATATCACATAAAAAAACCGGCCAAGTGAGAGTCGGACTCACGCACGGAGAGTTTCGTACCATTATCTATAATAGTTCTCAAGCCACGCCCCGCGCGAAGTATAATTATTATTTATTTACTAAGGCACCTATCACAGATTTATTATTCGAAAATAATGGTTCACGGTTTATGCATAATTAAGGTTTATGTTTATGAAATTAAATGTTTTATTTTATTTTTATATTCGAGTTGATTGAATGAAAGGTAAATTGCGGTTAACGAATTATGACTTATAAAAAAAAATACTTACTAGATCTCGTTTAAACCAATTTTCGGTGGAAGTTTACATGGTACATCATATATTTTTTTTAATTTTATCATTTTATTATGTACATGTATGAAGTTACAGTTACACTTTGGAAGTGTCTCTCGCGCAAACTACACAGTCTAGAATTTTTTTTTACTAGAAACCTCAATATAATTTTGAAGACCTATCCATAGATAACCCAAACGTATGAGTTTGATGAAAAAAAAATAATTGAGATTCAGTTCCAAATATGGGGAACCCCCAAAATTTATTGATTTTTTTCTATTATTGTGTGAAAATCTTAATGCGGTTCACAGAATACATCTACTTATCAAGTTTCAACAGCATAGTTCTTATAGTTTCGGGAAAAAAGTGGCGGTTACACGGACGGACAGACAGACATGACGAATCTACAAGGGTTCAGTTTTTTGCCATTTGGCTACGGAACCCTAAAAAGAATAAAGCTGAAAATAATTGTTGCAAAACAGATGAATGACCATCTCCGACTTTGCGACGGTTGTCGGAATGAATCATTTAATTGTCATTGTTTGAGCTAATATAACTTAGGACAGCTGAAGTCCTGATAAAGTATTAGCGTCGTATCACAAAGTATGTATGCAGTTTATGTGCAACCATCGGATCGACGATACGTGTGATTATTTATTGCAAGTCCCTAGGTAAGTTCAAATGAATTACCATTATAAATACATAGCTAAAATTAATAAATGCTTGAATTATTTTAATATTCTCGCATTCATTTAATCCAATTTACTTTTTATATTTTAAACATTTGAATAAATAAAATTCTTGATCTACTGAACCGATTTTGAAAATTCTTTTACCAATACAATAGCTACGTTATTTGTGAGTGTCAGAGGCTATATCGCTCAACGAAGTGAGCACGGATCAGCTAGTAAATTTATAAATGTAATATTTGTGTCCACAATACGTAAGCGGCGGTAGCCTAATGGCTAGGGTGTCGGACTTGCGATCATGTGGTTGCCGGTTCGAACCCCACCCATTGCACTACCGACGTGAACCCACTCGTAACACAAGCATTTCAGCTTAGCACGAGGGGTTAGCAAGATTACTAGTAATGTGTGACCCACATTTCTAGTAAGATTAAAAAAAATAAAAAAACATTACACGTTATTACATGTTCTTTGCCAAATATTCTGCCGCTAAGCAGTAGCGTACACACGCCTACAAGTTCCAGTCTAAGCTGAACTCTTATTGTATACTCTTTCTGTACAATGAGACGTCAGAGTACACTGGAAATGTATAGCTTGATATATACGCTACTGCGTACTAACATAATTAAATATAATTATATTGCATTCATAATATAATTTGCATAATAATGTTATCTACGTACTTTTGACATGAGTACTATTATCAGCTCGGTAATGACCTAATGATTTTCATTACAGTAATTATTCCTAGAAATCAATTGCTTGTTACTAAATTATTATCGTGTATGTTAGTATAGGTACTTAAGTATGAGGTCCCGGATTTGATTACCAGGTCAGACCGAATGTAATAAAGGTATTTCTGTTGGGTAAGTCTCAGTAACGACATCATTATTTCGGTATAAAGGCAATTTTCCGTTGTAAATACTGCACAGACTTGAACAAAAAAGGATTTTCAGTCCACCAGTTGTCCCAATTATTTGCTTTTTCTCCTAATTCTACAACAATTCGTCAATATTTATAAGGCTCGTATTTAAACGAGCTAATTAAAAGTCAAAGTAAAGGCTTAATCCGTGTCTTGCCAGGAAACTTATACTTACACAACATTAAGAAGACTGTTTTTAATGTTTTTATTAATACGTGTCTTGTCAGGAAGCTATAATTATAAACAACATTAGATATGAGTTTCTGTTCCGTTTTACATTCACGTTTCCTTTATTGGTGACGTCAGCACCAATTCTCGGTAAATGATTTCAATTGAACGGCGCGCTGCATGAAGAGCATTGATCCTGCAATTTACTATTAAGACAAAAGTGTGTTTCAGCTGTCAGCTGCCATTATGTCCGAGTAGGGTTGCCATCCGTCCTAGTTTCCCCGGATTTGTGTTAATTTAGATGGCGTCCAGGGAACGTTCGGGCAGGTTTTTATGTGTGTTCCGGGTTTAAAAATATTCAAGTTACCAGTCGCCGCTGGGCGATGTAACAAATCAATCATTTTATTAAAAGGCAACACTGTTGTCATGTTTGGGTTCTAAACTCCTAAATCTGGTATTTTGACGCTACTTGTCTTGGTTGTCAGATTTTAGAGATGGCACCCCTACGTCCAAGTGACTTGTAAGTGCAACATACATATTAAAGGTACCCCTTGATGTTCTAGTTTTGACATGAGTAGGTAACATATAACACGAAAAGACAGACTAACAGATAAACGTCGACGCCAATTCTAGTTAAAAAAAAACTACTTGTAAAAGTGTCTCAAAAGATCTATTTACAGAAATAAATATAATGATATTTATATCATTTCAACAACTCAGCAGTTTGTTAGCAGGGTTTTCTAGGATTCGCAGGAGACATTATGGATACTGTTGCCATTTTCGAGTATCCTAGATTCTAATCTGCAGTGGTCTAGGTATTATTTGTCGCTATGCCAAGTTACATACTTATATCTTATCATTTTTTCAGTACTTCGGTCATAAAGAATTACAAATGCACTTACAATTTAGGTGATTGTGTATAAGCATAGAATAAATAATCTACAGGTATAAGGACAAATATACCTATTATTCGCTGAATCTATTGTTGCAGTATGGAGTGCAACTGTGATTTCGTGTTGTCCGGCAAGGATTGGGTAGAGCTGCACTATGACAACTGTCTCACCAAGTGGAAGGAACAGCACCCAAGTAAACCGTATCCCAAGTGAGTGTTTGAGTTCATAACACATTAAAATGCCTGTATGGGAAGTCTCATCTTTATTTTTCATAGAAAAGTCGCAAATGATTAACTTCTTTAAAGTTGGTAATAAGTTTCGATACATACCATCACGCCTGTATTCCCCGAAGGGTTAGTAGGTTGATTAATAATTTAAAGGTCTAAGATAAGTACGCTACAGAGAGCGGTGGCGGCCCAATGGTAACTGACTGCCGCGACTTACTTAGTTCTAGGTCGTAGGTTCGAACTCAGACAGGCGCTTTACTTTGTGCAAGTTATTTCATCATCACTGCTCCCAAGAAAACATGTGAGGAAACCGGCATGTCCTAGAACCAAAAATTCGCAGATATGTGACTTATACCAACCCGCACCGAGCCGCCGCCGTGGTGGTTTTTTTTTTATGGCATAACTCGGCAAACGTGCAGGCGAGCTACCTGATGGGAAGTAGTCATCGCCGCCCATGGACATTTGCAAATCCAAAGGAGTTGCAGATGCGTTACAGAGCTTATTTAAGGAAAAGGGAGGGGAAGGAGAGAAGGAGAAGGATGGGGACTGAGGGAGAAATTGGGCCTCCGGCGCTCCACACTCACCGTACGAAACGCAACAGTATGCATACTGGTACTTGACGTCGATATTCTGTGGGAGGGTAGTACTTCCCCGGTCGTGCGACCCATTCATGCTGGCATGTAGACATGCCAGCAGGCACTACTACTACTAAAACTGACGTAGTCTACGGGAAAAAAGTTTGGGGATCTGTAGACTCACTCATAACTGGATATTTTACTGGTGTGACAAAACTAGACACTGTGTATTCCATTAAGTATATTAGAACCTGCTCCCAAATTCATTCTCTCTGTATTCAAATATAATAACGCCAGGATAATCGTAGCGCGCGCCAAGGGGCCATGTGGTCTGGGGCGATATCCTTTGTGTCTATTAGCTCTGTCTCGCATCAGTCTAATTTTGTATGTCTATCTCTGTCTGGCAATATTTTTTATTATCTCGTTTGTACACTCGGCATGCTTCTTGCCAAATTATTTGGGTCAACAAACTGCTGCATAAAGTTTAGTGGGACAGTGCTCCCATAAGATAAATTGGTTTGTCTGGCAAATTGTCTGTGTTTCCATGAAAACCTAGGATAATCGTAGCGCGCGCCAAGGGGCCATGTGGTCTGGGGCGATATCCTTTGTGTCTATTAGCTCATAGCGATTAACGGCTAGCTCTCTTTCACCGAGAGGAGGCCTGTGTGACCTGTGTCCCAGCAGTGGGAACATTATAGGCCGATTATGATGATGATTATGATGATGATTAGTGCACCACCGCCTGACCCTTCGAGGAAAAAAGGCGTGATGGTATGATAGATCCAATCCATTTCTTAGTTACAGTACGAAGAATTTGTTGTTTGCAGAAATGATGACGGTACTATACGGCTGTCGAACCCGCACCTGCTGAAGTTGGATGTGGACATCCTGTACCACTTAGGCTTGGACACCCATAACTATGACCTGCCAGCGATGTTTGGAAATGTCAAAGTAAGTACTCTTCAGTTCTAGATACCTACTCCTAGTGTCCAGTTCAAGCTGACCTCTCAATGTATGTGAATTCACCAATTAAAGAATATTAAGACAGTGAATTCAGTAAGGAATTTGGATTTTTGTCCACCCGTGACCATGGATGCCGTAAAGGATCCGAAACGTCGGGAATTATAAATATCAATATAACGCGATAAAATCCGCAAAAAGTAGTTTTATTTCAATGTACGTATGATGTATGTATGTACGATTAATTTGTTTCATAATTTTCAGATATATTTTCCGTAGTCGGGTTTTAGTTTGTTTACTAATGATAATGCTGTTGATATGATTTGTATCAGTTATTGCATTTAACTAAGGACAGTTTAAAGAGAAAAGTAAGGATAGCTAAGGACACTGTTATCGTTCAAATCACATGAAAATGCACTTCATATAATTAAACTGCATACAGAGAATTTTTTGCTGATTGCCTCCTCGATAAACTGTAAGCAGGGGGAATACTGGCTATATATACCATCACACCTGTATTCCCCGAAGGTTTAGGCAGAGGTGTACTAATGTACACCCACATTTCGCCGGTATGCTTAGGTCCCATGTAATAGGGGGCGAGCCTATTGCCATTAACCGGGCACAAATCCAGACTCCGAGCTGATTGCCTCCTCCATAAACTGTACTGGTTCTGCTACTGGGAATTTCATAGAAAACCCCAATAACACTTTGCTCGACCTGGGGATCGAACCCAGGACCTCAAGCGTAGCAGTCGCGCTTAGGACCACTAGACTAATGAGGCAGTCACTGGCTATATATATTTGTACATAATGTAATTAATATATTTGATTTTTTTTGTCATGTGCTAGCTTTTATCCACGGTTTTACCTACTCACATTTCAAAAGATTTTCTGAGATAAAATGCAGCCTATATCATTCTTGACTGTCTTTCATCTACCATTTCTGTTTTTGTTTTTTTGCTCGATTCCTAAGCGTCATTGCCTCAGTTAAGATAGCCTAAATCAATTATCATAAAATCATCTGTCTGCCAGTGGTAAAATGTCTAGCCGTTTCGGAGATTAGTCTAAAAAATCAGACGTATAAACAAACATTTTAAAATGGATATTATATGATATAAGTAACAAACTTTTATTGTGACATTAGAAACGGAGACTCCAAAAAAGGAGATAATTTTTTTGGTATAGATAAATTGAGCTGAAACTAGCCATCTGTAGAGTAATCTACAAATAGATCTTGTCTGTTTTCAGTTCGTGTGTATGGGAGGTACCAAACATCGGATGCGAGAATTTGCAGAGTACATGAAAAAGGTTTTGGAGCTACCCGACAAGAAGCTGGTGAACCTCACCAAACACTCGCAGAGATACGCCATGTATAAAGTGGGACCTGTCTTGTCTATAAGCGTAAGTATTAGAAGACGTATCTATACTAATATTGTAAAGAGGTAAAGCTTGTGAGGTAACGGGGGTAATCTCTGGATCTATGTTTTCAAACTACATTATTCCTGATTCCTGACATGGGTTATTTTAGTAAAGGAAAAATACGACCGCGGGCTGGATTCGAACCTGCGTCTTCTGGTTAAGTACACCAGACGCTATGACCGCTAAGCCACCGCGATTTCCACCCGCCATGTCTAAATTTGCCTTCACATTTTTAATTTACGTCTTTGAGGCGACGTTAGTGACATCTGTTGAAAATGAGCTTCTTCTGACATGGGTTTTATATTATCCCGTCAAATGAAAAGAAACGTATACTTCGTCCAAACGGAAAGCTAGTATTGAGTATAAGTAGTCTCGGCGATGGGATTCGAGACCTTTGCCACAATTCTAGCAGGGTAGGATTCAGTCTGTCTACATTTTAAACGGAAAATACTGCAGTCAGAATTAAAAAAAGACGTATTTCACAAAGTACCTACTGCCTCATTAGCCTAGTGATCCTAAGCGCGGTTATTATTACGCTGGAAGTCGAACAGTGTAATTGTTTTTTTTTAAGCTTAGGTACTAGCAATGTGGGTCGCACATTACTAGTATTCTTGTTAACTCTCCGTCTAAAGTTAAATGCTTGTGTTACGAGTGGGTTCACGTCGGTAGTGCAATGGGTGGGTTTCGAACCGGCAACCACATGTTCGCAATTCCGACGCCCTAGCCATTAGGCTACCGACGCTTCTATGAACTCTGATTCGGAGTCTGGATTCATATTCTCTTGTTAATGCTAAACAGACTGGGATGGTTGGCGTTCTTTGAGGAAGGGTTCGATCAGCAGTAGACGGCAATAGGCTGATTATGATGATGGTGATGAATGGCAATTGGCTCGCCCCATATTACATGCGACCTAAACATACCGGCAAACTGTGGGTGTTCACTGGTACACTTTTGCCTAACCTTGATAACCTTAATAGGTGGCTTTCAAACCGGCAACCATATGATTGAAAGTCTAACGCCCTAGCCATTGGGCTATTGGCGCTACTTTAATTTACTTCTTTTAATTACCTACTTGTTCACAGCACGGTGTCGGTATACCTTCAATGACGACACTCCTACAGGAGGTGATCAAGCTGATGTACTACGCAAAGGCTAAGGACCCCATATTCTTCAGGATCGGCACGAGTGGGGGTCTCGGCATACCCGCCGGTTCCGTAGTCGTATCCTCCTTTGGGCTCAACGGGGAATTAAAGAAAGTTTATGACTTAGTAAGCAGCCTATTTCATTATCATACGCTTAAACGGTGAAGGAAAACATCGTGAGGAAACCTGCATGCCTAAGAGAATTTCTTGACGGCGTGTGAAGTCTGCCATCCCGCAGTAGGCTAGCGTGGCGGACTATAGCCTAATCCCTCTCGTGCTGAGAGCAGACCCGTGCCCAGCAGTGGGACAATGTAATGGGTTGATGATGATGATGTTACAAGTGGAAAGCCTCGTTATTTGTGAGTGTCATAGGCTGTATCACCCAACAAAGTGAGCGTGGGTTCGCTAGTCTAAATAATATATAACTCAAAGGTGACTGACTGACTGACATAGTAATCTATCAACGCACAGCCCAAACCACTGGACGGATCGGGCTGAAATTTAGCATGAAGGTAGTTGTGATGACGTAGCCATCCGCTAAGAAAGGATTTTGATTAATTCTACCCCCAAGGGGATAAAATAGAGGATGAAAGTTTGTATGAGAAAACACGCGGGCGAAGCCGTGGGCGGAAAGCTATCTTATATAAAGCACGTATCAGCTAAGTTCATGTTCTTTGCAGCCGATGTTGGGCTCCATATACAGGTTGCCTGCGATCCTCGATGCTAGGGTCTGCAAGGAAGTTCATTCGCTGAGTTCAGAGACGGATGAGTTCGCCACGTTCATTGGTGGGACTATGGCGGCCGACGACTTTTATAGAGGTTGGTTTTGATCCATCATACATTAAGGTATCATTGCTGCACTATTTTTTAGCCATTTCTAGGCCATTTCGTCAGATTGCTGGGCAAAGGCCTCCCGTCCCTCTTTCCTTTGCACTTTTTTACACACAAAAAATAAGAAAAGCTATTTATATAAGCAGTTGTGTATATGACCATTGGACTACCAAGTCGTAGGCCTCGAGTTCGAATCTAAGGCCTCTGACTTTTCTTAATCATGATGCGTATTATTAATTATTTATCACTCACTTAAAATGGTGAAGCAAAACATCGTGAGGAATCTGCATGCCTGAGACATTTTCTCGATGGAGTGTGAGGTTTGCCAACCTGCAATAAGCTAAGCTAAGCTATCATGTGCCATGATTCCTATGGGAAGGTCTATCTAACTATCAGAAGTGCGGCTGCTGAATGTGAGGTCCGGAGGTCAATTATCAGGTCGGGAAGTTCAAAGTTTTACTGAGTTCGCACGTTAACGGTAGCTCTCGTCAGTGTTTAAAAATTGTATACTAAGTCAATGTTAACATACATACATACATATCATCACGCCTGTATTCCCCGAAGGGTTAGGCAGAGGTGTACTAATGTACACCCACATTTCGCCGGTATGTTTAGGTCCCATGTAATAGGGGGCGAGCCTATTGCCATTAACCGGGCACAAATCCAAACTCCGAGCTGCTACTGGGAATTTCATAGAAAAATCCAATAACACTTTGCTCGACCTGGGAATCGAACCCAGGACCTCTAGCGTAGCAGTCGCACTTGGAACCACTAGACTAACGAGGCAGTTAAGTTAAAACGCTTTCTATTAAATTATGATGTAATCACCACACCTTTGCCTAACTCTTGAATTTTGACTTTTGCCTAAAACTTAATATAAAAATATGAATTCATTGTACTTAAACATTGATTATACATGAAGGAGTATCTGTAAAAAAAAATCTAGTCGTTTTCCATAAGATCCAGAATTTTCACTAGTAGGAATGGTCTAATTTAACTAAAAAATTTAACTTTGACTTGACTTTGAAACCAATTGTCGTGTTTCAGGTCAAGCTCGTTTAGACGGTCCATTCTGTAACTACACTGAATCAGACAAGATGGCTTTTTTGAATACTATTACCAGCAAATCCGTACGGAACATTGAGATGGAGGCGACTGCCTTCAGCGCTCTGACTAAGGAGGCAGGCATTCGCGCTAGCATCGTGTGCGTCACCTTCTTGAACAGACTGGAAGGCGACCAGGTTCGTAATGCAACTGATAGATGGCGCTGTTTAAAAATTCGCCACATTTGATGACTAGCAGAGTTAAAAAGGTGTGCCTCTTGAAGGGGTTCGGCGAAGGCTAAACCACAGCCTGATGGGGTTACAACTTACGAGAATTTATTCACGAGTCCCATATCACCATAGGGTGAGAATGGTGTCGATGGTTTTCGGATGATGGTGTTGATGATAACGATCATTTAGATGATGATGATGATATTGATAATGAATATATCATTGATGAAAAACTGTGCAGAACATTCTGGCGTGTGATGTGTGATGAAACACGTTTTTTAGTCTGTTGTAATAGCCAATATGTGGAAACAGTTTTGGATCATGAACTATTATTTTTGTTAAAATTTCTTATCATACTGTACCTAATCTGTTAGTTTCCCAAATAAAATAAAATAAAAATGATTTTTATAAAGTTGATGATGATAATGATAAAAATCTAAACACATTTTCAGGTGACACCAAGCAAAGCCATGCTGACGGAATGGCAAAAACGACCAATGGTTGTAGTAGGAAGATATATCACTAAGTATTATGAGAACAAATCTATCAAGGCACAAGTAAGCAACGGAAGTGCCATTCATTAATAAAAACAATAAAATAGAAAGTCATAGGTCAGTTAAATAAATAGAAAATGTATTAATTAATAATCATAATTATGTAGCAAAAAGTTATTTTATAAACAACCATAATAAATTTATAATATTTTATGAAAATGTTGACAGCCACTGTTTAAACTTCACATAATTCGATACATTGCTGGTATATTAAGGTGTGATAAAATGTATTATGTTCATATCAAGGGGTGATCCTATTGCCGTTAACCGGGAACAAAGCTGAACTCCGAGAAAAGAATTTACTAACAAAAAATAACAATAACATTGACTTAATTGGGACCTCAGGTACGGCAACTGGACGAACCACTGGCGTTTTGTAACTTTAAGTAATTTTCAAAATTAATCACATAATATTCATATAAAAAATATTTGCTGTTGCTGGAGCTATTAGGGTTAACTTAAGGCTTCTCTGGGTTTTCCTTGAAAAAGTTCAGACATTTCCATTTCAATACTACTGTCCGGACTTTAAAAGAGACCATTATTCTCTGAGTTTTTTTTTTTCCTCAGAGGTCGTTAGATAGGAAAGGCCAGCAACTCTAGTTAAAAAAAAAGTAAGTTAGCCTGTAAAAGTGTTTTTAGCCGACTTTAGAAATTTAAAAAAGGAGGTTATACGTATGTCTGTATATTTGTTTTTTTTTTTCCATGTATGTTTACCGATTATTCCGCCAATTGCGAACCGATTTTGAAAACTCTTCAAAAGATCTATTTACTGAAATAAATATCATTTATAATTTTATGTTCTTGTATTCTGCAGTTCTGATCATTACCTATAGTGAAAAATTTGCTAGCTTTTATGTTAGTTTTCATCAGAGGTTTCTTACTTGAGGAGATATTCTATATATACAATGTAGCTCAATTAAATTCACGAGACGTTGAGCAAAAAGTCCGTGCCCGAGGTCTGTGGGTTTGGATATAATGGCCGTCATCTAGGGCTGACACACGGCCGGATTGTTTCGGATTCGTCCTAGTTTAAAAACTTTCTGAGAAGGCTACAACAAAGACTCGGATGTTTGAAAAAAAAAACTACTAAGATGTTCACTTTAGAATAATTTAAATAGACCAGTAAAGTTCGAAGATATAAGCGTTATAATTTTTTTGTGGAGATGAGAGGGGATGCTTTGTCCCTTTCCCGCAAAAATGATTCCCTCATTTAGATTTATGCCATACCCGAACTGTGGGTGAGGAACATCCTACTTCTGTCAAATAGATTATTAATACACTTTGATATAAGAATACATACATACACTCACGCCTTTTTCCCACAGGGGTAGGCAGAAACTATGGACCGCCACTTGCTACGACTCTTGCATATCTCTTTCGCTTCTTCCACATTCATACATCTTTTCATACACACGTGCCGGTTGCGAGTACTACGCACCTGACCTTTTTGGAGAACCTCGCCGATAAGATCGGTGTACGTCCTTCTAGAGCGACGAAGAAAAATAATACACTGCTATTATAGAATACACTTCGTGATGGTATGTTTTGTTATGAGTGGCAACCCTACTGCCGTCCCATCGGACACAAATCGAGTTTTGTCTTCTATTTATGAAGTAATTATCTAGACTTTGCAACACGATTTTCGGGTCTACGCTGCTACGCCGTAGTCTGTTATCCCGGGCACTCGCTACGAGCTACGTGACTTCTAAGTAACGTAGCAATATGGTTTCATATTTTAAATGAAAATGTGTGAGCATTTGACTTAGGGCTTGTTTAGAATGAATTTATTTTTCAGCTGTGATGCACCATTAGATTGCCAACTCGTAGGTCCCAAGTTGGAATCAAGACACGCACCTTTGACTCTTCGTTATAATGTGCGTATTAAGAATTAATTACCTATCACTCGCTTAAAACAGTGCAGGAAAAACATCGTGAGGAAACCTGCACGCCTTAGAGATTTACTCGTGAAGGTGAAGTCTGCTAACCCACCCACCCGTCTCACATTGGGAGGAGACCGATGCACATCAATCGGACCATAAATAGGTTAATGATGGTGATGATTGCTCAACCTGGGAATCGAACCCAGGATATTACTCATGGCAGTTTTGCATCCATCAATGAGGCAATAAACCCATTTAACCCCACAAACTTGGATAAGTATTGCAATACTATCGAAATACCGAAAGTATCAAATCGCTGCGGACGGCGTAGCGTGCGCGAATCTATTTCCCTCCAAGTTGCCGGCTACGCGCGCTACGTCAGTCCGTAGCGGAGGCTCGTAGCGGGCGGGTCTACGCTAGGCCTACGCCAATTTTAAATTTGTTGCAATCCAAAATTGTTCAATTAAAATCGGTTGCAGTAGTATATTTGAATATATTTGGTGGTACTGTGAGTGTGGTTATAGTGTTTTGTGCTTAAACTTGAGTGTGTAGTATAAGTGTAATGTGGTGTTAAAACAGTTTTCGTTGCGTGAGATTACGTTATTTTTTCCCTGCTATCTGTAATCTACATGTTTTGAGATCAGATTATCTATCATGTGTAAGTATGGTTGTAAAATAGAACATTTATATTAGTCACTTCATAATCTATCTAGGAATATATATATATATATATACATTGTACATATATTTTCGGTCCATTTATATGTAAGACCGCTGTTGTAACAAAGGATATATATATTATTTGCGGTTGTTTTCTTTACAATGGTGCATTTTTAAACCTTAAAATATAAAAGTTTTTGTTTTGCCTCTAATATATAGTAAAATTGCGTTTTATATAGTAAAATATTAATTGATATGCACACCATTTAATTTTAATTACAAAAATTACAAGTTTCTATAAGTACATGACATACAAGTCAATAAGATCTATATCTAAAAACCTTTTTCTTGATTAATTTATAAAAAAATCATAAACAATTATTTATTATTTAATAAAATGAGATATTCTCATTAGTCTATACATAGAGAATATATAGGCGAACTGTGGGTGTACATTAAGTTCAAGTCTGCCTAACCTAACCTATTGCATAGCTCTCGCATACCTCCTAAATGGCAAACAGTATGAATAAATAAACATAAATGTAATCAATGACAATATGTATTAATAAGCATAATTATCATCAAGACAGTTTTCACGACTTACATACACAAATAAAAACAATCTATTCAAACTGATATTATAAATGCGATCGTAACTCTAAGCTGTCTGTTTGTTTGTTACGTTTTTTAACGCCTAAACTACCGTGCCAATATTGATGAATTTTGGTAAGAAGATATTTTAATTCCGAGAGATAGATTAGCCTTTGGAGTAGCACATAGGCTTATTGTTGTCTGATATAGTCCCTTGGGGATATAAATATAAAGTGAGCTTTTTCTTTGACCATACAAAAATTTGAGGTGGTAAAGTTCATCTGTGTTGGTACTGAGACGACGACGGCGACAGTAACATTTTTTTAAAAAAAAAGCTTACTAGCAATGTGGGTCACACATTACTAGTAATCTTGTTAACCCCTCGTACTAAGCTGAATGCTTGTATTACGTGGTTTCAAGTCGGTAGTGCAATGGGTAGGTTTCGAACCGGCAACCAAATGATTGCAAGTCCGACGCCCAAGCCATTAGGCTTCCGTCGCTTTAATACAATACATTATCAACTATTTTTCCGCTAAGCAATAATGGTTTGATGGGTTTACAGGCAAGCCAGTAATATATACTAGGTATCTTATCGTACTCTCCATGGTACAGAGAGGTTCCGATGTTATGAATGGTCTTCCATCCGTAGACTGAACGCAGCAGGCATACCTTAACCTTGCAGATCGCTTGATCAGCGTACCTATGTATTATTTAGCCATGCGCCCTTCTTACAAAATGTATATTGAAACTTAATAAATATGATATGTACATAATTAAAATTGTATTCATATACTGGAACAAGCAATAATTGAAATAATTTCCGAACCTCCAAAGTGGAATTGGTAGTTTCAATAATTAATGAATTAAACATTACAGTACTCGCTGGGTATAATTATCATCCATCTGACTACTAATTAAAGTTCAAGTGTTTCTGAAATGGATACGAACATTAATTTTGAGTGTAAAGACTTGAATGAGAAGAGTGCAAACAGAAAGAGAATAAGCAGGTGACAGCGAGACACAGAGAAAAAGAGAGAGTGAGAATAAGAGAGAGATTGACAGAAAATATAATAAACACTACATTGTATAAAACAAAGTTGCTTCCCGCTGTCTGTCTGTCCCTATGTATGCTTAAATCTTTAAAACTTCTCAACGGATTTTGATGCGGTTTTTTTTAATAGATAGAGTAATTCAAGTGCAAGATTTATATGTATAATACATACAATATTATAGTACAGAAAAGACGAGAAAACACGAGGGCGTAGCCGTGGGCGTATAGCTAGTGGGTAATAAATAAGTTTTGATCCCAAGGATCATGATCATAGTTAGTAATTAGTTTATTAATTCCGACCATTAGTATGTTTATAACAAGTAGGTGTGTAATAATTTGATCGACGCTGTTTCGTTTTTCCTCTAAGCTGGAAATAGCAATAACGACATGTTTGCGTGCCCACATTATGTTATTTATACGTATATTTTATGACTTATTTATAACATACTTGTAGCATATTGAGCTATAAGTGTTGCCTTATCTATATCTACAAAAATAAATAAGCTTAAAGTGTCTGTTTTTTAATACATATTGAAATCAGCTTATTAAAAACAGCTTTTTAATAAATAATTAATGCATGAGGTATTATGAGATACTTATAACAAAAAGGGCTGTATGTTGCTTAGATGTAACTTCAAATTGAATGAAACATTTTTGATTTAGTTATATATAATACTACTATACTTATCTCTGGGGAATACAGGCGAGATGGTATGGTTCAAATATAATCTGTTCAGTTTTTGAGATCATCATTCGCAGCATCAAATCAAATCAAATCAAATCAATTTATTTGTGAAACATAGGTTATATGATAGATGGATCTTAAAAACTAAATAGTGCGCTATGTCTTGTCAATTTTGACATACAAATATTTATACAGGAAACATACATGCATGCGTAGTTATGAACTTATCAATTATGGAAGAGAAATATTAATATAATGAATTTGTAGTTTACATTAAATTAAAATACTTTAAATTCTCCCTCATATCAAATTATCATTTAAAAAGTCTTCAATTTTATAATAACATTTGTTAATTAGTAATAATGTGAGAGCTTTTTTAAACTTTACTAGAGGCATATGTTTGATATTGTCTGGTATTTTATTATAGATCAATCATCGTATCCACTTAGTTTAGTAAGATCATAAAATACGTTTGATGCTGTAGGTTTTTTTTTTAATTATCATAAAGCAGATCGATTAATCATAGATTATCTTAGTTAAGAGCCTGTCCAAAACGCATCTGACATAAATATGGTATGGCGATCTGTATGCATTTTTCATGCTAAGATTATGTTATACGCCGAGGTCGACGTGACGTCATCTCAAAGACGTAAATTCAAAATATTAATGCAAATTTAAACCTGGCGGGTGGGACTCGCGGTGGCTTAGTGGTCATAGCGTCTGGTGTACCTAACCAGAAGCCGCAGGTTCGAATCCTGCCCGCAGTCGTATTTTACCTTCATCAAAATAACAATGGTATGGCCAGTCAGTTATTTACACCAGGCACTACGTGGCACTAAGCAGTTAAATTATAATGTACTAGCTTTCCGCCAACGGATTCGCCCGCGTGTTTGCTCGACTTTTCTGTACTATAATATGTATGTATTTTACATATAAAACTTTGTCTTGAATCACTCCATCTAAAAGAAGCGAAGCGACGGTAGCCTAATGGCTAGGGCGTCGGACTTGCGATCATGTGGTTGCCGGTTCGAACCCCACCCATTGCACTACCGACGTAAACCCAATCGTAACACAAGCATTTAGCTTAGTACGAGGGGTTAACAAGAATACTAGTAATGTATGACCCACATTGCAAGAAAGCATTTTTTTTTTTTAAAACCTGCATCATCAATATCCGTTGTGTCGTTTTAAGCATACGTAGGGACAGACAGACAGCGGGAAGCGACTTTGTTTTATACTTACTATGTAGTGAAGATTATTTTGTAATAGAAATCCTCGTGCGTTCTCGGAGGCATTCTCTGAATAAAACATATTCTCACTGGACGAAGCTCAGCATTTCCCAGTTTACATTGAAACAGAACTGAACATTTACTATCCTATTTGCTCTGATGGACGTAAGCCTCTTTATAAACTACAGTGAATGTATTGGAGGGAATATTGCAGAGTGAGGGCTTATTCCCTTTGTGGACGAGAGATTCGGGATGATTTAGGGTAAATTTACACTGGCGCGGAAGGTCAGGTAGGACCATTTGCTTCAATGTGCATAGAATTTGTGCGATTATGGATTTTTTTGGGTAATTTCTAAAATGTCATTTGAGTAAGATTGACAGGATAAATTGAAGTGAAGCTGCGTTATTGTTGAAGTGAAAAAAAACCTATTGCAGTTTGCATTGAAAACAGTCCCTTAGTTTTGTTCGTAGAACCAGGTATGTAGAAGGTTAAAAAACAAAGTAGTTCCCTTATATTTTACACATATTATATACATAAAAATTTTCCTCTCAAGCAGGAGGATATGGCAATATCAATATATTAGAATTTGGAATGAATTTTTTCGCCGCTTACATTGAACACGGTGACTCCGTGAAAGCCAAATATAATGTAATGCTGAAACTTTTTACTCTGCTACGTGGGAATTCGTTTTTATGAATAATTGTGATGATTCTTAACCACTCTAGCCTTACTCTAGTACACTTCGTAGTAAAAATCCCACATACCACCTAGGTACCTCAAATAGGCAATCTCTACGTTCTTGTGCCAGTCTCCAATCTTAAACAATGTTTAATTAAATTAATTGCCTTAGACTGTAATACGAATAAACTGCCAGCAATTCAAAATTTTATTAAACGTCGGTGCTTTATATCTTACCTACTACGATTTCGTGACTTTCATGTCACAAAGGAAAGATTCGATCTTCCTCAATAAATTGCGTTTCCAAGCTTCTCTGTAGTGAAGGCAATATTTTAAGTAATTTCAATACTTATTTGTACCTACTCTATTCCTAAATATGGTATTTTTGTTGCAATAGATGATTCAATTATACAGTTTACTCACTTTAGTTTTACTTTATCTACTATGACAAAATACATTATAATATTACTAGCGATAGGAACATCAGGAACAAAATCTTAATGGTATATTTCTTGTATTTTTTACTTTGCTTACTTGGGAACCGAACGCAGAACGAACTCGGATTTGATGAAACTGATTTATAAGCTGAAGATTAAAACCTCTTTTAAGCGGTAGAAACGGTACTTATAACAGACTGGGCACAGTTCCGAATTCAAACTCCGAAGCGGTATCGGAGAATTTCCTAAAGGGAAAAGTCAAATAGATTTCTCTCAACATGCAAATATTTTTTTAGAGAGTGAACTTAAAGTTATGGTAGGTATGGTCTAGTTCATGTTGGCAGTTCCCACATCTTCAAGTACTTTACTGCTCTGTAAAAGGCTGTTGTAGTTGTAATAGCGAAACTAAAGTTCGTATGAGGTTGTACCACTACATTGCCAAATACTCTATCTAACAGATTAAGTTGTTGCATTGTTTTACCGTTAAAACTAAGCAAATTACCGTTAACTTTGATGGTATTGTTATCAGTCCCGTGATTTTAATTCTTAATTAAGAACTCAGAAGCCTTTTTATTTTTCCACTATGATAATATCGCAACGTCTGCTATCCTAAAGTTCTCCATCCCTTATTCACTTTCAGAAAGAGTGAAAGAGTTGAGTCTCTATATTCAGCGAAACGTAGCGAGTACCGGTACAAAGAACAATGAGGTAATTAAGTGGTATTGTGTAATTTATGCATTAGAATAGAACTTTATTTGCATTTGCTTTGAATTGTTATGCAAATCAGCAAAGTACAGTAACGAGTAATTACAGTACGTTGATTATTTCACACATACCACTTGGTATTTGTGGTGGTGGTACACCGGTTTGCTTCGGTATGAATATATTACCCATAGTTCACATGTATATTTTATTTAGATATTATGTATTTGGTAGTAGTAGTGCCTGCTGGCATGTCTACATGCCAGCATGAATGGGTCCGCACGACCGGGTATGTAGTACCGCCCACAGAATATCGACGTCAAGTAGCAGTATGCATACTGTTGCGTTTCGTACGGTTAGTGTGGACTTCCGGAGGCCCAATTTCTCCCTCAGTCCCCTTCCTTCTCCTTTTCTCCTTCGTTGCCGAACCTATTTAAGGAAACGGGAGGGTTTCCTTAAATAGGTTCGGCAACGCATGTGCAACTCCTTTGGTTTTGCAGATGTCCATGGGCGGCGATGACTACTTACCATCAGGTAGCTCGCAAGCTTGTTTGCCGAGTTATTCCATAAAATAAAGTAGGTATCTCGCAAAAATTGTTGCACGGAATTGGATGAAGTTTTAAAAGAGTTAGACCTACAGCAACAAAGCAGAGTATAGATACGAGTATTTGCAGCTTTTGCAATATTTACAAGTAAAGCTTTTGTCGATTGGTAAAAATATTAAAACAATATATTACGCATCTACGTTTAAATATTCAAACAATATTAGGTGGTTCCCCAATTTCGTCATATTTAAGCGCCGGATGTTTAATAACATGGTTTTAGTTGAATCCCGCTGTGCCGTATTTATGATTATAGCTAATGTCGCATATAATCCACGCAGTGGGAAAGGCACGCAGGCAAAATGCTTAATATTATGACTATAATATTGTCAGGGTTAAAATGCCGCTTTCCATGAATTATAATACGATTATCTTTAGAGAATTAACAAGGATCGGGTAGGCTGAACAGGCTGCTATTTATAAATCATATTGTCATTCACGTTTATAGAAAACTAACTGTTGCACACAGTTTTGCTTGAACTCCAAAGGACTTTCTTAGATAGGTAGGATTCCTCTTTCCGCAATCCATCTCCTTGCTACATTTTTACGATCTGTTCAGCGGTTTAGGCGCGTTATGGAAACAGACAAACAGACTGTAACTTTCGCATTTATAATATTAGCACAGAATAAATATATTCTACGATATTAGTATGGATAGCAGCTGCTGAACATGATTAATAAAATAATCCAAAGTTAACAATAATGAATGATTTGGTTTTAAATTTGAATTGTCAAACTCTAATAACTAACTTCTAACAAATATTTATTGTCAAAACCAGTACCTAATGAACAAAACAATTAACTTCTGCCAACCTGCATACATACATTCACGCCTTCTTCCCACAGGGGTAGGCAGAAACTATAGACCGCTTCCTAAGACTCTTGCGACTCTTTTGCTTTCTCCACATTCATACATCTTTTCATACACACGCGCCGGTTGCGAGTACTACGCACCTGACCTTTTTGGAGAACCTCGCCGATAAGATCGGTGTACGTCCTTCTAGGGCGACGAAGAAGAAGAATACACTGCTATTATAGAATACACTGCGTGATGGTATGTTTTGTTATGAGTGGCAACCCTACTGCCGTCCCATCGGACACAAATCGAGTTTTGTTAGTATGCCGACTCGGTCGGATTCTGGTTTAGCTTTCGATTATAAATCGGTAAAACTAGGGACCCTAGGGAAGTCAGCTTACGTTGACAAAACAATAGGAGCACTACGCACCTGACCTTTTTGGAGGACTTCGCTTATAACACCAGTGTATGTCCTTCTAGGGCGACCTCTCCTGAAGCTGCCGCTGACATTCGCTTTATAAATTCCATTTGTAACACGCCCGAACCATTTTAGCAAATTGAAAGGCATATCCTTTCAATTCTTGTCACTGCATTCATTCATACATACCTATATATATTATATACAGAGTAATATAATATCCTCACTTGTGTGTGTAGGTTACAAATATTAATTCCGCGTACGCTGCCGCGCTGTTGTTACTTTGGCTTTGTTAGGCGAAAATTGATCGTCGTTAACAATGTGAAGGACAAGTTTAATGGAAATGGGATACTAATTTCCGTTGCGTATATTACTGGGTTTCGTTAGATTGTACTTGTGAAACTTTAAGTTCCATTTGAATCCCATTAGGGAGGGGAATGTACGCTATTCTTATCCTAAAACCTTCCATAACGAGCATTTCGAGGACAAGACGTGTGCTTAAAAACTTTGACTGTCTCTTTAGACTAGTGGTCCTAAGTGGTGGCGGAACTGTAACGCTTGAAGTCCGATTCGAGTCGAGCAAAGTGGTATTGGATTATTAATGAAATTCCCAGCCGAGATTGTATGTTGATTTTTAAGCTTTCAAGTAGCTTAGTTCTTGATGAGTTTTTTAATAGTATTTCTCTCTTTTAACGAGGCCGGCGATGACTACTTACCATCAGGTGATTTCATTCTGCTCAGAAAATTGCTTAGGATTTTCTTATAGAATAGAATAATCTTTATTGAACACCATAATAAGAAATTAAATTTATAAGGATATAATTAAAGTAAGGATACAATGGCGGTCTTATTGCTATAAGCGATATCTTCCAGACAACCTTTGGATGGACACGCTAAAACCGGATTTTGATAGGTATATTTCTGAGGGAGTTTCTCGGATAAACATCGCCAAAACAACAAACGAATGCCTCCAAAACAATAATTGTATTTCAAACTTTTTCTTTTACTCCAGTCAAACAATTCCAATGTTTTTGTTTTCTCTCTATTGCGGGTAAGCTATGAATGTAATATGCGCACATATATTGTTAAAAAGAAAAAGCAAACAAGAATTCATGCATTAATAATGATGCAGAAGTTTTGGGCATAAACTATAGTTTAAGAAGTTAGACTTTGTACATAGGTACGTAAGAAACTGAATAAGAATTCTTGTAAACTGGATTTATTTTATAACAACATGCTACTAAGGTTTTATATTCAGGACGTGTGCTGTTTTGAAAGAAAATGGTCTTTAGTTTTGCAGTCTTTATTATAAGTAGGTATATTAAGATTTTATGTATATTGCTTTAAGGTAGGTATAACAGAGTAATGTCAATGATAACGACGCGTTTGACGGCAGTCGCTTCGTGTACTGGGGGCCTAGACAATGTTACATTTAAATATTGAAAACGAAGTTAGATTAATCTGAAATTTATGGAATTGGCACAATCTTTCGATATAAATAATTCTAGACTATAGTCAATAACGTTTCATAAACGCTTGTGAAAGCTTATTTGAAATAAAAACATTTGATTGGATTTGATTTGATATGTCACGTGATGGAATTATGTCAAATCCATACATTTCAGATATCTAACTTCGTCATCGATGATGAAGATGTGACATTGTCTAGGGGCCCTACAATGTTACATTCAAATATCGAAAACGAAGTAAGATTAATCTGAAATGTATGGAATTGGCACAATCTTTCGATATGTCACGTGATGGAATTAGGTATGTCAAACCCATACATTTCAGATATCTAACTTCGTCATCGATGATGAAGATGTGACATTGTCTAGGGGCCCTGGGGGCCTAGACAATGTTACATTTAAATATCGAAAACGAAGTTAGATTAATCTGAAATGTATGGAATTGGCACAATCTTTCGATATGTCACATGATGGAATTATGTCAAATCCATACATTTCAGATATCTAACTTCGTCATCGATGATGAAGATGTGACATTGTCTAGGGGCCCTGGTATAATGGTAAATGCTAGATCTGGTTAGACTGTAAGTCCAACATAGATGGGAAATGGCTAGGAGGCTGAAAGTATTTTCTCACTATAAATAAATAAAGTTAATAACAAAAAAACGCTTTAATGGAATACCCAACTAAAAAGTAACTAATAAAAACGGGTTTTAAATATAAATCTACTAGCTTTTGCCCGCGACTTCGTCCGCGTGGAATAGTTTTTCCCCAATCCCGTGGGAATTTCCCAAAATATCGTTATAATTTAAAGCCTATATGTCATTCTGATGTATAAACAATAATACTGTAAAGTTTCATCAAAATCCGTTCAGTACTTTTTGCGTGAAAGAGTAACAAACATCCATCCATCCTCACAAACTTTCTCATTTATAATATTAGTAGGATAGGATATAATAACTAGCTTTACGCCCACGGCTTCGCACGCATGTTTTCTCGACTTTCCTGAATTTTAATATGCTTGTATTATACACATAAACCTTCCTCGCTCTATCTATTAAAAAAAAACAGCATCAAAATTCCTTGCGAAGTTATAAAGATATAAGCATACATAGTTATTATTGTTCTATATCTTAAGCGATTGTATTGTTGGTATGTTTATTATAAATAAATAAATAGGGACAGACAGACGGCGGGAAGCGACTTTGTTCTATACTATGTAGTGATGAAGTTTCTGTTCCTTATATTAAGAAGTACATAGTTGTAGTTCTATAATTTTTAAGTGATGATGTGTGACTTCGAACTTATTTCGAATAGTCACGTCTCTAAATAATGCTATTCCATCATTGAGTTATAATTATGTCTTCTATCGCAATATTTTAGCATAAATTATTCTATTCTTGTGAATTTACTCTTGTTTTTTAGGTACGAAGTTTCTATGAAGTGGAATAGAGTCCCTTTGGGCATGAATACTGATTGAAATGTGACGTAGTACTTAATGGAATAAATTACGAGCAATATTCTTCGTTCCAATAATTCGGTTTAATTTATTGAAGTAACTAAGTATAATACTGGATATAATACATAATTGATGTTTTTTGCCATTTGCAAAATCCAGGTCGACTTGGTAACGTGACGGACTTGACTCTCACGAGAAAGATTGGCCCGTTAAAAGAGACGGCAGATTGTAAAAAGGGATAAGGGTCCCACGGCTGGACAAAGACGGGGTGCCTTTGTGTGACGGATCGGACTAGAAAATGAAAGATTTTTTGCTGTGCTAATGAGGAGTTCTTCAGTATTTCTGTAATGATTTCTATAGTGTGAATGATGATCATTATAATTTTTGACATCAATTTCTTGAATTCGGTTCTTCATTTACTTATTTTGCAGTTCATAATTGAATAGAAGTTCCCTTCAACATTTTTGGTAAGTTCTTCGGCTTTTAAGATCGGTTCACGGAAAAAGGGAAAATAGTACTTAGGTACAAAAAGGTATATCAAAACATCGTCGATCCTTATCATAAAACTAAGTGATCAAATCGACTGTTGGATTACGATCACAAATCCAAATAACCCGATAACCAATTGGAGTTATCGATTTAACCTTTCCCTCGGGAAAGCGAAGGGCTATAATTCGTTTGCCCACCTAACAGGCAAACGAACCGTAGCTTAAGCGCGTTGATTAAACGCTTCACGTACGAATGGTTGAGAGCACAGGTACAACCCCTGTCTTTCGCACGCTTCCTTAAAAGATATATCTATGTTAGACGTGTGATTTAAAAGTTATCATTTGCAGTATGTAATTGAATGGAAGATACCGTGTTTTTTTGTGAGCAAAATTAATCTATTTCGGTTAATATATTATTGTAATGACTTGTTTCAACATCTATACATACTTCATTATAGATATTAAGGAAAAGCTATATGAAGGGTCTTTATTAGAGGACGAGTAAGAAGCTAAAACAACAATTCCGATATTTTTTTGTCTGTCTGCATGTTTGTACAAGCACCACGCAAAAACTACAGCACGATATTGGATAAGATTTTCATAGTTATATTGCTAGAGGTCTAACTTTAAATCTAGTGCATGTTGTATGTTGATATGCTGCCTAGAAGCCGAGTAGGTAAATCTATTTGGGACGCGAGTGGAACTGCGAGCAACAGCTAGTTATTAATATAATTATATCAATCACCACCCTTTGTTGGGGTCGTGATTAGAATGTCATGGTTTCCATAATATAATTATGTAAACGTCTTGTCGTTTGTCTGTGATCAAAGTGAGCCTTGGATTCTAATCTCAGCAGCAGCCACTCTTGGATTAGATGCAGCAATAAGATGTCTCAATGGGTTTTCATGGAAACACAGACAATTTGCCAGACAAACCAATTTATCTTATGGGAGCACTGTCCCACTAAACTTTATGCAGCAGTTTGTTGACCCAAATAATTTGGCAAGAAGCATGCCGAGTGTACAAACGAGATAATAAAAAATATTGTCAGACAGAGATAGACATATAAAAGTAGACTGATGCGAGACAGAGTTAATAGATACAAAGGATATCGCCCCAGACCACATGGCCCCTTGGCGCACGCTACGGTTATCCTGGCGTTATTATATTTGAATGCGGAGAGAATGAAATTGGGAGCAGGTTCTAATATACTTAATGGAATATAGTGTCTAGTTTTGTCATACCAGTAAAATATCCAGTAATAATTTACAGTTGTCTAGAGTGAGTGAGTCTAGAGATCCCCAAACTTTTCCCCGTAGACTACGTCAGTTTTAGTAGTAGTACTGTCGCGCTGGCATGTCTACATGCCAGCATTAAAGGGTCGGCACGACCGGGGAAGTACTACCCCCCTAAAGAATATCGACGACAAGTAGCAGTCGTAGTATGTATATTGTTGCGTTTCGTACGGTAAGTGTGGAGCGCCGGAGTGCCAATTCTTCCGTCAGTCCCTTTCCTTTTCCTTTAATAGGCTCGCCAACACCTGCAACCATTTTGGTTTTGCAGATGTCCAAGGGCGGCGATGACAACTTACCATCTGGTAGCTCGTTTGCCGCGTAGGAAACGCGGTGCTAAGAAGATGAATACAGGAAGCAATTAAGAAGCATTTAAAACTCTTAAATGCGAAATTAAATAAAAGTCTCCCAGTTTTTGAAATTTTTGTCTGTTTGTTAAAGGTTGCCACAAAAACTACTGAACAGACTTTAATTTTGATTTCACTGTTAGAAACAATTAGTTGAACAGATCTTGAGATAAAGCTTGACCTTTCTGTTGTATGCATATCTATAGAAAGAAGAGATCATCACTTATGGTTTGTGATTAAACTCTTTCTATTCGTCTACGGGAGCAAGCTGCGAGCAAAAGCATAATATAAACATTAAATTGTGCGTTTAGATCCATCTCTGAAAGCAAATTAACCTACTTTTGGAGTTCCCACGGCAATAAATTGCGCTGAAACATCACGTCTACTAAACGCGTTATTTCTTTGAGCTAATTTGCTCATGTTACTTTATTTTAAGGAAGAATGGAGGTTTACCTCTGAAAAATATCATGCTTTTATTTGGAAGTACCTACCTCGCAATTATAAAAATATTTTGTTACCTGATTTTTTATGATATTAATGAGTTTGTTAGGTGATTGAACGATAATTTTATTTGTGTAATAGTTGCAGTTTCTATACAAGCCAAGACTTTCAAGATTGATATAATATTATTTAGATAATTTGGACAAGTTACATTACTTTTACACAAATACTCATTAAAAAAGCATACTACACAATTGATGAATATATGAACGATAAACAAATAGTTTAAATAAAATTAAGAACACTATTGATATAATAATATAGATAATAATTTCTTCTATTATGTAATTTTATATAATTATTTAATAATCCCTACATAACAAAATAAATAATTACCCGTCTAAATTCACAATACATCTGAATAGAAAAAATATTACCCAAATTATACATTATGTAATACTATAATATTAATTAACCTTATAAAATATGAACCTAAATAATTAGAATGAAGAATAAATAAATATATAACATAATATAATTCTAACTAAAATAAGACTAGAATAAATACTAAAAAATATATTTATTTAATTTAATTTAATTCATATATTACGTTACATAAATAAAATAAGTTGCATATTAAATATAGTACAATAATTTAACACAGTTATTATTAATATCTTTAAAATAGTTGACATAAATTAGTACTTCCTCTCTCCTATATTGCTGTGCCCGACAGGGTCCACAATCTATACATATAAAATCCTTTGTCCTGAATGACTGACTGACTGACGGAACAACGCACAGCCCAAACCGCTTATCGTATAGTCCTGAAACTTGGAGGTTGTATACTTTGTATGACGTAGGCATCCGATAAGAAAGGATTTTCCGAAATTCTACCCCTAAGGGGATGAAAAAGGGAGGCAAAGTTTGTATCGAACAACGTGATTCCTTGGTCCAATCTGCTTCAAACTTTGCATAAACGTTCTTTAACAGAATTGATGGAAGACGTGTTTCATATTTTATTGAAATTCATCCCCTAACGGACTTAAAAAGGGGGGAAAGTTATTTTGGGCGTGGTTTGCTTCGAATTTGATATCAATACTCCTTAGTGTTTTTGATTGAAATTACTTTTTATTTTGACACATGTAATGTTTGAAAACTCAATCTGATTTTACTCAAGAAACGTTGGTTGATAAACATACATATAAAATGCTTTCTATGGCACACAAAAGTGGAATTGAGAGGCACACCATAGAACCCTTCTTAGAGGCAGCAATTGAGTGATGGGTGGAGTTACTGTGTTGCTGGCAGGGGTATTCCGTCAGATTCTGTTGTACCTAGAGGAACCCGAGCAGACGAAGTCATCATCCATCGTCATCGTAATGATTATATTTAAAAAGAAATACGAAAGAGATGCGTCTGCTGGAGAGTTTTCTGAGCTATTACTTAAAATAGGAAATGGAGATTATAAAATTTGAATATGTATACCATCTCTCCTGAATACAGTAGTGACAGGTGACTATGATAGATGAATAGATCTTAGAGTGTATCCTGATTTTTCTAATATACATACGAAGTCTATAGATTGAATGTGCAAACGTGCAATACTGACTCCGAAAAACAACAGTTCAGCTGCTATTAATTAAATACTTCTTAAACCGTTGGAGGGCTCAGAAATTGGATTCAGTGCTACAAGCGGTCGTAACAGTTTACTATCCTGTAGAGTTCCTTAACAGTGTTAAACCTCCTTGGGACACCTGTAATTCTGCTGCGTATCCTTATACCATTTAAGCTATGTAACGGAACTAGACTTAGAGTATTGATCAGCACTGCACAAAAATATTAAAAAGTTCACTGTGATTAGGTACTGGATGTGCTTGAGGGGATTCAGTTTTCATACCTCGAATACCTTTGCTACCCTCCAACTATGTTTTTAAGAACAATTACGTTTCCCCCTTAAGTTCTTAGCTTTGCAATTACTATAAATAAATTTCAGGGTGAGTCATTAAGGGTGGCAGGCATAGATTTAAGAAGAAAGAAAGAGAAGAAATTGTACCTTGCCTGTTACTGAATCAGTATTTATAGCAGTCTGGTCATTTTGATTCCAGACAGAAAAGCCATAAATGTGGTATAGAAAGAAGAGCAATTTTAAGTCTTGAGAGCAAAGTGGTCTTCCACTATTTATACCTTCATAAAAATCGACCCTACGAGGCCACCAGAATGATACACCATCGCAATAGCTAAAAGGACGAATGAATTAATAAGAAATTTACATGTTACTTTTATATTTCAATAAAATAATATAGTGGAACAAATTATTTGGTCTCAATTTTAGATAGTTTGTAATATCCCGCCAGAAATAGAAAAAAATAAACAGTCAGTATCGTGTTGCCCACGCGAGCGAAGCTGCGGGTGGAAAGCTAGTGTACTTATATTAATAATGTATACTTACCATCCAAAAAAACTTTGTGGGACGCAATAAATGAATGAATACTGAATACTGAATACTGAATACACAAAAGCGAGCTTCGTACACTTTTTACCTAGAAAAACATCTCGATTTAAATCTATATACGATTTTGCGAAGAGATCGTATTTTCGAACATGACCCAATAAAACCGGTCAAGTGTGAACTGGGTCTCTCATGATTAATGTCCCGCATCGTAGCCTTCATGACAAGTACCTCTGTCAAACCATTTCACTATTTGAAATGGGGACCTTCCTGAAAGGGTACGATTCCATTACGTCATTTTGATTTTTATCTCGATATTTAGTGTTAGTGACGAAAATTATATCAATATTATTAGATATTGTCATCTTTTACCTACCTTTTTTTGTTTACAGGGAATTTTTTTATTTTCTTGTTGTGGTAGGGCCACGCTGTTCGCAGCATGAATGGGCCGGCTTGACCGGGGAAGTACCTACCACACTCTCGCAGAAGACTAACGTCCGAGTAGTAGCGTTTCGTTTGGTGAGCGAGAGGGCCGGAGGCCCAATTCCTCCCCCAATCCCCTTCCTTCTCCTTTTTTCCTTTCCCTTAATAGGCTCGGCAACGCATCTGCAACTCCTTTGGATTTGCATATGTCCATGGGCGGCGATGACTACTTACCATCAGGTAGCTCGCCTGCTCGTTTGCCGAGGTATCCCATAAAAAAAAAGCTTCGAAAGGCGACCGGTCTGTGGGGATTAGACCAGACAGTGTGGGATTCCTACCCACTAAAACCACCACGGTGGCAATCTTCACTGTGTCCTTAGACCACCCCAGAATCCCTTGTGCGACCCCTGTTAATCTGTTGTGTACATCCCTGGGGATGTACCTACCCACACACTTTTTATGATTCTTTTTGAACATTCCTACAATAATTTGCTGCGCACATTATTTCAGCAACGTCTGTTCCTACGCTATTTCCTTCCCTATTGCAAATAACATAAAGCATATTCATCACTTTTTAATGCCATATAAAAAATAAATAAGGCTATATTTTAAAACCCGAGCTACACTAAGCTATGAAAAGCTTAGTGTAGGGATAGGGGGCAAACGAGCAGACAGATCGCCTGATGGTAAGCTATTACCGCCGCCCATGAATACCCGCAACACCAAAGGAGTCACAAGTCTTGTGCGTTGCTAGCCTTTTAAAAGGGAGTACGCTCTTTTCTTGAAGGTTCTTTCCTAAAGAAAGTTATTTTCTTTCGTAATAAATTAAATTTCAAATCCTAAGGTCTGGACCGTGAAGATCTCGCTAAGCCAGTCTTAGAAATCTTTCAATCTATCTTTTCAATTGTTCATTGTATCGTCGTGTAATCGGCGGCTTTCTTGAAAACGTTTCGCTCATTATCCAAACTTTCGCTCCATTACATTCGATTGAATGATTTCTCCGCAATTTTACTGAAAGAGCACTTCAAAATCGAAAGAGGCGGCCAAATACTGAATGGTGAAATCGTTAAACTTATTTGATTTGGCTCGTTTGACGAATTGATGCGGAGGAAAATATAGTCGAGAGTTCAAAGACGTAACTAACTTTACTTGACAGCTAATATAATAGAAGTTTACCACAACGTTAATATAAGGTTTTCTTGTTATTTTAGTGATAAATTTTACCTAGGACAGGATCCGAGCCTGCGTCTTCTGGTTAAATACACCAGACGCTATGACCAACTAAACCACCATGAATCCCACCGGCCAACTCGAAATTTGCTTTCACTCAAATAACTTTTTAATTAGCATGGAAAATGCATAAAAAATACAAAAAGATTAGGTATTTATAAAACTGCCTAATGAGGCTAATGAGTCTAGTGGTCCTAAGCGCCATTTAAATATAACCTAGGGTAAACGAGGGTGCTATAATGACCTCTAGACATCGTTAGCCGACCTATCACCGCGCCACGCTCTTGTATCTTGTGTCCCCATATAATTAAGTTTTATATAATTTGTCCCTGTACTGCCTGCCTCATTTAGTCTAGTGGTCCTAAGCGCGACTGCTTTGCTAGAGGTCCTAGATTCAATCCCCAGGTCGAGCAAAATGGTATTGGGTTTTTCTATAAAATTCGCAGTAGCAGCTCGGAGTATGGATTTGTGCTGGGTTAATGGCAATAGACTCGCCCCCTATTACATGGGACCTAAACATACCGGCGAAATGTGGGTGGACATTAGTATGCCTCTGCCTAACCCTTCGGGGATTATAGGCGTGATGGTATGTACCTAGAAACTATTTAATAATCTAATAATTATAATCGATTTAGGTTATAAACTTATTCAATCTTGATACTTGTGCTTTCTCCAATTCCTAAGAAATGCCATCACCAGAAATTTACATCATTAAAAAAAAATTACCAACATTAATTTGCTGTTGTCAAAAGTGTGGGTAGAAGTTGAAATAATGTTAGTTTTGTGTAGCCCGCCGGTCGGGCGGCCGCCCGCGCCCGGTCAAAACCTCTTTTGTTTTTTTTAGAGTCGGTTTTAGGTTAGATGTAAATGTTGGGGAGTGTTGAAAAGTGTGTGTTCAGAATAGCTTAGGTTTTAAGCAAACTGGTTGAAATTGTGCTGAATAATTTGAATAATAATTTGACAAAATAACAGTGTAAAATGTCTGTGTACCCAAGAGCAAAGAACAGACGTAAGTAACATATTTTTAATTGTATTAAATGCCTCATTAGTCTTGTGGTCGCAAGCATGCGTGACTCCTACGCTAGCGGTCTTGAGTTCAATTCTGGTCGAGCAACGTTTATTGGGATTTTTTATGAAATTCTCAGTAGCAGCTCGGAGTTTGGATTTGGCAATTGGCTCGCTCCCTATAACATGGGACCTAAACATACCGGCGAACTGTGGGTGAATATTCGTACCTCTGTGTATCTAACCCTTCAGGAAATACAGGTTTGATGGTAGGTATATTGTGTTAAATGATAACTGAGCATACGGGCTAAGTAGTAATCGCTGCCTATATATTGGACGTCATGAATACATAATATCACTGGTGTGTCGTCATCTTGTGGCTTTTCAACCGGTATGCAATGTAACCACATTATAGTTTAGTGGTAGGTACTGTGCTGGTACACTCAGCAACAAATATATCTGTCCAAACAGACTGTTAATAATTAGTGAAGCCACTACAGAAATTAAACTTTATCCCAATGGGATAAAATACATGACAGAATGATGTCTACCGTGTATGGAGTTTATTGTGACCATCATTGTCACCTTTGTGTCGTTGAGATAACGTTTAGTACCTTAGCTGCTCAGATCATTTTCAATGGTGTTTGTGAGCAGATGTATTTCATGCTAATTGTACAGTCGCAAGCTGCACATCAGGTTATACAAACCTGCCAAATTTCTCCAAATGATTTGAAACTTTAATACAGTTTGTTCGAAATAAGTAAGCCGATCGGAAGTTGTCTACAAGTGGTTTAGAAGTGGTAATTTTACTAAGAACAACTAAGAAAATTTGACACTTTGTGGTAACTTGATGTGCTGGCCACCGTACCGGCCAGTTTCAATAGTAGGTACACACAGCACAATAGATACGTGACTGGTTACTTATCTATTCTGTCTAGTGTACATATCGGCACAGAGCTTCGGAGAATACAAGCGTGATGTTAAGTGAAAATGCGGCCCGTACACTTTCTCGTTTGAATATCTCGTTCATCATTAGGCAGGTGAATCTTTACACACATGGCGCTTTGATGTCGCTGCCTGTAATGAATAAAAGATGCCTTTACTTTTCAAGCGTTTGAAAAGACTTACGATGGTAGGTACTTCGTAAATGATTGGAACTATTTCCAAGCAGAACGATGAAAGAATAATATAGTGTCATGTTTGGTTATTAAAGTCAGTAGAGACTATTTTGCAGCTCGTTGGCCGCCAAACGTCTGGTATGACATCATAGGTACGAGTACGTGGCGAAAACAAAGGATCCAACCTAATCCACACAACATTCTTCTTCTTGCTCTGCACACAGAAATCTTCTATTTCTCGTGGTGCCTCTCCAATTAGTGAAGGTTGGTAGTCAGCTCTACATATTTAGCGAGGCAAACAGTTCTGTTGCGGTTGCTATCCCAAACCATTCTCGGATGTTGCTCAGCCATTTTATTTCCGGCCAGATCTTCTTTTGCCAGAAACTTTCCTCATCATGATGAGTTGCAAGAGCTCGTATCTGACATGTCATACCACATAATGATAAATGATTATTTATTTACGTAAATAGATCCATTAAAGACACTTTTACCAAGTCGATGACTTAAATTTTCTTTTTTTAGCTACATGGCCATGGCATTTCCTATCTGACGACCTTTGAGAAGAAATGCATAAACAAACTCAGAGAATCATGGTCTCTTATAAAGTCCGGACAATAGGGCAAAATCTGAACAGGCCTTTTGAAGAGCTTTGAGTTGACCTGTCCTAACTGGCACTGAAACTAAACACAGACACTGAACATGTCCCAAATATGCAACTGCACACAAGATAAAAAAAAAACATAAAAGATATTGACCACTGCGTCACTACTCGGATAATACTAGCCTGATGATATTATTATTATTCCATTTATTCGAAGTTTACCCATATTGTTTACATTTTTATAAAAAACAGAAGATAAATAAAAAACATTTAAAAATATAAAAATAGTAGTCCACCGGTGTCGGGAGCAGAGTCCAAGCCACCGGTGGTCAGGGCCCCAGAGAGAGGAACCTCCTAACAATACGCGCCGTATCTAGGAGTACTGCTTTATGTATCAAGCCCTTGATCCAGCCACTCAACGAGAGCCTCCTTAGGTGTTGGTCGAGGCTCTTGGCTATTAGGCCATTCGCTGACACAACGATTGGTACAATAATTGCTGAATCCATCCCCCACATGTCGACAACCTCATGTGCCAAATCAAGATACTTTACTCGTATTTGTTTCTCTTTTTCGGCTTTCACGAGGTGCTCGTCATGCGGAACGGTGATGTCAACAATCACTGCACGACGATTTTTTTTTTTTTATATTCTTGTAAGTGAACAATCGATTTGCTGTAAGTTAACAATCGATTTGGCTTACGATATCGACTTTAATATTCCATTCCACCTATCAATATCCTTTCAAGCCGCTGTCAACGTGAATACGAAAAGGTATCGAGTACAATATTACTTCGCTCAAAGCCGTCCTACCCATTTATAGGATACAATAAGGCTGTTCACAGACTCGATCTAATTCCAAAGGACTACTATTGCTTTGGATTACGATAACTGGAGTAGTGGATAAAAGGGACGGAGCCGGTTATGGCGACCTAGTGCGGTTATTCTGTACTAGCTGTTGCCTGCGTATTTGCTCGTGTCAGAAAATGATTTATGTATCCAACTATCCATTCTAATATTATTTACTGACTGCCTCATTAGTCTAGTGGTCTTAAGTGTGACTGCTACGCTAGAGGACCTGGGTTAGATCCCTAGGTCGAGCAAAGTGTTATTAGGTTTTTCTATGAAATTCCCAGTAGCAGCTCGGAGTCTGGATTTGTGGCCAGTCAATGGCGATAGGCTCGCCACCTATTACATGGGACCTAAATATACCGGCGGAGTGTGGGTGTACATTAGTACACCTCTGCCTAAGCCTTCGGGGAATACAGGCGTGATTGATGGTATTCACGTCACAATTATAAATAGATTTATTATTCATCTGTAGGTACCCCCGTTTTCTGTTTTTTTGTGAGGCTCTTAGCTCATGATGTTAAATAGCCTAAGTTATTCCTTATACTTACCATGAGCTATCACACATGAAAGTCCCCTCAGAATCAGACCAGCCGTTTCGAAGATTAGCTGCAACAACCCGTCAAACATTTTAAAAATAGATCTTTTGTTACTAGGAGGGTATAACACTTTCATAAATGCATTTAGTTAAATGCTGTTATTTTGTCAAACAGAAACTTTGTTTTTATTTATTTGTATAGATGTGTAATTTATAAGTTTTCCTCAATTAGGTTATAGTTAGTTGGTATTTATAAGTTCAGACACGTAACTTCGAGTCTAATCCCGAACATTTCCAGTTCTAATTGAACCCTCGTTTGCAGAATTTAAATCATTGCCAAGTCCAGTCGATAAGGATTTTGTTAAAACACGTCTCAAGCACCAAGGGTAGAGAACTGAATTACATTCGAATTTGGAAACTTTTTAATTTAAAGCAGCGGTAGCCTAATGGCTAAAGCGTCAGACTTGCGATCATGTGGTTGCCGGTTCAAAACTCACCCATTGCACTACCGACGGGAACCCACTCGTAATACAAGCATTTAGCTTATTACGAGGCGTTAACAAGAATACTAAAACTTTAAACTTCCTACCGCGCACGACTACTCTGTGGAATCAATTACCAGCGGATGTATTTCCGATCTGGTACGACATGGCAACCTTCAAGAAGCGAGCCTATTCGTATCTAAAAGGCCGGCAACGCATTTGCAACCCCCCTGGTGTTGTAGGTGTCCATGGGCGGCGATGATCACTTACCATCAGGTGTCTCGCTTGCTCGTTTGCCTCCCTCTATTATAAAAAAAAAACTTGTAATGCTAGTAACCTCAAAAACGTCTAAACAATTTGTATTTCTAAAACTTATTCTAAAGTATTCGCTGCAACACAAGGCGAAAGGGTTGAGGCAGAAACATAATTTAATTTGCGAAGATTATGAAATAAGCGCCGTTCCAGACGTTGCTCAACGAAGGATTAACGCTTTGAACGGATTATCGTAATCCTTCTTAATGTTAACACGTATTCGGGAATTAAATTGCCATTAGAGGAGTTAAAATTATTGGCCAATTTTGATGAATCACTTTATGATTGTCGGCCACACGGCTACACAACGTGCCGGTATAAACTGAACTCTAAGTTTCTTAAAAGCCTATGCAATGTTTAATACCTTGAGAGTAGTATCTCGCTGGCGTGTTTCCATGCTAGCATGAATGGGTCGGCACGACCGGGGTAGTGCTACTCACCCACAGAATATCGACGTCAAGTAGCAGTATGCATACTGTTGCGTTTCGTACGGTGAGTTCGAAGCGCCGGTTGCCCAATTCCTCCCTCAGTCCCCTTCTTTCTCCTTTTCTCCTTTCCTTCCCCTTTTCCCTAACGGTAGGCAGTAGTTTGATTGTGGCTAGACACGTCTACGTGACGGTTGCCATTTACTATCAGGTTGCTTGCTCCTCTGCCACAGTTAATAGGGTCGGTAACGCGTCTGCTACTCTTTTGGTGTTGCAGGTATGCATGGGACGAATGACTCCTTACCATCGTTTGCCGACATAACCAATAAAAAAAAACAATGCAACAGGTATCTTTAGCGGGTAAGCAAACCTGTTAAGTAACTTTGACCAAATTTATGGCATCAACTTCCGAAGCGGTTTTGCATAACATAACATAACATTGCATACATAACAGTCATAATTTGTTTGTTTTTTTAGTGGGTTAGATTGTTTTTCATAAAAATGGGTCAAGCCGTTTCGGAGGAGTATGGTAACTAACATTGTGACACGAGAATTTTATAAGATTTCTTTTTTTTTATATATTTTTGTATAAGATGATATATAAAACTCGCAAAACCAATTAGATTTGTCTTTCTAACTAAACTTATTATATTTGTGATTTCCTTCAGGGAGTGAAAACACTTTGAAAAGCTCAAAGTTTGGCTGAAAATGAAACATAAGTCATAAAAGTTGACACGAATGTAGCGCTGCGGAATACAAGATTCTTGCAAAGGATTTACCCGAGTCTTGCTAACTTGTTTTCAGAGAGAACTAATGGCTGAGGGTTTCCGAAAATACTTTTAAAACATTGCAATTTGCCAATAAAAAGCCTTGGGGAGTTTTTACTATTTATAATTACTGACCACAGATTTTAACCATAAACAAAACCATTTCTATTCTTTAGTTTATTAAATTAAATTTAAAACTAAAACTAACTTTAACTAAAAGTTTTTGAACGACCGATTTTCATCAAGTACTTTAGAAGTAGTGCCTCTCAGTCATGACCACTGCCTAACCTTTCGTACTTATGTAAATACTCGTATCCCAAAGGTCTTTTTAAGACATAATACTCCTCCATCTATCTGTATACTAAAATTCATCAAAAATGGCTCTGCGGTTTAGTCATGAAAACACATTTCTATCTGTACATCTACTAAGGCGTTACAAAGGCGTTAAAAAAATTAGTATTCGAGGAGTATGTGGCTATGAGTCTTCCTTCTTATAGTATTAAAGCTTTATATAACTTGATTGTAATAAAAAAAAACCCCGTCAAATGCATTATATCTCGTCGGATTTTCATCAAACAGCTGACTAATTCACCTTTCAAACATAGAAATAATCAAAATCGTTCATCCGCTCGGGAGATACGATGCCACAGACATACACACACACACACACATACACGTCAAAGTTTTAACGACCCGTCGTTTTTGCGTCAGCAGTAAAAAATTAAGTATCTAGAAACTCTCTTAGAACTTTCAGTTATTTTGCAACTGCGGCTAGTTTTATGAGTTTTGTAGGCCGTTACATTTGCGTTGGCGATAATGTGTTTCAAACAGTTGTTTGTTCAGAGAATTATTTGGCTCACAAAATTGCCTCGTACAGTATAGTGCTTTTACAAACTATAAAAAACTTGCACTTCTCTGACAATGTTGGCTTCTTACATAACATCACGCCTTTATTCCCCGAAGTGTTAGGCAGGTGTGTGCTTAATGTACACTCACAGCTCGCCAGTACGTAATTAATTTATTCGTAACCGTAAAGAAGTCTCTTTGATGTCTAGCTTTTGTTTTAGATTACTATTATAAAAAACCTGTTTCTGTACATTGAAGACATTTAAACAGAAAACCTTTTATGAACCGATAAATTTTTGAATTCTTGTCTGTTTGTTAAGGGTTGGCGCAATAACTCTGGAACAGTTTTATTTTGTTTTTACGCTAGGTACCTATATGCTCTATAGTTAATAACTGCGAAACATCTTATCTCAATTACTTTGTTAAAAAGATCCTGAGATCTGGTTGTATGTAGATCAAAGGATTTAACTCTTTCTATTCGTCCACGGAAGCGAAGCCGCGGGCTTGTAATAGGTATGTAAATGGAAGTACTTTACTTCACAAAAATAATTATTCTTTCTAAATTATCTTCTGAGAGGAATTGTTAAACAAATTATATTGTCTAATTAATATTAAGTTTAAATTCAATTTGTATGACAAACTTACTGTCTAGAAGTCCTACTAACACACACATAACAATCGGGCCGTCTTCAATAAACAAACAAACTCTAAAACTAACATAAGATCTTTTAGATCTTTGTCGTGGTTTATTGACAATCAAGTAGCTTTTATCTTTTTTAATCTCGTCCGGAATCGAGCTGTTTGTATGGAGTTTGTTATACATTTATTAGGTTGGCTTTATATTCTTAAGAGAATATTTTGGATTTAGATACGCGGCAGCGTGTTCAGCCAAGTTCAAAGAAAAAGTAACTGGCGATGTAGCAGCCATGTGTAATATTACACGAACCATTTAGAGCTACCTCAATTTCACGGCCACACATCTCAAAGACTATGCATACGTCACAGAGGGGCTCGTGGTTAAGCAACAACAACAAGGCTAGGTTAAGCTACTCTTGTCGCGGTCAGTCTCCGGATGGGTGACCATTCGACATCGAGAAAGACCTAAGCATTTTAAATGGAATAATATCACGCTGGTAGACGATGACGTCATTAACTTCAGTCTAAATAGTTGAAGCGTTACTCCCTTAATACATTTTAATGTTTTTCTTTTGCGCATTTCGCATCCGCCCGGAGATAAACCCATCAATCAGAAGATTGATCGGTTTTACATTAACTTTGAAACTTGTTCAGATTACTTGCTAAGTAGCTAACTAATAAGTTGGGGGCTTCAAGTTGTTATAGGGGTCACAACTTTGTTTTGTTCGGTAATTGGTTGAACACAAGTTTAGAATTTTGGGTTGCGGTGGCTGTGTTCAAGAACTTCATGGCTCCGAAGATAAGTTCTGAAGGCATGTGTATTTTATTCCGGAATAAACCAGAAACGAATTGTTTCGGTCCCCGGGGGCCAGCACTGACGTCATCGAAAAGTTACACCTCTTGCAATACAACTGTGAAAATTGCATCCAATTTCGAGCAGAATTTTTTGCGTGATGCTCGTACAAACATACGGAAATACACTAAAGATAATTGTTTTGGCTACTTTTGCTCCTAAAGGGGGAAAGTTTAAATGATAAGCCCATATATTATTTTTTACAAAATATTTCCCGTTTTTGCACCATTTTTCATTTATGCTCCGCTCCTTTTGGTCTTAGCGTAATGATATATAACCTATAGCCTTCCTCGATAAATGGGCTATCTAACACTGAAAGAATTTTTCAAATCGGACCCGTAGTTCCTGAGACTAGCGCGTTCAAGCAAACAAACAAACAAACTCTTCTGCTTTATAACATAAAGTATAGATAAGTATAGATTATATAAGCACGACGGTAATTAATTCTTTATTAGAATTATACTCATATAAAAAATATTGTTCTTGCTTAATCGCCATTCATTTATAACGCGCTCGGCAGTGTTGGAGAGCAATCGAAACAATTGCCCTATAAAGCGACTATCAATACGACCATTGTTGGTATTCATGCTCCTTTTACATTGCCCTGTGGGAGATGTATTGTATAAACCATTTTGATGTCTGTAATTATTTTAATACTACCGACCCGCCCCAGTTTCGTATCGTCATATTTCAATCAATTTACACAAAACCTTAACAAAAAATAATACACTACCTTCCTCATGAATCACTCTGTCAATTGGTGAAAACCGTATGAAAATTCGTTCAGTATTTTTTTAGTATATCGCAAATAGACAGACAGACGCGGTGGGGGTGTTCCTACAATATAAATGAAGTAACAGGATACCTCGATTCGACAAGACCAATGGAAGTAACTCGAATCCCTTCATCAACTAGACGCGCTGAAGATCGTCAAATGGCTGAACCAATTTTCTTTAATCATAGCTAGGAAAACTCTCTATCAAAATCCCTTTCAATAAAAAAAAAACTAAATTAAAATCGGTTCAATCGTTTGGAAGCTACTATGCCCACAGACCGTCGTCGTACATATACGCATAATTAACTTATAATATCATCTTTTTGCATCAGCAGTTGATGAAGTATTAATTTATTTGTTTTTGCTCTATGTATACCATTCATCCGTTCATTCACTCATTCATACATCATTAAACTTTGATGAGTTGTTGTGAGCGGGCCCGTATTTTGACAAAAATAAAGTAAGGTATTCCAACGCATGCCAAACATAGCTAGTCTGAAATTTACAGTGTGTATCTTGGAGCTTTAAGCAAAAATATTCACAGTATATTCTTGTATGTAAATTACGAGATATACAGACTTGGAAATATCCTAATGAAATTATGCTGGCGTTTTCGAAGCGTATGTTTCTTATTAATTTAGATATAGTTCACCCTTCTATTTAACATTTTTATTACTTAATTTAAGAATAACTTTGAGGCAATGATATGAATAATTATAATTTAGAAACCTATCTGTTTTCATAAAGGGAGGGAAGAGCATTCCAATCCAAGGCATTCAACACTGAGTTTTCGATGTCGTAATTATCACTCGCTAAAACGGTGAAATATTGTGGCGAAATCTGCATGCCTGAGAGATTTTCTTTACGGAATGTGAAGTCTGCCAACCCTTTTGTTGCAGTAGTGCCTCGCTGGCATGTCTACATGCCAACATGAATGGTTGGACATGACCAAGGAAGTCCTACCCTCCCACAGAATATCGACGTCAAGTAGCAGTATGCGTTTCGTATGGTGAATATGGAGTGCCATAGGCAATATCGGCGCCCAACAGTTATTATTTTTAAAACATTACGATTTTGTGGGTACTGTAAATGTACCCACAAAATCGTAATGTTTCACTCAATATCAGGATCATATCCAGCAACTCCTAAAAATATTGAGATACTTATCATAATATCGATAGTTGGAAACTTGTCAATCCGCGATTTATTTAATTACCGTTCCTGGTTCTATTCATATAAATTTGATGCTGTGAGCCTAATTAATAACCACAGCTATATTCCATATTCACCCTTCCTGTATAAGACATAAAGTTGACTCTCTTGTGCATTTATAATTTCATTGTGCGATTCTCACAATACTGCTTTGTCTTGAAACTCGTTGAATCATAACCGTTCATTTTGGAAGAGTTTGCCGACAGTTTGGCGTTTATGATGTATTTTATTGGACCACTCCGTCCCTTTTATGGAAGCCTGGTAATATATTCAGGGGACCCTTAAAATATACCCACGGTTTTTACAGGAAATACCAATAGGAACTCGCATAGATAACAATTTCGGAACCGAAAATGAATACACTTGCACAAATTATTACTGTCGCTGTGCCTTGTCGCTTGCCTTAAAAAATATTGATGTACTTTTTTTTTAAGCTTCGATGTATAATATCTTTATCTATATAAATGTAGATGTTGATAATCAATTCTAAGAATTCTTCTTTTGCAAAATCGCAGATTTTTATGAATTTTGGTTTTCATAAAAATCTGCAATTAGGCGTGAAAGCGTAACAAGCAACTTTTGGATTTATAATATTAGTTAGGATTTATTTCAAACTAGATGATAAAAATAGGATATCCAAAAAATATTTGCAGGTTTATAAAATAGAGTTACATGGAGAAGATCCAGCAATAAACTCCATAGACATTCCTTCTTAAAATACTAGCAGTTACTTGCTGTTTTACTCGCACCGAAAAGCAATTTTGAGACTACGTGCTCTCGGGATTCAATCTATCACTTAAGAGGAGTGTCCCTCGCGAACGCAACAATGTTGCACAGTTGTCGCTGTCTCTATCCCTCGCGATGCGAACGCGTGCCCGAGAGGAGAAACAACAATACATTTGCAACATTTTCACGCGTATTTCTTATGTTCCGAATTTTGGAGATTACGCCTATAATATCGTTAATACGTCAAAAAAAATCTTGTAAAAATATATTCACTATATTATCTGGGTTTCTTTCGAATCAGAATGTTTCTGTATTGATACATTGTCGAGAAATTCTAGCATAAAGTTGGGCCGTTTTTCAACGAAAATTGCCAATCTTTGAGCTCGTGTAACTTTTTAACCGTATATTGAAATGAAATTGTATACTACAGGAACACGTATTTTAATGATAAAATTGTTACTGCAAAATTCCAAAGACTTTCATTTGTTAATATTCAAGATAAGACCAAACTACGTTTGTATGGAGCGCGGAGCGGATACTATCCTCTTAAGCGTGAAAAAGTAAAAAATATTTATAATTTTGGTGCAGATATTATTTTTAATTTACATATATTCTTTAATTTACATATACGACAATTCCGCATGTCAATGTTCATTACGACTAAAGACTAAAATTGTGCTACAAAAACGAAGAAATACAGAATGCTATAATTTACTTAACGTTATTCCTTTCGTAGAACTGGACTGAGAGTTTCAAGAGATATTTTAGTCGAGTACTTAGTAAGATAAACAAGAACTGCGAAATGCTGCTAATGTTGAAGGCCCACAAGCTGGTATTTAATTGCGGTAGTTGAGAAACTTTCTGCATGAAAGCCAGCTATCAAAATATTTCATTCAGACTCAATTAAGTTTTATTTGAATTTTGCGCTCCTTAGCCTACCAATTTATAAATTACTAGCTTTCCGCCCACGGCATCGCCCGCGTGGTTTCTCTGTTGTTCTGCATTGAAAAGTATTTTTTTTTTCGTTTTTGCTGTATTTTTTATTTATGCTCCGCTCCTATTGGTCTTAGCGTGATGATATATATAGTCTTGGTATAGCCTTCCTCGATAAATGGGCTATCTAATACTGAAATATTTTTTCAAATCGGACCAGTATTTCCTGAGATAAGCTCGTTCGTTATATTTGAACTAGGACTGACACATTACGAAACATCTTGTCAAAGTTGTCATCGCCCCACAATCATCATAACGATATATCACATACATCAGGTCGGAACGGATGCACGATTATAATTATATGCATATCGAAACTGACGCATGATAAATATCATCTTTAGATAGTATAAAATGAAGTCGCTTCCACTGTCGGTTCGCTTAGATCTTTTAAACTACTGAATGGATTTTAATGCAGTTTTTAGCAATAGACAGAGTGATTCAAGAGAAAGGTTTATATATGTATAATACGTACATATTTTAGTACAGAAAAGCTGACAAAGCACGCGGGCTAAACCATGGGAGGAAAGCTTGTACCTATATAATAACTGAGGGATGACATGTTAGAACTGACGCTCGACAAACATCATATAAAAACTGACGAACATCATGTTAAAACTGATGTAATATCATCATTCAGTATTTATTCGTCCACTGCTGAACATAGGCCTCTTTTAGTGAACGTCAAAGTGCACACTGCGCGATCTTCAGTTCTATTTATTCAGTCGCCTTCCACGAGTTGTCACTCCACTTACCCTGCGAAACTGACACATCATAATAATATCTCAAAAGTCACGATTTAAAACAATACCCCAAGTCCCCAACACTGGGAGGCAGCGTACTCATTCGCAGATAAGCCGCGTGAAAGCAGCGAGGTGACATTATCTATTGTGATTTGTACGTCGTATACCGCGTGGGCCTGACGGCTTTTTATACGACATTCTTGTCGTACGTATATTTTACCGTGACTTTTTATCTCGTGAGCTGCGACAGGGTTTGTTGTGTTTAGGATAAGTGAAGTTGATGTCAGTGTGTGGGTTAAAAAAGAGCGAGAGCTTTTGTTAGTTTTTTCTCCGTGGTATGTACACGTTTTGTAGGAACCTTTTTTGTGGAAAGTTCTCATGGATTTACCACCTGGTGAAGCTCCGCGTTATGTTGGCGTCATACCGACTAAAATTGAAATAGTCTTATCTTGCCCAACAGTTGGTATGGCAGGGGATTCGTGACATTTGCCACGATCATAACAGACTGTAGTCGTTGGACCTCTTTCGACCAGCACACATGTTTTTTGAAACAACACTAACACAATTATCGCTATTGTGATGTCGTGCCTTGTCTTATAACTCAATGGTCAGTCTGATATTCCCCGCAATGTCTACATCGATCAACCACCTTCGTCCAGCCCGTCTTAATCAGACTGGTACATTATTATAGTGATAAATAGAGACAGTGGCGAGATGAATGTGTCCTGCCGAATGTGAATGATTACAGAGATAAACATAGAGTTCATATTTCTTTGTACATTAATTCCATTATTTTCTATTATTCTTATTAATTTGTTGTTTTTTGTGTACCTCTACATATAAGGTAGTTAACGCAACCTTGTAACGTAACTACGTCCGGGAGTGGACTAATATAAGCTGATAATGATGAAAAAGCGCAACTGTCACGCTAGAAATAGAAATTCTAAATTTCTATTTTTAGCGTGACAGTTGTGTGTGTTAGATTTCTATTCTAGAAATCTAACACAGGTTGTGTTAGATTTCCAGGTTGACAAAAGTATTATTAAGTTTTTCAAATCGAAATATAGATTGAACCGGTAACATTATTGTATTTTTATATTGCTTTACATTTTATAATTCGATATTCTATTTATAATTGATTGTGATGACGATGTATTCTTAGTATAATAATCATACATTTGTTAAGATAAATTAAAAATGACTGAACTGTACAATTTGCATGCACATCTATTGGCAAAATATGGAGAACCTAAAACTGTTACAATATCTATATTTTATACCCATGTTTGCAAAGGAATAAATGATTTGATTTGATTTGGTAAACTGTGGGTGTACATTTTTACGCCTTTGCCCACCTCTGTTCTACCGGACTATGGTTCACTACAAAAGCCTAATGCAGATTGGTATACTTCATACATGAAGGGCTAAAAGGATTAATGGATTATTTTGCAACTCATCAAACGGTTTTTTATAAGCAAGCTAGGTTGTAAATGATGTCAACTGTTATACCCAACTACAATATTGATATAGGTATACCCAAAAACAAAAAGATCTGAGGCTCTCATTTAACCGTTGTCATTTTGCAAAACAAAGATCTAATTAACAGAATTCCTCACACTTTATTACATTGCTACGTCAAATATCTTTGATTGGCTACAATTTCCTGCCACAATTCTGCCACTCACAACAGAAGCTCATTACGTCATTTTGTTTGTAAAGCCGCATTTTCGTATCTATCTTTACTATTTGTGGCGAACCATTGTCATTTACAATAACGGTAAGAAATAACGTATCCGAATATTCCTTATCTTTATTCTTAGGGAAATACGTGTAATCGAATAAAGATACAAGTTATAGGGTACAATTTAATACCAAAATATGAAAATATTTCCTGAACCCGGCAATAAAATTGTCTGATCGTTGCTTTTAATCTAATTTGGCTGGGTGAAGATTCCGAGAGTTATAATGCAATGAATTCTGATTACATACATACTTACTATCACGCCGGTATTCCCTGGAGAGTTAGGCAGAAGTGTAATAATAATAATGTACACCCACACTTCGCCGGTATGTTTAGGTCCCTATTGCCATTAAACGGCTACAAATCCAGACTCCAAGCTGCTACTGAGAATTACATAAAAAAACCTTATAACACTTCGCCCGACCTGGAGATCGAAGCCAGTTCCTCTAGCGTAGCAGTCACGCTTAGGACCACTAGACTAATGAGATAGTCTGGTAGGAATTTTGATTAAGTAGGTAGATATTTTTAAAGAAAAATTTCAACTTTAACACCTGGATAATTGTTATCTTGCCACTACCTAAAACTTAAGTCTCGTGACCAGTAGCTATAGAATGAACAAATGAATTTATTATCCTACCTACCTTAATGTCGCGAGGCACGTTATTATATTATTTTCAGAGCGTTTCGAGTGTATGAGAGAGATTGTGATTCATTTGATTCAATCCTTTTCCCTATAGGAGTAGGCAGAAACTACAGCTCTGCCACTTGCTACAATTATTTCATACTTCTTTACCTAGTTCAGATTCATACGGCTTGTCATACACACGCGCCGTTGGCGTACTACGTAATACTAGTACTATTAATATGCACTTCTAGTCTTACTAGATACGGCTAAATATCAGTATCTTATACGAAGTAGGTGCCATCAGATCTCTGCAACCCAATTTCTTGGGCTTCACCGATAGTTGTAGAATAGACTGGTTGTAAGGCTTGTTGAGCTTGTAGAGAGGCGAGATGTATTGCCCCTCCAACCAAAGGGAGGATCCTCCAACCAGGCAGGTGTTTTTGCCTGGCGGGCTACGGCCCGACGGTTGTTGTCAGGCGGTTGTATATACTCTAATCGCGCGGTAAACTTCACTTGCGCGATTCAGGATTTGCACGACGTAGTTCCATGTAGCACGCTAGATGTCGCTACAAGCTTTTGACTACCACTAACAATTGTCGTAGGAGTTCGTACGACAACCGGGACTGACGGCCTTTCTTGCTCTCAAATGTATGGATGAGTCACAGTATGATAAGTCACCCATACTAACCAGGCGCAGCTTAATCTTTGATCCATACTAATATGATATGAATAATGAAGCGTCGGTAGCCTAATGGCTAGGGCGTCGGACTTGCGATCATATGGTTGCCGGTTCGAACCCCACCCATTGCATTACCCCCGTGAACCCACTCGTAACACAAGCATTTAGCTTAGCACGAGGGGTTAACAAGAATACTAGTAATGTGTGACCCACATTGCTAGTAAGCTTTTTTAAAAAAAAAAAAAAAAAATGTGTAACCGTAAAACCGCTTAATTTTTGATAAGGTTTCTTAGCATGGCAGTGAAATCGCGGGAAATAGCTAGTTAATAAATAAAATGTTTGTTTGCAGTGTGAGGTGTGAGTGGTTGACACAGCGGTGCCACGAAAGCTGAGCGGCTGGTGTCGGCGGCGCCGGCGCTTGTGGCGCGCGCAGGCGTGCTCCATGATCGCGTGCGTGCGCTGTGACAGCTGACATGAGCTGAATGACGTCATGTCCACCAAGAAGCACTCGCCGCAACCCAGTGAGTACCTACTCAGTTTATTTTATAAATAGACGATCATGAAATTACACAGGATGGCCGGAGAAGTGATGTCCAAAGACAAAATTTAAATACCTTTTTATCGAGGGGCATCAGAATCACCTCTTCTGAATCTTTCATCATTCGAATATTATTTTTGACGAGTCAAACTTTTGTGGCTGTAATGGTATAAAGAACTTTTTATTAAAATTTCTTCTTTGAACGTCTCCCATCATCAGTCATGTAATAAACATCGTCATTATCAGTCCGTACTCGTCCACTGGTAGGCGTAGGCCTCTTTAAGTGAACGTCACAGAGCCCAATCTTCTTCCCTTTCCATCCTGTATAATGCAAGATTTTAATGAGTTATTTTTTAGGGTTCCGTAGCCAAATGGCAAAAACGGAACCCATATAGATTCGTCATGTCTGTCTGTCTGTCCGATCGTGTTACAGCCTTTTTTTCGAAACTATAAGAACTATGCTGTTGAAACTTGGTAAGTAGATGTATTCTATGAACCGCATTAAGATTTTTACACAAAAATAGAAAAAAAACAATGAATTTTGGGGGTTCCCCATACTTTTTTTTTCGTCAAACACATACGTGTGGGGTATCTATAGATAAGGTCTTCAAAAATGATATTGAGGTTTCTAATATCATTTTTCTCTAAACTGAAAAGTTTGCGCAAGAAACACTTCCAAAGTGGTAAAATGAGTGTCCCCCCTGTAACTTCTAAAATAAGAGGACGATAAAACTAAAAAAAACATATGATGTAGATTACCATGTAAACTTCCACCGAAAATTGGTTTGGACGAGATCTAGTAAATAGTTTTTTTTTTAATACATCATAAATCGTAATGGTACGGAACCCTCCGTGCGCGAGTCCGACTCACACTTGGCCGGTTTTTGCTGACTAACCGGTAATAAATGCAACATAGGAGATGACAGGACTTTAAACTCATTATTTATTACTCTTAATGTCACTGTTTTATAATAAGGTAGGTTAATCCCATATTACATAATTATTATGTTTAATTTAGCATAGGTAATTATAAACCTGGACGCCTTCGAGTGGGCAGCTCGCCCCTTCAAGTAGGCAGCTCGCCCCTTCGATTAGGTAGCTCGCCCCTTTGAACCCCTCAAACCCCGCAGTAAACGTTGGTCCACAGCTTTTCCTGGTCATGGCGAATGTCGCGAAATCCCATGGCGATCACTATAGGGCAATGCAAGTACGGTTTTTAGTCAGTACGATTTTGAAGTACCCTGTCACATATTTTGTGCTATAAAAAAGTTCATAATCTCGGGTACCAAGACCTATTTTATACAAAAGCACTGGAATTTTTTTTCTATGACAGAACAGAATATTATGAAACATAGTCTTTCAAAGTCACTCAAAACTTCTCACGTGTCAAGTGACGAATAATGTTAAGTGATAATAATAAGGATCGTTGTTATAAATCTACTGCAATCATGAGTTGCACACAGGGAGGTAAGGGCAATAGAGGGATGTTCATTGAAAGGGTCCCAAGGATTCGTGCTGCAGGTCTACCAACCGCGCAACCAAAAGAACATGTAGGAGACAATATAAAACATTACCTACTACAAGAAGAAGCCGATGCTCTTGTTAGCGATGCCATAATACCAGAAATCAAAGAACGAAGGTCACCCACACTTCCCAAGCGCCTCGACATGAGAAACGCCGGAGTATTCACTGAAGTACAAAAACTCCTCAGTCCACCATCAAAATCGAAATTCGCCGTCATGGTTGAAGAGCTAAAAAATTCAACTTATAGTTCTTTCTGGAAAAAAGAGATAGGAAGGAGAACTGATCCAATGACAATGTTACCTAGAGGATTTGAAAAGGAAACTAAGATTATGGGAAGGAAAACTGAATACAGTGGTAGTTTATACGACTTAATCATGCCAAAAGAACCTGCAATGGATAAATGTTCTATATCACAACGTCCCGGTTATCAAACTAACCGTAACTACTGCAGACCACCATATGACCCCGATCATACCTTTGGCATTACCTATAAACCTGACAAAAGAGGCACTTACGCAAAGTGTTGCTTTTCTGAAGACAGGTTTAAATTAGGACAGCTTAGTTATACTCCATTGAATATTATACAAGCTGATTACAAAGCTACTAAACACACACATCTTGGTTCACATCAAGAACCAAACGATAATATTAATAGCGTGCCAAAAGGTTTTGTTTTTGGACAATTGAAACCACGTGACAGCTTGCCCCAATGCCTAACGACATGCGAGGTGAATACAGGCAGACAAGTCTTCTTAAAGTGTCTCGCCCACTTAAATACTGTGCGAAGGCATTTATCTAAACGTTTCGATGCAACATTTTTCAAACAGTTCTATATGTATTTCAAATATATGGATCAAGATAAAAAAGGTTGGCTTCCCAAGGATCTCGTATACGATTATTGTGCAGTTAAAAATATCAGGTTCATTCCATCGTTGATCGAACCGCTTTTGGAAGTATGGGATGCATTTGACGGTTCCCAGATAGAATATAAAATTTTTGTTCATGCCATTAATTTTAAAGAGCCATCGTCTACTTTGCCAAAAATACCAGATATAAGTAACGAATGCCTTCAATTTTCTACAACTTACAATGATATGGTAAAACCTGGTCAAGAACGAGATAACAGATTAATGGCAGGTCTCCCGTCGGGAAGGTATTTCGATAAACATGATGCTGTGACCCCAGATGGCTTCTGTAAGGCAATCAGAGCTTGCCTGCCTCAAGAATCAGATGCAAGGTCTTGCATTAACCCCAGTCAGCTCACATTATTTGGTATAACACATAGGGATATGTACACTAATCGTTCTCCAGAGACTATCCGAAAAGTATTTGAGGCAGCGGGTGATAAATTTACTGACGACGAATTCGATGAAATATTTGAAGAAGCTAAAAAGTTTCATTCCCAGGGATGGGTGTGTTTTGAAACATTTAAAAAAGCTAAGAATAAGTTAACCAATTATAGAAATTAATTATACTTAGGTAGTTAATTCATTGCTCTTAGTTCGCATTCTAAGTTCAACACGTAATTTATGGAATTAATTTATGTTTATTTTCATATTTTTGATAAAAGTAATGTTTTAAGACATTCTCTGTTTTATAATTTCGTTCTTGCAAATACAGCTGATTACTGTAATATAATTTTAAAACATGTAGACTATTAACCGTATTTATTCATATAAGTATTACCTACAATTCCTAGCTACTTTAAAACGATCTTAATGAAAAGAATTCCTTAGCGCAGCCAGCGCATTTTGTAGATAATTAATCTAAAGGTTTCATCTGAGAGTATTTACTTTATATTTATTTACATACATACCTACATACTATTAAGCATGAGTAATAATAATAACTAATGTTTACCCGCAGCTCGCCCGTATGTTTAGGTCCCATTTAGTAAGGGGGAGCCTGCTGTCATTAGCCGGGCACAAATACAAACTCCATGCTGCTACTAAGAATTTCATAAAAATCCCCATAATGTTTTGTTCAACTTGAGAATCGAATACAGGCTACAGGCCCTAAGTCCCGTTAAAAATTTAAAAAATATTTCATTGTTAGATAGCCCATTTATCGAGGAAGGTTAAGGAAGGCTATATATCATCATGCTAAAACCTAAAGGAGCTGAGCATAAATAAAAATTGTTGCAAAAACGAGAAAAAATATTCCCTTTAAATGCAGACAAGCCGAGCAACCACGCTGGCGAAGCCGTTGGCGGAAAGCTAGTGTTCTATTATAGGTATATCTATCACAATACAAAATTGACTATCTCTTAGTCTTTTGAAAGGATGTTCAAGTACAAGTAATGAATTCTAATCCTTATGGAGCTGTATAATCGCAAAAAAAAACACATTTATGAAAAACATTTTGTATTTTCTGTTTGCGTAGTTTACACAAAATATGAACGCCGCTAGAATATTTAATTTTTAAGGAGTGCCTTAACGTCAAGGGCTGTATATGTCATCGTCACGCTACAATTCCCCAAAGGACTCAGTAAATTGTTATATAAAACTACTAGTGCTGGATAATAAATCTTAATGTGAGTTTAAAGTTGATTAATGAAAGAAAAAAATATTCAAATGTTCAATGAAGAACAAATAAAGACAGTATAGATAGGTTGGTATGAGGTAGGTACCTCGTAAGTACCTCATTTGTTCTGAACCTGAGACATATCAGTGACGAAAAAACGAGAAGATTCTCAATTCGTCCGAATCTTTTAGTCTATTGTATGTTCATCGATTACTCGAAGACGCCAAAAGATTAATTGGTAAATTCTTTTTGTTTCAAATACTTCCCACGTGGTCTCAAAATATCAGAAATTTTATACATCATTCTATACATATTTTAGTTTTCTCTGAAACCTCGCTGTCTTATTGGAGCAGGGTGTTAAGTTGGCCTCCCCACATCAATAGTTTCGCACGTTGGTTGTGTAGATCCACTCACATTAAAGCCACCGATTTCCGAAATCGTTTTAGACATAACATTGTTTAAGGTAGGCGATTTTACTACATTTGGCATAGATGTACTCTCAGAAGAACAATATTTAGGTCCCATGTAATGTGGGGCGAGCCTACGCCTATTCTCCGGGCACATATACTCCGAGCTGCTACCGAGAATTTCATAGAAAATAGAAGATTTACGTACTACTTATCGTGAAAAATATTCGAAAAAACATAAGCCCTACATCACTAAGCTGAATTACCTGTCTACATTAATAATTCGCGGAACCGCGGCAGGATTAGCATTTTTCAAGCTTAAAAAAGTAATTACTTACGACCGTTGCACGAGTTATATTCCGAGGGTAATCTCCTAAATGGCACGGTTAATAGCTGTGTTAAACTTGTTTAGTCATAGTTATTTTATTAGACCGCGACATCGCAAATAGAATGTTTGCTTCTTTGTTTCCTTTTTAACCGACTTCAAAAATGTGGTTTTAATTTGGTTGGATCTTATGTTTTCGCCATCGACTTCCGAAACTGTTTTAGACTAATATTATTTTTATTTCGAAAGCGGTTTTACTTTTTTTTCAATTAGCCAATGAGCTAGTGACGTTAGCGATGTATTTTATAGTTTCTTGCGTACTTCTATGAGAAAAATGCGCGAATGTATATATATTTGTATTTGTGATAGAAAGAGGTTTTGTTACTGAAAGAACTGTAATGTCTCTGGTCTCGTTTTTAATGTCTATTTTTAAAAAAATATGGATATTCTTTTGTTTAACCCCCGACAATTGCTTTATATCTCGACCGATTTTCATCAAACATAGCTAAGAACACTCCCGACTAATTCACCTTTCAAACAAAAAAAACTAAACCCAAAGCGGTCCATCCGTTCGGGAGCTACGATGCCACACACACACACACACACACACACCACACACACACACACACACACACACACACACACACACACACACACACACACACACACACACACACACACACACACACACACAATCACATCACAAGTAAAATATAACACACTGTCGTATTCGCGTTTATATACGCTGGCGACAGACATTAATATATTCGCCGAACCAGTCATAAAAATTGCAAGTTTGACTAGACGCTTTCATTTTATTTTAAAACGTTAACTTTGTAAGAAAATACAAACAACTTTTAGGCATTTTGTATTTCTTCTTCAGAACCGATAATCAAACACCAACCAAATTTATATAGGACTAACTCGGAATTATTCCATTATACTGTTTTTTAACACGTACTTAAATAATATCAATATAACGCAATAAAATCCGTAAAAAGTAGTATTACCTATTTAAAAAAAAAAACATTTGATAAAAAAAACACCGATTTAGAGTTCGTGATCGGCGAAGATAAAACGTAGCACACACAAACATTTGAATTGAGAACCTCCATCTTTTTTTTTGGCTTAAAATTAACGGCTATTTCATTGAGGTTGACTTGACAAACCAGTATCATTAAACCAGTCAATATTTTGAGCTGGAAATGTCGGATAATTTTTCACGTAGCACTGCTACGGCCCCTACGCCGCGCTGCTACGGCATGTCTCTACCGACGTAGACAAATGCTACGCACTCGTAGCGATATCGTATCAGGTGGAATTTTACTTCAAAATATTAAAACGTAAAGAAAAATGTATTATTTTTTTTTTTTTTATTTTTTTTTTTTTCTTCTCTTTTTGGGAGAGTAAAAAGGACCTCACATGCGGGCCGAAGCCAAGCTTGTGAAGCTTATATTGAATACGTAGAAGATAATGTAGAAGAAGTTAGGAACTTTCGGGTGATGCGACAGGTGTTAAGAATGGTGGCTTCCTGAAGCATGTGGAGTGTGTAGGTGGGCATATTTAAAATGTTGAGGCTTCGTGTAAGAGATTTGGGTATAATACCTGTAGATGAAAGGGCTATGGGAACGATGTGTACTGTTTGTGCTTTCCATTGAGTTTTAATTTCTATAGCGAGGTCCTGATATTTGCTTAGTTTTTCCGATATTGTGCTTTGAATGTTGTGCGAGTTAGGAATGGCTATGTCGATTAAATAAACGATTTTATTGACTTTATCATGTACAGTAATGTCGGGTCTATTGTAGTGAATGGTTTTGTCGGTTATAATTGTTCTGTCCCAGTAGATTTTATGGTGCCTATTTTCTAATATGATTTCGGGTTTATATTTGTAATATGGGTGCATATCTGTTATTAGTTTGTATTTATGTGCTAGATGCTGGTGAATGATTGAGGCCACTTGGTCATGGCGGTGTTTATAATCAGTCTGGGCTAAAGATTTGCATGCACCTGTAATATGTTGGATAGTCTCGGAGGCATTATTACAGTGTCTACATAGGTCAGTCGGTTGGTTGCGATCTTTTATGATGAACTTCCTGTAATTGCGTGTTGCTATGATTTGGTCTTGAATTGCAAGCATAAAACCTTCGGTCTCAGGAAACAGCTCTCCTCGTTTGAGCCATTCGGTCGACTTGCTTTTGTCGACATGTTGTAGGCTCAAATAGGCTGTGTGTCTTCCGTGTAAAGCCTTATCAGCCCAGAGTGTAATTTTTTGTTGCGTGCTTATGAGTTGTTCCTGTGTTTGAGTGTTTTTGTCTTGTAGATTTAGTGGTGTGAGTTTTTTATCTACTTCTATTACGTGTTTGTGTAGTGGAGAGTGTAGAGATTTATCGTGAAAGTAAGTTCGGAGTGAAAGTATTTGTTTGTTGTGTAGATTGTGTACGTCTATCAGCCCTCTGCCCCCTTCTAGGCGTGGCAGGGTGAGTCTCTGTATGCATGATTTAGGATGATGTTTCCTGTGTTTGGTGAGGAGTGTATTAATGGTGCGTTGTAGTTGTTTGATGTCAGATTTCGACCACTGTATTATACCAAAAGAATAGGTGAGGATGGGTGTTGCGAATGTGTTGACTGCCTTTATTATATTTTTAGAGTTGAGGTGTGTTTTTAAAACTAAGTTGAGGCGATGTGAGAACTTTTTTAGCAGTTCTTGTTTAATAATTTTGTGTTGTATCTGTCTAGATTGTTTAAAGCCTAGGTATTTGTATGTGCTATGTTCATCCATTGGCTCTATAGATTCTCCGGATTTGAGTGTGTACCTATTGCTTTGGATTTTACCTTTATTAACTGACAGAATTTTGCATTTATCCACTCCGAACTGCATACAAATATCCTGAGAGAATTGTTTTGTTGTATCTGCTAATTTATATAAAGTATCTTTGTCATTTGCGTAAAGTTTTATATCATCCATGTACATTAGGTGTGATAGAGTATATTCTGTCATTGTTTGTTAGTGTAAATCCTGCTTCAGTTTTATTTAATAGGTATGATAAAGGATTGAGTGCCAAACAGAACCACAAAGGACTCAGAGCATCTCCTTGAAATATTCCTCGTTGGATAGAAATAGGTTCAGTTAACAGAGTTGTAGAAGTTTGATTTATTTTAAGGACAGTTTGCCAATTCAGCATAGAAGTTTTAAGAAATGAAATGAGTGTTGGATGGATTTTGTAAAGATTTAGGACATGAAGTAACCAGCTATGTGGGACGGAATCAAAGGCTTTCTGGTAATCTATAAACATTGTATGGATATCCTTCTTGTTTTTAATTGCACTATTCATAGTAATTGCATCTATAGTTAGTTGTTCTTTGCAACCTTGACTGTTTTTGCGACATCCTTTTTGTTGTTCTGCTAATATGTCATTTTCTGTTAAATGTTTGGAAATCACTTCACTTATGCAGGCTGTAAGGATTTTGTATAGGGTTTGCAAACAAGTAATTGGTCGATATTTGGCTGGGTTCATAGTATCATTTGTGTCCTTGGCGATCATGTATGTGACTCCCTGTGTTATGTATGCTGGCAATGAATGTGGTGATTGTATGAATGTGTTTAAATGATTGTGGATGTACGGGTATAGATAAGTAAATTTTTTATACCAATAATTGTGGATGTTGTCTGTACCTGGTGATTTCCAATTGTGTGTGCGCTTGATAACGTCTACGAATGTTTCTATTGGTATAAATTCAAACTCCATTTCTGGTATTTCTGTTTCTGTTTCGTTTATCCAGTTTGCATGATGATTGTGGAGTACAGGATTCTCCCATATATTTGCCCAGAAATTTCGGAGTGTGTCAGCTGAAGGCGCCTCTATGTTATGATTGGAATTTGGTGTTGTCAGGTTTCTATAAAACGTTTTCTCATTGTTGGCAAATTTTATATTTTGGACTTTACGGTTTGTGCATGTTATGTACCTTTTAAGTCTACTGGTTGCTGCATTAAGCTTTTGTTTTAAAGTATCTAAGAAATGTTCCACTTGAGTGTTAGAGTTTTCATATTGTGCGTGTGATTGATATTTTGTCTTGATTGCTTCTACTGCGTTAATTACTTTTCTACTTCTGTTACCCCTAATATATTGTGTTAGTCTTCCTATATTTGCTCTCAAGTACCCTATTTTCTTTTCTAACCTAATTTGCCAATTTGGTTTTCTTGGTGTTCGTCTTTGGTGTTCAGTTTGTAGGTTGTGTGAAATTTTTGCTCCATTACATTTAGCCGCTGTCCATGCTCCGCAATAAAAAAGATTTTGTAAGGTGATGAAGTCAGTGTCAATATTTGCGTACTTAGGAAATATGATAGTGTTAATATAATTTACAATGGCAGCAAACTTGCGAGATGTCTTTTGTTTAGGGATGTATGGTCTATTAGTCGGGTGTATATTAGTGAAATGTAAAAGAGATTGTTGAAAGTTATCTTCTATTTCTGGGTTGATTTCAGCAGTGTCATTATGGCTAGCTTGCAAGGAGTCACGTTGTCCAATATCTATATTGTCCAGGAAGTTATCTTCCGTGTGTGTGAGTTCTGTATTTTGTGTGTCTATGACTATTTGTGTAGCCATGTAAGTATGAGTGCTAGAGTTTAGAGGTAGATCTGTTGTATATGTGTTTGTTACTGTGTTAGAGCTTAGGTAAATATGGGTGTTATGTTCGTGTTCTTCAGGGTGTTCTATATTATTTCGTGTGCGTGTGTTTGAGTATTCAAAATCGGTATCTGACTGTGTTGTTGTATACCTTAATTCTTCAGTTACTTGTTTTTTAATTTGTAATAATCTAGCATCGTTAATGTATTTGTTATTAATAATGGCTCTTCTCTGGTCTGATAATCTTTGTTCTGTAATGTGTGCTAAGTTCGGATAAAGATTTATAAATTCTTCGTGTAAGTGTTTTCTATAGCCTGTTTTATTGGTCTCGAGTTGAGTTATTTTGTAGTATATTCTAATTATAGCTTCATTATATTCGTTCGTCCATTTCATGCGTTGCATAGATTGCGTGTTTACTGGTATTGAAGATGGTGTGGAGTGTTGTTGTATTTGAGTTTGAATTATTTGCAGCTCTGCTCTTACTTCATTATAAATCTGATCTATTGTCTCTTGTGGTAATAATTTCTGTCTAATTATAGCTCTTCGTTGGTCACCTATTCTTTGTCGGCTAACTTGCATACTTGGAATTTTTTCTAAGAATTTTGTGTGAAGGGGTAGAAGATATGCGTTGTTGTCAGTTTCCATATTAGTTAGATGAAGGTAAGTTCGTAGAATGAATTTGTTCATTTCAGTACTCCATTTCCTACGAATAATTTCAGTACTAGTGGTGGGCACAGGTGTGTTGACAAAGTTTGTCTCCTGTACAACATCCGCTGACTGTATACTGGTTGTTGATGATGGTGTTGGAGAAATACAGAAGGATGGTGATGATGATGACATTGATGGAAAAAGAGACGTCGTGGAGGATGATGAGGAAACACGGGTGTGTTCGTCATCGTTATGTGGCAGATTAGCCTGTGAAGATTTTTTTGTCTTTGATCTAGTAATCATGTTGATCCCACGAGTAGCTACGGACTTTATCGGTCGACCACGGCAGAGCCCTGCATTCACCGTAGCAAGGGTAGATTAAAACTGGATTTCCCCTATTGTCCAGAGTCCGCATACTAACGACTAAGCCCTCCCCTAGCCATGGAGCCCTCGGCGTACGCTGTTCCACCTTGGCTTGGAGTGTATCCCTCTTTGTCTGGCTCCTCAACTTAAACCTAACCGGCATGAGTAGCTCTACCGGCATAGCCTTAAGAATCATTGGAGCACGCAAGCCCCACCACGACGACGACGTGGAGATACGGCGGTGGGGGTATTATTATTATTATTATTATTAACCAGCAGACCCGACAGACGACGTTGTCCTGTTTTCGCTATAAACATTCAATTCGAACTGGAACACATAATAAAAAAAAAACTAAAAGTTTTCTCATATTTTCAAATTTTTTGCGCAATTTTCTTAATTTTTCTTTCCGTAAGAACTTTCCTTGAGCCTTAAAAATATCTAAATCGGTCCAGCCGTCCTCGAGTATTGCGCTTAGCAACACGTTTGGCGTATAATTTTTATTTATATGGGTAGGTAGATGAATTATCAAAATTCCGAAGCCCTACTAATATAGTTAGAAAAAAGCTAGGAAGTATAAAACTTTAATAAAAGTTTCTGAATAATGTCTTTCTGCCTATTTATTATTGTATTTAAGTATACAGTCTTCAAAGCCTCAACAATTAAAATATTTCACGTGAGTGGCTGAATAAATTCCAGTTGTCTTTTTCAGCGTGCCTGCGATACCTATGGACACGAAACAACGAATCCACAGCGACAGCAAACAAAAAACAACAAAATATGTTGTTTCAGGTAGAAACTAGTAGCGTCGCGTGTGTAGGAAACAGCAATTTATTTATGTAATAGAAATGGCATGATGTTTTGTTTATGACGTAATTAAAAAAAAATAGCTGCCCCACTAGTCTAATGGTCCTAAGTGCGACTGCTACGCTAGAGGTCCTCGGTTCGATATCCAGGTCGAGCAAAGTGTAATTGGATTTTTCTATGTATTTCTCAGCAGCAGCTCGGTGTCTGGATTTCTGCCTGGTTATTGGCAATAGGCTCACCCCCATATTACATGGGACCTAAACATATTGGCGAAGTGTGGTTGTACATTAGTACACCTCTGCTTAAATTTTCGGCTAATACAGGCGTGATGGTATGTTATGTATATGTTAAAGAACATACAGACGTATT